>CM029014.1:50188364-50788364 GCA_016801055.1 Panax notoginseng | reverse complement strand
AAGGGTTTTGGGACAACGCTCTATTCCTTCAACACTCCTCTTTCTCTCTTCAAATAGGTATACAATCAATAACAACAAAAAAAACGAACACTAACCCTAATTTTCACTTTCTAATGGTTCTTTGTTTGATTTTTGCTCAAATTGGATATGGGGTTTGCTTAATTTCTTTTAGGCCTATTGATGGTAAAGAAAATTGACAGACCAAAACACCTGGCAAAGATATGCATGTATCGCTGTCCGATTTCCTTAATCGTAAGCTGCAAGGGTTTATTCTGCCCAAATCTGTCCAGGTACTTTTTTTTGCCAATTTTAATTTAGCAAAATTGTTTGATTAGGGAATTCGATACTGGAGTTAAGGATTTAAACACTACCTTCGCAACAAATAAATGCAAGAATTTCTCTTTTTATTGTGAAAAGTAGCCAAAGTTGTATGTCATTTGAGTTTCTTTCATCACCTGGGAGTGGTGGGGGTGTTAGTGGATCTAGTAAAGGAGAGATTTTTGGAAATAAAATAGGAGAATTAGAGGTTAGATGTGGACTTGATGTAGCTTTTGAACAGCTTTAGAATACTAGAAAAGAGAATGTTGACTGTATGGATTTGCCTTTTGATGGAGAGGTTCAAAGTTCTAGCATAAAAGATATGCAAGGATCAAGAAAAAGACAAAACCCATTTGACGGTCTGTCATTGCATCTTATTCTTTTTTGTGCAAATTGTTTTTATGATTTAGTAAGTTTTGATGTATTATTGGTGTTGATGTTTGAATCAGTTCACATTTATTGCTCTTTTGTTTAATTAACGAGTAGTGAGCATATTCAAATGGAATGAAACTTTTCATGCTAGTTCAGCATATCATTTTTTTATATTTTGAATTACTCTTCTATTGCTAATTCAGTCCAAAACTTGTTTATGGAATTCTGGATTTGTAGAACTTGGAAGTACTGTAAAAGTTGATGCATTCTTTAGGTTTCTAACAAAAATATGTCTCTATTCAGAATGCCTAGTCTCAGCTGCTTACTGGAGTCATTTCTTGAGATTTTGTTGTGTTACTTATTCTTTTTAGAAGAAAACTAATGGTTTACCTATGAATCATTATATTGGAAAACACTCTATTGTTGGGGGTGAGAAATTTGCAAGAATTAATCTCTCTGTTTTATTTAAATGTCCAAGACAAAACGAAGATATCCAACATTTTTAAGATTATTCATTGCTTCAAAGCATATAGTAACTTAGGACAATCACTCATCAGCTATATTCTGGTATGGTAAATTTCCATTTTCTATGTTCTCAATAACTCATGCTGTCTTATAGGACAATACTGTGCTTTTGTTCTTGATTTATGGTAGTGTTTTGTGCATTTATTGCAAAATATTTTTTGATACATGTCACATGACTATTGCTACAGTCCATGCATCATGATCATATGCTACTTTTCTTTGTTATAATTTACTTTTCATGCCCAAAACCCTGACAATTTTCATGTGAATACAAGTTGGGAATGAGACACAATCCACTCGAAAGGTTTTGGTCACTATTACTGAATATGTAATGTGTTCATTATGCATACTCATGCATGTAGGTTAGCTAGCTAATACATTCCTTTATAGACGCAGGTTCTCTAGTGTGCATATGGAGCAAGGAAATTTGTTGATCAAGACCAAGATTGCTTCTTGTAATAGAATTTTTAAAGTGCTATGCAGGTAATTTAACTTCAAAATAAGTTTCTTTCATCATGTTTTTTATACATTTCATGGAGGATTCTTATAGGTTTGGCAAACTCATCTATCTGAAAAAGAGAGAATCCTTCTGAATCAGTTTCTGCCTGAAGGAGTTGAGGCACAAAAAGTTGTTCAAGAACTGTTTGCGGGAACTAACTTTCACTTTGGGAATCCTTTTCTGAAATGGCAAGTATTACTATTCATTCTAATGCCATAAGTTGCTGATACATGACTGAGGATAATTATCATTTTCGCTAGGCTTTATTTTCTCGGCATTGTCACCCCATCCCAGCCAACAACTATGCTAAACTCATTTAGAGATGTTATATTTGTATAAAATAGATCCTATATGGTTTTCAGTGGCAGTTGTTTACTACACAATGAAAGTGTTTGCAGGATATTTCTTGGACTCAGCTGGGGACTCCAAAGGCAGATCAAGAGTAGCTAGGCAGCCATGACAACCAAGAGAAGTTACAAATTGTCTGATAGTAAACAGGAAGAATTATAAAATAGAAGGTGATGTTTTAGCACAAGCTTTCTACTTCATTATTTTGCAGGGAATGTATGTGAAAAACTCATGATTGGAAATAGTAAGAAGAGTTGTATTTGGACATGGATGATTATCCATGGCATTTTTTCTTATTTCCTTTTGGAGTATGTTTGCTAGAGGTTGGTAGTATAGTTGTGTACTGGTTTCTATGGGACTAATTGGTCAGTATCATACACTTAAGAGGATGGCTTGGATAGCCACTCCTTTTTGTCGCAAATGGTCCTCGTAAGGGAGAAATTTCTTGTTCCTCCACCAAACTCTGCAATGGCTCTCTATGCCACAACTTATCAGCCCTTATCTTTTATATTCGCCTCCATTCCACAGCACAAAACACCCACCCAGAAACCCATTTCAAAACCCACCAAAACCCTCACAACTAATTCTAGTACTATTAGTATTTCTGCTCCCTCCCCTTCAACAAGCTCAATCCCATCCAGAAAGGTCTGTATTTTATTTTCTTTGATTTCCAGTTAGTGTTTCTGAGAGGAAAAAATTAAATCTTTTGATGATTTCGTCTGCCTAACTTAATTATTATATATTTGCTGTGGGATTTGCTTGAATTTCAAGAACAATTTTAGAAAAAGTAGGGAAAGTAGAGGTTTAATTTGTGTTTTTTTTGTTTTGTTTTGTGGATTTTCAGGTTCTGGTTCCGATTGGGTTTGGGACAGAGGAAATGGAAGCTGTTATATTGGTTGATGTTATGCGCCGAGCTGGTACCGAGGTAACCGTCGCATCTGTTGAGCAGAAGCTGGAGATTGAAGCTTCTGGTGGCACTAGACTTGTTGCTGATACATCCATATTATCATGTTCAGTAAGAAATAAGCTTCAACAAGTATTCCTCCTCCTGCACGACCACATTTAGTGAGCAGCATCTTGGACTCTGAGAAGCCATTTTTGCAGCCTTCATCAGGTCTTAGTTTGGATTTTTCAAAAAGCATTTACATATGAGGAACTAGCATCAGCGACTGATGGTTTCTCCAACACTAATCTCCTCGGTGAAGGTGGTTTTGGGTACGTCCACAGAGGAATTCTTTCAAATGGGAAAGAGGTTGTAGTTAAGCAACTAAAAGTGGATAGTAGACAGGGAGATCGTGAATTTCAGGCTGAAGTTGATACTATTACTCGTGCTCATCACAAGTATATAGTAGTCTTAAATTGACGGTTGCCTGATTATGTTTTGTTTAAAGTAATAAAAATGGCAAAGTTATGTCTATTTTATTTAAGAATTTGTTTTGTGAGTAATATATAATTTCGTAGTTGTATGACATTTCTTATTACTTATTTAATATGTTTTCAAGTTATTCAAACTAGCTTTGTTTTATTGTTTTATTTCTTAATTATTTAAAAAACATTGTATAAAGTAGTCTAAATAGATGATACCAAACTACAATATTTTAAGTCAGAAAACGTTATGGAATCATATCATCTACAACGTTTTCAAGCATCCAAGAATTTATGAAAAATAAATATACAACGTTTTTTAAGGAAAAAACGTTGTATAATGTGTCAAACTACAACGTTTTAAAAACGTTGTATAAAGGTGTCAAATAGATGACACCCTTAACCATGACATTTCTGTAAGACCTTCTACAATGTTTTTTACGCGTTATCTATTTACTATTTTGTAGTAGTGCCTAGAAACCCGTTTTCGTGATCGGTCAACGAGTTTTGACTGCTTATAACAGAAATCTAAACATGATATAACTTTGATTCAAGTTCCAGATCAAAGCCTACATGGCATAGAACAAATCTATAACTCTAAACACATATATCATCAAACACACACAAATCTAGAAGCTCTGACATTTGCTTGTCAGAGCACAAAACTAGGGTTCATGATCAGTTTCAAAATTTTGATTTTCGTGCATCAAGATGATATGGATATAAGTTATTACAATCTAGATCACTCAATGACACCCTATTACACAACTTTAAACAACAAATTAAAACATATAACATAAGATCGCATGATTTAAAAATTTTAGGGTTTATGTAATAACACAAGATTTTCTATGTAAATAAATCAGAAATTTTGCGTATAATTTTTTTTTATTAAAATAAATATGGGGAATATGTGCCAAGATAATGTGTGTGTGTGTGTGTGTGTGTGTGTGTGTGTGTGTGTGTGTGTATATGATAAATTAAATATATTTATTACATGAATAATTATAAATAATTTTAATTTAGAATTATTGATTATTATAAATTATATTTTTATAATAATTAATTTTATAATAGAAATGTTTTTATTAATTATTTTTCATGAAAATATAATCATTATATTATTTAAATAATTGTGAAACGATTATTTGAATTATTATAATAAATATTTTATTATATGAATTTGTTCAAATTATTCATGTTAATTATTTTTAACTTAATTAATAATGCTATATATGCAAGATAAATCAGATATGGAATCCAAACCCTAATTTTGAATTTTTGGTTAAGGAATGAGAATAATAATATAATATTATTATTTTTTAATGTTATAAATATGTATTGTATGTGTGTAATATTAATGTGTGGAACAGTTTTAATGTAACATGATAAAACCCTAATATTATTGGGATAAACCCTATTTTAAAACTCAAACCGGAGTTTACGATTGATAAGAAATTGTGTTAAGGTGATTAATAACAAGTGTTAGAATTATAATTATAATTAGGGAAAAAACTAATTTTTGAAAACCCTAATTAGTAATTAGAAACCCAAATTACTAAATTAGAAACCCTAATTTGTGAAATAGGAACCCTAATCGCTAATTAAGCAAGCTTAATGTTAATTAGTGAATACCTAAACCTTATTTTCAAGTTTATGTAATTAGGAAACCTAAACTAATTTAGTAATCCTAATTTGTGATTTTTAGAAATTAAAATCCCATTTTTTTTGCCTAATTAGAAATCATTCAAAATTTTGTGTCAAACCTTAGGGTTAAACCCTAAGGGTTTCCCTAAGGGTTTGACAAGTTACAAAATTACCATTAATTGGAAAGTCAAAAGACCATTTTGCCCTTATTGCATTATTTTATGATAACTTGTAAATCTAGCAAGATATGGAGTTGGTGAACTAATCTAGCTCTCCCATGTGCTCTATATCTCCAGCAATCAGTCAATATCCCAGCCAATTTATGCAGCTAAGACTTAAATATATAGATTGGAGAGAAAAAAAATCATTTGTTAGCTCATTTTTGCACAACTCTCATCCAAGACTCTCTCTCTCTAACCCACGAATTTCTATAGTTTTTCAGTCCCCAATTCAAGCCCCACTAACATTCATAACAAAAATCAGAAGCTAGATTCAAGACTTGTTCATAGAAGGTATAAACCCTAAGCCAAAATTTTAATCATGTATGCTATGTTAGATTTGGTGTTTTAATGTTTAAAAATGTTGAATGTAGTGTTAATCAATGATCTGGGTTGATAGATGTTAGATCCATAACATCTATAGGCTCAGATCTAGTGTTTTACAAAATCTGGGAAAAACTTTAAAATGTGTATGATAGTCAAATGTCAGTCCTCATAGATCTGTGTTTGTTTATTGTTTTGGTGTTTTAAAGGTTTGAAGTTGTTATTTGTAATGTTGTTAGTATTCTGAAAGTGGTTTCATGATCATTGAACGTATATATCAAAAATTATTCACGGTCAAAGTCCGTTGACCGAACACGAGAAGTGACTTTGACCGGCCATGATCTCACTGCTGTTAAGCTGTTTGATGTATAAGGGTATCTATATTATAGTATGACTTGAGGACTACACGTCCAGCACACTCTTGAACCTTAGAAAGCAATGGATCGGATGTAGTAATCGGTCAAAAGGCGTTGACCATTCAGTTTCTATTTCTGGGTAACCCAGAAGTTACCCAGATGGGTCTGACAGCTTGTTCATGAGTCCCAATCTATCGTCTGTTATGTGATTTGTATGTGTTATTGTATCAGTGTTATAATATGTTATATTGACTTCATGTTTAAACCTTTAGATCACCTAAATGACAAACATGATCAAAGTATTCGACGGTCAAATTAGACTGTATGAACATGGTATGCATTTTTTGGAATTTCCAGAAAATCAAGAACACGGTTCTGACAGGGCTTAACTAGCTTAGATTTGGTGGGTGTGTTGTAGTTAGACTGATAAAGTTTAATAGATCTCTTCCTTGACATGAGTACTACAATCTGAAACCCTTAAATCACTAAAACCTTACCTATAAATCAAGTTGTGAAAGCCCAAAAGTGGTACCTAAGAACTGTCTTTGGTTTTCTGGGTAACCCAGAAGACCAAGAACATGTCTGACAATGATTTCAAATCCGTATATCTTCCATCTATGTTATGATCTGACCCAGATATTGTTATACACTTGTAGTATTACATTAATACTACAAGTTGTGATTATTACATTTCCCAGAAACATCATAGGTTGAAAATTAATCATGGTCAAACATGTCCCCTCGAAAACTGACTATGAAGGCTCAAGAACACAATAGGCGACACTTTCTGTCGCTAAAGGCTATAGTGACAGACTTTGTAATTTTATTTAATTAATTTATGAAAATCATTTAAAAATAAAAATTAATTTCTGAAAATTATAAAAATAATTTTAAAAATTAAGTTATAAAAATTAACTTTTAATAATTTGACATATTTTTCATAAATATTAGTATTTATTTAAATATTATTGATATTTAATAAATGCATTAAATAAATTAATTAAAAATGATTTTATTATATTAAAAATTATTTTAAATGATAATAAGGTATTTAAAAATAATTTAAGTTATATAATATAACTTTTAATATTTTAAAGTAAATTTCATTAATTATTTAATATTAATGATATTAGATTTATTTAATAAATATAAATTAATTTAAAAATAATTTTAATATTAAAAAAATTATTTTAAATGAAAATAAAGTGTTTAAAAATATTTTAAGTTATAAAATATAACTTTTAATATTTAAAGAATAATTTCATTAATAATTTAATATTAATGATATTAATTTAATATTAATGATATTAAACTTATTTAATAATTATATTAAATAAATAGTTTAAAATGGTTTTATTAATTCAAAAATCATTTAAAAAGGATATAAATGAATTAAAAGTATTTTAAGTTATAATTAATGACTTTTAATATTTTGATAAATAATGCATTAATATTTAAATATTAATGGTAATTATTTAAAAATAATTTTAAATATTTTAAAAATCAGTTAAGGGTAATATTAATACTTTAATAGTATTTTAAGTTATTATAAATAACTTCAATATTTTGGCAATGGTTTCATTAATAGTTTAATATTAATTAAATATTAAATGATAATAACATTATTTAATATTTAATTATTTAATAATGATTCTGGAGTTTGAAAAATTATGATAAATTATAATAATTAATTAAAAATTATTATAAGTCATTTAAAATAATTTGACCACTGTTCAAGTTATATATATTGAATTACAGGATGGAGTCTTAGACTCGATAATTACCCGATAAAACCGTCGGTACAACGATATATTTCAGAAATTGATTTGGACTTAAAAAAATTGTAGGTATACGTGTTTACTTGTGATCCAATGACTGCTAAACATATGTGACAATGTGATTAGGTAATGGGCTGACTGCAATAAGCATTATTATGTGTTACGATATGTTATTCTAATCGATAGAATGATCTTATTAATGATAGGTTACTATATAAAAGATAAAACTAAGTTGCATATTGTAAGCAGCAGACCATGCAAGTATCCTACCTTTGCATTTACTTTATGCAATGGACATAAGTAAGAAAGTTTCAGAATTATATTATCATTGTGCCAGAATATTAACTCTATTGTTATCGATTATGCATCCAATCATTATTTATCAGTACAATATTATTATATAATTCAGATATTTATTCTGTTCGTTAATTTCTAAATATGGTTATACAAGTGTCCTCACTAGGATAATCATTGTATTTAATCACATGTTGATACATACTTATTAATTTCCATTATGTATATGTTGACTTAAAAGCTGTCTAAGTTATTTGATCCAGCTAGACACAAACTTAAAAAAAAATATATTATTGAACAAGATAGAATTTTATTATTATTTGACCAAATTGCTTTGGTTCGGATTTCCGGCTAAGTATGAACATCCCGTACATGGAAAAACTTTTGTGCGCCAAAGGCGGATCAGATGAACGATAATATCGTTCTTGCATGTAGTATTGATCAATACAAGGCATAACGGGCTGATCACCCCCTGTGCCTGTAAGTTATGACGGTTTGCAGATGAAGTTCTGTTTAACCTTTTAAAAAATAGAAAACAATGTTTATAGTCTGTCGACTAATCTCCAGTTATAATAAGTACGTAGTTTTAAAAATTTGATATAGAATTAATATATTGTTATTATTGGTCCAACTTACTTCACAACTGTTGATTCGTTGTAGAAGTGTCGTACAAAGAAAACATTTACTTCTTTTAGCTAATATCTATTATTGTTATTACTTGCTGGGCACTCATATGCTCATCATTGCTTAATTTAAATGTTTGCAGCTAAGTGTGAACAACCAGAAAGCTCGGCTAAGAACAAAGGGAAAGGGAAGGTTGCAAAATAAGTTGGTGTTATATTATGTAATAGTTTAACTTTATTAAGATAAGGATGATATATATTATCTAACAAGTATCATGTAATGAATGTATTAAAGGTTACATACTTGGGAATAGACTCTGATATTTATGTAAATTAAATTGAGTATTTATATTATTGTTATTATTATTAGTATTATTCCGCTCATAGAAATGGTATCGTGAAGCACTGAGTTCGGGTTTCAAGTACCTGAATTTGGGGGGCATCATAGTTTATACCTCTAAAATCTTGATCCTTTGATTATGATGTGACGCCCCCAAAATAGGTATACAACACCCATTCTGAGTCGTCAATAACATGGTACAGAAACAACTACAACTTTATTAATACAACATAAAAACTGTGAGTGTAAATACAAATATTATCATCTAGATAATATCCACACTCAAATAAGTCCTAATTACAATTATTGGTACAATATTTTACAAAAAAAAAATGGTGAGGACTACTAAAACAACTTCCTAGAACCTTCATTCCATACCCCGACTAGTACTTGCTACATTCTCGCCTCCTGAGAAGAAAATGGAACAACAAGGAAAAGGTGAGCTCAACTAGCCCAGTAAAGAATATTATGACTAAGATAATATACAACAAATTATCGTTAGTCTTCAACAGGGAAAAATTTAATAGAATACAATAGACAACAAGTTTTTAATCAATATTCGCAGCGGAAAATAATAATTCATAGAGAAGTTACGTAGAGAATGAAATCTACGATTATCTATGAATTTAAAAGCCCATCATCAACATTTTATCCCTGTAACATCAATCAATAAATATCTTGAATCAAATAGTCATCTTTGCACTACAGGCCAAAGATATTCATCAGTTGGTCATGTTCACCTCAACACCTGTTCATCTTTGCACTACAGGCCAAAGATATTCATCAGAAATCATTCATCTTTGCACTACAAGCCAAAGATATTCAGTTATATCATCATTTAAGACTGAGGATGATGAAAAATATTTTTAAGGAAACGAATCCAGTGAAACAAAATAATAAATATTAAGGATTCATATTTCAGCTATTCCATGTCCAAAAAATACCTCATAAATAATCATAGTGGAGTAAAATTCAAGAATGATCAAAACATGGATACAATCAAAGCTAGTATCCAGAATAGATATTTTGGACGAAAAGAAGAAAATTTCATTTTTCGGTGAATAGTAACTCGTGAATAGTAACTCATGAATAGTAACCCCGACATGAAAAAGTTTCAAATTTGATAAAAACTCTAACCAATATTTCGGCATAATGATATTGAAGAATAATATCATTTTCGAATAAAATAACATCCCTTACCTCGGAAAGACGGTACTTCTGACTGGAATACTAGATATAGTGATGAAGGAAACTTGCACCGTAAAGCAACACTCAAAGTATCAAATACTCACAAGAATACGCTCGATATAAAGAGAGAAATAGAGAGAAACTTGTGTTTCTGGTGTGATTTTCAATTCTAACCTAAGCACCCTATTTATAGGAAAATGCTTAGAACACCAAAGCAGAAAATTTAATATAATATATATATATATATATATATATATATATATATATATATATATATATATAAATTTTCAAGCCCACCTTAGAAAATCTGAAATCAGCCACCTTGCACATGTTTATGATGTCCAAAAAAATACAAAAAACGTTTTTCTCAAAATAATTAACTAAAACTCCCAAAAATCAATTATTTCGGAACTTCGAAACTTCAATAATTCATAATAAATAGCCCTTTTGTCAGAAAATTCGAATCTCGCGAGTTTTTATAGGAAATTCAATTCTCTACAACTGTACAGAAGAAAGTTTTTCCAAATTCCAAACAGAAATTGACCGAAATTCACAAACGGGCGATTTTACAGTCAATAATAAATTTTCGGTCAAGAATTATGTCCACCAACACACAAAACATGTGTTAATCATTTAATGCCACAAAAATACTCTTCCTCCTCATATACTCATATATCCCACATTCATTATAAAAATACCACCATCAATATATTATTAAAATAATATATTTAAATGAATTATTTTATCAGAAAAAGATAAAATATTAATTTTCAACAATTGTCACATTAAAATTTTTCTCTATCTATATCCACATAAAATCACTATTTTTCTCATCATATAAATCAATAATTAATTATACACAAATAATATTACAGAACCACAGTACTGGCAACCAGGCCGTTCCCAAGAAAGAGGGGGCTTTCCAATAAGGATTTCTCCTTACTGGCGCGCAATTAGATGACCAAACCTCTCCTTAGACAGAACTTTCTAGACATTGCCAATAATGTTATCTAATAATATTATTCAGATAATATGAATTATTGCTCCGATAATAGAAAATACTGTGTAGTGACAATTATTGAAACAACAGTAATATAAAATATTAACGCAGCAATTATTGAATCAACAAAATACTGAACAGTAATTACTGTAACCATTATTAAGTAGTGCCTTCTTACGTAAGAATCAATAATTGGTGCAATACCGTGTGCTACGCGTATTATCGTGTTTTAACCACCGGGTATTCCAACAGTATTAACGGTAACAACTACGCCGTTATTTATAAACAACTTATTTTTGTCGTTTTCTTCATCCAATCGCTTTCTGTTATGGGGCCCACACAAGGCTGCGCCGTCGTACGAATATTCCCCGACAACAAGAATATTCCACGACCAAACAAATATTCCCCGACAACAATGAATATTTTATAACCACTTGCTTATTTAAAATATTTGCGCATTTTACCCATAACTAACCACATTAATCAAATCAACCCTTACTATTTCAGAATAATAAATAGAGGAAATTAAATTTCATTTATTAATAATTTGGGGTCTTACAACCTCCCATCCTTATGAAATTTCGTCCTCGAAATTGACATACGTACCTGGTGTTTCGAAAAGATGAGGATACCTCGCTTTCATTTCCGTTTCCAACTCCCAGGTCATTTCCTCAATAGCATGGTTTCTCCACAAAACTTTAACTTGTGGTATGACCTTCGTGCGTAGGACATGCTCCTTCTTATCCATGATCTTAACAGGTACCTCCTCGTACGTTAAGTCTTCAGCTATCTCGTCCGGTTCTAACTCAATAACATGGTTCGGGTCTTTCACATATTTACGAAGCACAGATATATGAAAAACATTATGAACACGAGACATACTTGGAGGTAACGCAAGTCTATAGGCCACATTTCCTACTCGGTCAAGAATCTGAAATGGACCAATAAATCGTGGATTGAGCTTTCCTCTCTTCCCAAATCTTGTAACTCCTTTCCATGGAGCTACACGTAATAATACATGATCCCCAATGTCAAATTCCATGTCCTTTCGATGAAGATCCACATAACTCTTTTGTCGATCCTGTGCCGTTTGTATATGTTGTCGAATCGTTTGGATCTTCTCTGTAGTCATTCGTACCAACTATGGTCCCAACAATGTTGCTTCTCCCACCTCATCCCAACATACTGGAGAGCGACACTTTCGTCCATACAATGCTTCAAAGGGAGCCACACCTATACTTGCCTGATAACTGTTGTTGTAGGAGAATTCCACCAATGGTAGGTACTTATCCCAACTTCCTTTGAAATCTAGGACACAAAGTCTTAATAAATCTTAAAGAGTTTGAATAGTCCTCTCTGATTGCCCGTCCGTTTGAGGATGGTATGCCGAACTGAACCGTAAATCCGTGCCCATAGCTTTTTGCAAGCTAACCTAAAATCTTGAAGTGAATCTTGGGTCAAGATCCGAAACTATGGATACTGGCATGCCATGCAACCTTACAATCTCATTCACGTACATACTAGCAAGACGTTCAAGGGAATAAGTCTCCCGTATCGGCAAGAAATGAGCAGACTTGGTTAATCTATCAACTATAACCCAAATAACATTTATACCTTGAGAAACCGTGGGAAGACCCGTAACAAAATCCATGGTAATGTGTTCCCACTTCCATTTCAGAATCTCAAGTGGTTACAATGGACCCTTTGGTACTTGATGCTCCGCCTTTACACGTTGACAAGTTAAACACCTCGAGATAAACTTTGCAATCTCTCTCTTCATATTGTTCCACCAAAATGTATGTCGAAGATCACGATATATTTTAGTACTTTCAGGATGGATTGTAAATGGTGTATTGTGTGCCTCCATCATGATCTTGTACTTCAAATCAGAATCGTTAGGAACACAAAGTCTGGAGTGGACTCAAAGTATTCCTTCTTCATCGATTCTTGCTTCTGGAATAGCACCTTCTTGCACTTTCTTCTTCATACGCATCAGCTCCGGGTCTGTAGCTTGAGCAACTTTAACTTTATCGATTAAAGTTGGTTCTACGCGTATACTTGACATCATCGCACTCGTTCCTGCATATGATCTTCTACTCAACGCGTCAGCTACCACGTTTGCTTTTCCAGGATGGTATTGAATAGTGTGGTCATAATCTTTCAACAGCTCGAGCCAACGTCGCTGTCGCATGTTGAGTTCTTTTTGAGTGAAGAAATATTTGAGGCTTTTATGGTCTGAATATATCTCCACTTTCTCCCCATATAGATAGTGCCTCCAGATCTTTAGCGCGAAAACGACTGCTGCCAACTCTAGATCATAAGTAGGATAATTCCTCTCATATTCTTTAAGTTGTCGCGAGGCATAGGCTATGACTTTCCCACGTTGCATGAGAACACATCCTAACCCTTTGCCTGAAGCATCGCTGTAGATAACAAATCCATCCGAACCAGATGGTATTGTCAGAACAGGTGCCGAAATGAGTGTTCTCTTAAGCTCTTGGAAACTCTTCTCACATTCTTCGCTCCATACGAATTTGATATCCTTCCGAGTCAGCTGAGTTAACGGGATAGCGATTCGAGAAAACCTTCTACGAATCTCCGATAATAACCAGCTAAGCCCAGAAAGCTACGTACATCGGTCACCGTCTTCGGTTGCTCCCAGCTTTGTATTGCTTCAATCTTCGCCGGGTCCACAGATACTCCATGTTTTGACACCGCGTGCCCTAGGAATGCTACTTCCTCAAGCCAAAACTCGCATTTCTTCAACTTAGCATATAGCTTATTTTCACGCAGCCTTTGGAGTACCAGCTTCAAATGGTGCTCATGATCTTCACGGCTTTTGGAATATATGAGGATGTCATCAATAAAGACAACAACGAACTGATCCAAATAATCCTTGAACACTCGGTTCATCATATCCATGAAAGCCGCAGGAGCATTAATCAATCCAAAAGACATGACTAAGAATTCATAATGCCCGTACCGAGTTCTAAAGGCAGTCTTCGGAATATCCTCAGTTTTAACCTTCAGCTGATGATATCCAGAACGAAGATCGATTTTTGAAAAGAATTGTGCTCCTTGTAACTGGTCAAACAGGTCATCAATACGAGGTAGCGGATACCTATTCTTGATGGTGACATGGTTTAATTCCCAGTAATCGATACAAAGTCGCATACTCCCGTCTTTCTTCTTTACAAATAAAACAGGAGCACCCCAAGGAGATGTACTAGGACGAATGAAACCGATGTCCAACAACTCTTGTAGTTGGACTTTTAACTCCTGAAGTTCAATAGGAGCCATTCGATATGGGGTTTTAGAAATGGGCTTTGTACCAGGTTCAAGATCAATAAAGAATTCAACTTCACGTTCTGGGGGTAGACCGGGAAGTTCTTCAGGAAATACGTCAGGAAAGTTACTAACAACAGGAATATTATTCAAATTTGATGTGTTTTTATTCAAATCCATAACATGGGCTAAGAAAGCTTGACATCCGTTTTTCAATAAACGAATGACTTTATGACTTGATATGACAGTGATTGATTTTAATGGCTTTGTTGCTTGAATTCGAACAACAGGTTGATTAGGAATATGAAAACTAACCACCTTACGAAAATAATCAATTTTGGCATGATGAGTAGTTAACCAATCAATTCCTAAAATCACGTCAAATGCAAGTATCTTTAAAGAGATAAGGTCAACAGGTAAGGTGATGGTGCCAACTTAGATCAAACAAGATTTATAAACAGTAGATGTGATGAAAGTTTCCCCTAACGGAGTCTCCACAGATAAATCAAAGTCTAATTTCTCCGGAGTTAAGTTTAAACGTTGAGCACAAGCAGGAGAAATAAATGAATGGGTAGCACCGGTATCTAGTAAGGTATAAACTTCACATGAATTTATGATTAGCTTACCCGTGATCACCTCGTTTGGGTTCCTCGCATGTTGACCAGTCACGACAAACGCTCTTCCAGGAACCGTTGACTTTGACTTTTCTGGGGCAACCTTTTGAGTCACCGTCCCCGCTAAACTTGGTTTCGTTATCGTACAATCTCGAGCGATATGTCCTTCCTTTCCACAATTATAGCATACCTTGAACTGTTGTGGATAGTTTGGGCTGATATGTCCCTCTTTTCCACATTTATAGCATATGACCGGTGGTCGTTCTCCTCCCTTGGAACCAGTTGCTGCTGGTGCAGACGTCTTCGTATTGTCATTATTGAATCTCCTCTTTTTAAAATCTCCTCCAGACTCCCTTCTTCTATTTTCATAGCCACGATTACCACCAGAGTGGTTGCCGTTCTTGTCTGTATTTTTCTTTCTCTGCTGGTTATCATTATTCTGATGACTGTTGTCACCGATATGATCCTGGTTGTGATCCCTCGGTTGACCGTACTCGTTATCTCTCTCTAATAATTGAGCCCTGTTGACAATATCTGAATAGAGAGAAAATTTATGAGAAATGAGATATTGACGTATGCCGGGTTTCAAACCTCTCAGAAACATCCGTGTCATACGTTCCTCATTCTCCACCAAATGAGGTGCAAACCTGGACAACTCTGCAAATTTCGCCTCGTACTGGGACACCGTCATGTTATTCTGCTCCAGTCTAATAAACTCTACCTCCTTCATATGACGAATTCTTTCAGGAAAGTACTTGTCATTGAATAGTTTCTGAAATGTCTCCCAAGACATGCTGAGTGCGGCTGGATGGGTACGCTTCACAGATTCCCACCAGTAGTCTGCCTCGCCACGGAACATAAAGGTGGCGAATGGAACCTTCTGTTCCTCCGTGCATCCCAAGACATCGAATATCTTGGTAATTTGCTTGACCCACGTTTTCGCCATGATCGGATCCGGCTTTCTCTTAAATTCTGGTGGTCCCAACTCTTTGAACTGCTTGGCTGTGACCAGCTGTGCGTTGCCATTGTTTCTTCCTATATTTTGAACAGGAATCTCCTTTGTCTGGTTTTGCATGAACCGCAAAAAACATCTCATCGTTCATCGTCTGCTCATTGGTGTTGTTCACAGGAGGAACATTGCCAGCCTGTTGCACGTTCTCCTCGTTGGTGAGTACAGGTGTCTCCACGATTTCATTTACTCCACTGTTAACATTCTCAGTCGACATTCTCAAATACTGCCATAAAACAGGGGTTAATTTAACAAATTAACAAATCACATAATATCCCTATATTATGACCGACCAACAAATAAGCTTAGGTAGGACACACTAGCGAAGGATTTACTCGTCTCTCCCCTCCTAGTTCTATTCCCCGATCTCCGCCAGAGATCATATTTCTAAGCTCTGATACCAACTGTGACGCCCCCAAAATAGGTATACAACACCCATTCTGAGTCGTCAATAACATGGTACAGAAACAACTACAACTTTATTAATACAACATAAAAACTGTGAGTGTAAATACAAATATTGTCATCTAGACAATATCCACACTCAAATAAGTCCTCATTATAATTATTAGTACAATATTTTATTAAAAAAAATGGTGAGGACTACTAAAACAACTTCCTAGAACCTTCATTCTATACCCCGACTAGTACTTGCTACATTCTCGCCTCCTGAGAAGAAAATGGAACAATAAGGAAAAGGGTGAGCTCAACTAGCCCAGTAAAGAATATTATGACTAAGATAATATACAACAAATTATCGTTAGTCTTCAACAGGAAAAAATTTAATAAAATACAATAAACAACAAGTTTTTAATCAATATTCGCAGCGGAAAATAATAATTCATAGAGAAGTTACGTAGAGAATGAAATCTACGATTATCTATGAATTTAAAAGCCCATCATCAACATTTTATCCCTGTAACATCAATCAATAAATATCTTGAATCAAATAGTCATCTTTGCACTATAGGCCAAAGATATTCATCAGTTGGTCATGTTCACCTCAACACCTGTTCATCTTTGCACTACGGGCCAAAGATATTCATCAGAAATCATTCATCTTTGCACTACAGGCCAAAGATATTCAGTTATATCATCATTTAAGACTGAGGATGATGAAAAATATTTTTAAGGAAACGAATCCAGTGAAACAAAATAATAAATATTAAGGATTCGTATTTCAGTTATTCCATGTCCAAAAAATACCTCATAAATAATCATAGTGGAGTAAAATTCAAGAATGATCAAAATATGGATACAATCAAAGCTAGTATCCAGAATAGATATTTTGGACAAAAAGAAGAAAATTTCATTTTTTGGTGAATAGTAACTCGTGAATAGTAACTCATGAATAGTAACCCCGACATGAAAAAGTTCTAAATCTGATAAAAACTCTAACCAATATTTCGGCATAATGATATTGAAGAATAATATCATTTTCGAATAAAATAATATCCCTTACCTCGGAAAGACGGTACTTCTAACCCGAATACTAGATATAGTGCTGAAGGAAACTTGCACCGTAAAGCAACACTCAAAGTATCAAATACTCACAAGAATATGCTCGATATAGAGAGAGAAATAGAGAGAAACTTGTGTTTCTGGTGTGATTTTCAATTTTAACCTAAGCACCCTATTTATAGGAAAATGCTTAGAACACCAAAGCAGAAAATTTAATATAATATATATATATATATATATATATATATATATATATATATATATATATATATATATATATATAAATTTTCAAGCCCACCTTAGAAAATCTGAAATCAGCCACCTTGCATATGTTTATGATGTCCAAAAAAATACAAAAAACGTTTTTCTCAAAATAATTAACTAAAACTCCCAAAAATCAATTATTTCATAACTTCGAAACTTCAATAATTCATAATAAATAGCCCTTTTGTCAGAAAATTCAAATCTCGCGAGTTTTTATAGGAAATTCAATTCTCTACAACTTTGCAGAAGAAAGTTTTTCCAAATTCCAAACAGAAATTGACCGAAATTCACAAACTGGCGATTTTACAGTCAATAATAAATTTTCGGTCAAGAATTATGTCCACCAACACACAAAACATGTGTTAATCATTTAATGCCACAAAAATACTCTTCCTCCTCATATACTCATATATCCCACATTCATTATAAAAATACCACCATAAATATATTATTAAAATAATATATTTAAATGAATTATTTTATCAGAAAAAGATAAAATATTAATTTTCAACAATTGTCACATTAAAATTTTTCTCTATCTATATCCACATAAAATCACTATTTTCCTCATCATATAAATCAATAATTAATTATACACAAATAATATTACAGAACCACAGTACTGGCAACCAGGCCGTTCCCAGAAAGAGGGGGCTTTCCAATAAGGATTTCTCCTTACTGGCGCGCAATTAGATGACCAAACCTCTCCTTAGACAGAACTTTCTAGACATTGCCAATAATGTTATCTAATAATATTATTCAGATAATATGAATTATTGCTCCGATAATAGAAAATACTGTGTAGTGACAATTATTGAAACAACAGTAATATAAAATATTAACGCAGCAATTATTGAATCAACAAAATACTGAACAGTAATTACTGTAACCATTATTAAGTAGTGCCTTCTTACGTAAGAATTAATAATTGGTGCAATACCGTGTGCTACGCGTATTATCGTGTTTTAACCACCGGGTATTCCAACAGTATTAACGGTAACAACTACGCCGTTATTTATAAACAACTTATTTTTGTCGTTTTCTTCATCCAATCGCTTTTTGTTATGGGGCCCACACAAGGCTGCGCCGTCGTACGAATATTCCCCGACAACAAGAATATTCCACGACCAAACAAATATTCCCCGACAACAATGAATATTTTATAACCACTTGCTTATTTAAAATATTTGCGCATTTTACCCATAACTAACCACATTAATCAAATCAACCCTTACTATTTCAGAATAATAAATAGAGGAAATTAAATTTCATTTATTAATAATTTGGGGTCTTACATATGATCTTAGGAGTCTGATCTTGTTAAGTTATGGTTTGATATTGACTTATCTCATCACTCTTTATCACTCTTAATCCTGAATTTTAGAGAGAGAAAAGAGGTTGGCTAACTTGCTAAGTAAAGTGAGTTTTCTCTCACTTTAATCTTTTATATTTTGATCCATTGAACTTATATGTCATAAATGACCAATGTTGGCTGATATTATGAGCCGATAATAGAGTTTCTTATCAATCTCTAGGGTTTTTTAACTGAACATCACTGTTCTTAATATAATATTAGGGTTTGCCACTGATATAAGTTATCTGGTCAACCCTTGACCCTTAACCATAAATTGTACTTATAAAATACCATATACACAGAACATATGCACATATACCCTTAATCCTGAATAATTCTCCAGAAAAATTTTTAAATCCATAAAAATCCTTCAAAAATGTCAAATCCATACACTTATTTTCTGTCTAGGTTTATTATTTAGCCTTAATAAATATCCAAATTCTCGGGTTGTCACATTCACCCCTTCTTCTAAGAATTTCATCCCCGAAATTCAACTTACACCTTATACCTTTCATAGACAGCATCACATGCTACCCAATACATTCCTCACAAGAGTAAAAAATTTTAAATAGTGCCGAGGAGTTATATAGACTATTGTCTGTCATTTTCGAAAAGGTTATACAAAAATTCTTTGGCAAAACCGTCATAATTACAAACACATAGGGTAATTAGCCCGATATGCCCAGTACTGGCCAAGTACTGCTGGTTGGAACAATTTTTCCCTGTTCCTTCTATCCCATCTGCCTTAGGCGCACAAAAATTTTCTTACCACAGTCTTTTGTGAAATTCGCATCAAAACAATTTGGTTCGGGAAAATTTTCAAAGAACGCTTAGAGTTTTCATAAATGTTGGTCTAGCCAAATCAAATAGCTTAGACTCATATCAATAATTCAATTCAATCGAAATATTTAGGTATAGCCAAACCCCGTTGGCAAATTAAAATTTTAAAATTAGTTTGAAAATGACGTCATAATGTCGTACTGTATTAACAACCCGTTTGAGGATGCCGTCATCGAGTGACTTTGTCATAACACATCATACAATAGTGGAACAACGATTTTAGATCAAATTCGACACTAAGTATTCCTGTATTTACAACTCTATCAACTTTTTATCATCTCTGCACCAGGTTACATGGTACATAAGTGATAAATAAAAATATATTTTGATATTTCATATCATTATCGTCTAGCTGAAACAAGTAGCATAGACTATTCTTTAAACCGTTCAAAAACCATTACAAATCAGTTTTATCATCTCAACAGGTAACGAGGTGTCGCTGGCCTGAAGTCCACTCATACACAATGGTCACCATGAGTTGAGAATAAAAATTTATTTTCAAAAGCACATAGAATGTATTTAGCTTGATGTCAAAAATTTTGAAGTCTAGCATAGCTAGCAGATTTGGAAAACCTATGTCTCCACTAATAATGTATTGCCTAACAATACTATCTATTCCTATTATCCTCAATACTCCATTCACACTTAGTTCTACCAGTTCGTCAAACTTGCCACACTTATGAGTTCAGGAACTTTCCACAATCATATGAGTTTAAGAACTTGTCCTAGACAGACGTTTGGCGTCCATTCGCTGAGGGGTTCATAAATATTTTATATAATTATGAGTCACGAACGTACCATAAGTATGAGTTTTACCAACTTGTACTTAACCTTATATTCTCTAACTATACCCTACCTATCTGTTATACACCTGAGAAAAGAATCACCTTCTCCACATATATATAGCAAATAGCGCGACACAAACATTCCAATAATTATCCTAACTCCCTTCTCAATACAAATTTCATTTAATCTGTATTCATAATCCTTTCCTGAATCTGCCTCGTACCAATTCATAGTACAACTGACACACAACAATCTTGCTGTAAACTTTTCAATCATTCGATTAATTCTATTCCCTGCTATCACCTTATTAGATCACGGGGTGATCTCATCGTATATATTACGATTCATTTATATACTATGATCGTTTTATTTTACGATCTCCTGTCCTTGTACTTTTAGTCTTTTAGACTCTATCTATTCATCATTATTATTCACCTTTATTATCATAGTTAGGGAACTCCGTGTCTTTTATAACCCGCCAAGATTCGTCTTTGAATCTTACCAACTGACTAACTCTATTTGAGTTAGTACTTATCCTAATCACTGTGGTTATTAGTCTCAGGTAACTTTACCTAAGGTTTATAACCTACAGCTTTGATATCAACTGTGACATTTCTAAATCCCGGTCCTAAATCACCACGAATCTGGTACAATCATTCTATAACTATTGCGGAAGATATAAACATAAATTGTTTATACATTAAACATTACACACTAACCCCAAGGTCGATAACCTTCACATAATACCTGAATCAATATCTTATCTATCATACAATGTTATTATCATACATTACTATTACAATTTTAGCTGCACATATAATCCAAAGTTGGACTTGTCTTTGTCCTTTCCTGTATCCGACGTATTCGTCTTAATCTGTAATGTTATTTATGATGCTGGGTAATATCTAGTTACGCACAACACGCAAGTATACGTGGTCAACAAGTAATATAATAGTAAGTAAAGTATCGTTCCCACAGAGATTAACACAAATTTCCCTCGCAACTACCAATTTCCTATTAATCCAAATTTTATTAAACTAATCAATCTCCAATTAAATTAAATTGTATCTCAATCATAAAAGAAAAATAAATACTCACCACAAATACCAAATAAGAAAGTCCAAACAAGTATAGAGAATTAGGCTAATAACTTCACTCTAAGCACCCCTTTGATTTGTATTACCTTATTCCAGTTTAACTCACCATTTCAGCTTATTAATCAAGAACACATAAGTAGTATTAATCAACTCTCGATGAATTAACACCGTATTGACTCAAATCCACAATTAAGATAGAATTTAATCAAACACCTTAATTAATTAAGTCACTATATTTCTAAGTAACTTCCAATTAAGCAAGGTTTAATCCCAAGTCCTCTTCAAGATTACATATGATGTTTAGCATATCTCTAGCTCAACAATAATCACTAATTCGCTCTCAACAAATTTAATGACACATGCTATATTAATTAAGTCTAGATTTATATTTCTTCTCTCAAATTCATACAAATCACACATAAAATTGTTGATCAGGCAATTTATAAATTAACGCTCAAATTAATATAGATAAACTGCATAATAGCTATATTAAACTGAAAACCAAGGTTTCACAATCATCGTTCCACTTAGAGATCCATTAAAAGCCTAATAAATAATTTAGCCCATAATAAATGAATAATACGCTAAATAAACCAAAGGAAACATCATCCCGAATACAGAGCTAGGAAGTTAGAGAAGAAAATTGATACACCACCCTTCTCCGCCTCTAATTCTGAAACTTCGTGAATTTTCCTCTTCTTCGTTCTTTCCAATCCTTGCTCCCGTTGATAGATAAGCTCTCCCTTGAACGCCTCTCTATATCTGTTATTAATAGCCTTTTTACTCCTCCAACCAAGACTCCTATTCCATCACAAAGTTCTGCCCAACAGAGTCCAGTTCGCAAAAAAAAACACAGTTCAGTTCACGCACCAGCGCGGTCCGCGCTGGATTTTACACTACCACCGCGCGCTCCGCGCCAGCCTGCTAGCAGCTTTTTCACGCCACAGCGCGGTCCGCGCTCTCCAGCCTAGTGATGCGGCGCGCTACGCGCTAGGTAGACAGAAACTTCAACATATCCCTCAAATGCTCCAATTTGAGACATGAGTCGAATTACCTACAACCAAACACAAACCCCATCAAAGATAACATGAAAATACTCAAAAACTAGCAAGATAACAAGCCATAAAAACATAATTCATGGGTTAAAACCCACTCATCAAACTCCCCCAAGCTTGAACATTGCTTGTCCTCGAGCAAAAATGCAATGCAACTAAAATCTAAACTACGAATCCAGAATTAAAACCATACAAATGATTTACTCATGCATCCTCAGAAAAATTAGTAAACAAACACCCTTCATACAAAATTCCATCTGCAAGACCATCACTCTTTAATCTAACCCTGTCATTATTAGTATAGTGTGTGTGTGCGCAACACCCATGCCAACCGATACTAAATCAACATAGCTACATAACCAATTTCTTTTCAGGAATCATGCATTAAAAACTCAAAAGTTCACAGATAAACAAACTCTAGCATTAGCTAAATAACCAAGTTCCGGTTCCGAGAAGGGTATTCATACTCAAATTTTCTTTTCTTTTCTCTTCTTTCCCTTTTTTTTTCTTTTCTTTCTTTTACTAAAGAGATGGTTGGTGAGTGCGTTTTACGCTCCATCTCACACTTGCGTTTATGGAGAGTATTTCTTCTCAATCCACTACAAGCCATCATTTTACTTTTCGTTTTTTTTTCCGAGCTTATATACCCAAATCTTCCCCCAAGCTTAGGTTCATACCTATCTTGTTCACTTTCTTATTTATACTAGCACTATCCTTTTAGAAAATATTTATGTAGCAAGTTGAACTAATCAATTAACACAACTGTTGTTACGTGCTATCCGTTTTATACTAATTTCAGACCGAGCAAGATTCAATCACAATAGAACTTGCATCAAAATTCTTATACTTAGGGAAAAACTCATTTACATAATTTTAATTTCATCATTAGCCAAAGCAAATCACAAATATGATCTAATAACTGGATTCATGCAACTATATGGAAAAGAAATAAATTTTTTTTTCATAGATAAATCACTAGCATGCAACCTAAATAACAAATTAATACTGTAAAATCTAAATACCCAATCCCCCAAACTTAGATAAAGGAATGCCCTCATTACGTAAAATATACACCTTACGTAAATAAAATGAGGACTTCCCTGAACGCGTGACTACTCCTCCTCCGAAGGAGGATAAGGTGGAAGGATTGGTGGAATTGGCATAACAACCGGCTGAGCACTAGGATTGCAGCGAGAAAATGCCTCAGCAAGCGTATCAAAAGCATGTGCATTATATTGATGCATTAATTCTTGCCGTTCGGCCAACCACAAGAATTGATTCCTTGGAGCCTGCGGTTGTTCTGCTTCAACTGGTGGTGATGGTTGGCAGATCATGATGTAACCTTCACCACGCGGGTGTGAACGCGCCCCATCCCAGGCTTTGTATCTTTCAATAGTAGCATGGTCAATCACTCCCGTTGGTTGTAGTGATGGCTCGTTAGGGTTCCACTGCACACCAGCTTTCCGGCATAAGTCTGTAATGAGAAACCTGTTGATTGATTTCGCAATCAATGAATACGTGCAAGTATACACGGTCAACAAGTAATAAAGTGAAAGTAGAGTATAGTTCCCACGAGGAATTATTTAATAAAAATCACCAAGTACTAATTCTTAACCAAATCAATTTTATTTAAACAACTAATAATTGTGATTTCTAGATTTAAGAAAACTAAATTAAACAAAATAAAAGATTATTCTAAAGGAAAGCAAATAAACAACTAAGAATTGATGGAATTCAGATAAATAAGAATTAAGACTCTAATATCCCCAATTATGAATTATATCTCAATTATTCAACTATCCCAATTATTATATCTACTGAATTGTTAACAAAAATTCTCAAATATCAAAAGCCCTCTCTCGAGTGATCAATTGCCTTCTATTTAACCCAGATTAATTTTGCTATATCTCTATGCAAAATAATTAAATTAAACTCGCTACAAACCCAATTCCTCTTATGTTACATGCGGCAAATAGATATTCTCATTCTATTCACAAACCTAATTATTCACTGTGCAAATAACTAAGTCACATGTCACCAAGCCCAGTTCTAACCCTAGAATTCCTTTCCCAATTCCTTCTAGAGTAACAAGGTAATTACTGATCAGATAATTAATCAATAAGCTCAAAGTAAGATGAACAATTCACTTCAACACAAATAATTGGAATAAATCAAATAACTAATTTATAGCCATAAAAAGTTCAATTGAAATCTTAATAAAAGAGTTAGTTCATAATTAATGAATTAAAATCAAGAATCCACAATTGAATAGACATTAAAAGATAAAAGTATGATAAGAGAAGATAATAGAATCTGTTGTCAGCAAATCTGATGCTCCCCTCTTGCTCCTGCTCTTGATCTTCAATGATCTCCAAGTTGCTTCAATCTCCAAAACTAATAAGAACTAGGGTTAATGTCTAATCTAATGGAGTGTTTAATTTAGTCTACTCTATGTAATCCCTCTTTATTTTATGCCTTACATCATGTATTTATAGGTTACAAGTCCAATTTTTAGCTTAGGAACAAACCCAATCCTATTTGGAGTCAAAAAGGTGTCAAAATTCACCCAAAAACGCGTCCAAGCCTTCCCAGTCTCTTCCCCAGCGCCCCAGCGCTGGGAACGGCTCTGGGATTCTGCCCCCTAGCACCCCGGCGCTGAAAATGCCTTGAAAATAGCGCCCCAGCGCTAGTGCTTTTTTTTGGAAATTTTCTGCTCCGACGTCCTTTGAGAAAATGGCCATAATTTCTTCGTCCGAACTCCGATTTTGATGATTCAAGATGTTCCGGAAAGAGGAGACGTAGATCTACAACTTTCATTCTTTAAGTTTTTCGAAATAAGGTCTATAGGAATATTCAAATTGGCTCTGAAGTGACTGCTGTGTAAATGGTAAGCCGAAAACGCGAATCTAGCCACCCCGAACGTCGATCCAAGTAACTTTTGTCCCAATTCCTACAAAACAATGTAAAACATGCATGAATGGATACAAACACTTAAAAACTATTCTAAAAGACTGGAGAATAATAATAAATTAAGCCTGAATGTATCCAATTTATGTGTATAAAACTCACTCATCAAATACCCCCAAACTTAAACATTTGCTTGTCCTCAAGCAAAAATACAAAAGAACTAAAAATAAATAAGCTAACTCAACTACATGAATGCATATCCATGATCTACTTTATAATATACCTACGAACCCAGTAATAAATCAGTATGATATATAACAACAGGCCTCAAAGTTACCATTGGTACTCAAACAATATATCCAATCAAGTGAAAATCCATAACTCTAACTAATTAGTCAATCCAAACCTGTCATCACCCATGTTGTGTGTGTGTGCTTGTTAACCATTCTAACCAACCATAATTCAAGATAATCACATAACAAACTTCTTAGAAGGAAAATTTCAGTTCAAATTCAATTACTTTTGTGGACATGACAACTCTGGTTAAAACTAAGCAATTACCAAGTCTAAGGGTAAATATAAGATTTATTTATACTTTTATTCAACCACGAGGGTATTTTTGCTCTTTCTCGTGTTTTTTTCATTTTTTTTCTCATGGCTGTGCAATATCTTATTCCCTTAGGCTTTTCAGTGCTACCTTAACGAGCTTTCGACCAACGACTCCCAAGTCATTAAGACCTTAGGGCGCTAGGTGTAAAGACAATCCCCTCGGGCTTACTTACTCAAGTAACAAAGGCCACAAAACTAGACAAGCATGCCACGGTGTTTATTCATTTTTTTTCTTTTTCTGGATTTTCTATTTTTTTTCTTTTCATCATTTTTTCTCTTTTTTTTTTCATTTTCATTTTGTATATATATACCCCATAGATTCCCCCAAACTCAAGCTTTTACGTCATTCCAACCTTTACCACCAGTTCACTAATTTCCTTAAATTTTAACCAAGATTGTCCCTCAGAAACAAATTATGAAACCCTTGAACCAAGTGGATTAAAACAGTTAAACTTTAAGTTCTAACCGGTTACATAAGTTTCAGACAGGCTCAGATTGTCATCATGATTAAAATTAGAACTCATCATCAATTATCAACACTGTTCAAGTTAACATGCAAAATCAATCTTATCATAGGCCGAGCTAAGACCACACCAACCGATCACACAGATTCATGCTAAAAAAATGCAATTATACTACATGAACATATACTAATGCAACACATATATGAATATGCAAATAACTACCATGTACTATATGCAACCTAAAAAAAACACAATGCTAACACACAAAAAAATGAACTACTATGCAGATAACTAACTATATGCAATACGACACTAAAATGCCCCCAAACATAAACTAGACATTGTCCTCAATGACTAAATTAGAAAAAATTAAAGCAGAGGACTTCCCTGAAAATATAGCAATCTTCCTCATTGTCCACTAAGTTTGGAGAATATGCTAGGCACATGGAACAAATTGGGCACCACTTGAATTTGACTTGACTAACCTGTAAACCATGATAGAAGCAATTTTATTAAATCCTAAATAAATGCAAATTTAAAACTACTAATATAAAACCTAATAAAAACTAAAAATAAAAATTAAACTTGGGTTGCCTCCCAATAAGCGCTTGTTTTATAGTCTCAGCCTGACTTCTTCAATTCTCTATCCAATTCCTCTTCGAAAGTTGAGGAACCCTCCATCCATCGAAAATAATGTAACTTTTGGTAGGTTCCCATTTACGATAGTCATTGTATTAAAATCACCTAGCATGCTTTGTTTAGATAAGATCACATTAAAAAACGTCCAACATCTAGGTGTTTTTTCCATTATGTCTGCGAATAGATTCTGGCATTGAGGCTTGTCAGACACAACAATCTCTTCTTCTATCTTCTCCAACTCATTGAACCATGGCTTCGAAGTTGTACTCGCTTTTACGTCACAAGGAGTATTGCCGACGACATGACTACCTAGCGGACATGGTTTTGCAAATCTAACTGGATTCTTGAACTTTGGTGGAGAAGGTACATGGGACACTGTCAAAATTGGCTCATCTTAGTTGATACTCAAAGTTAGATCTTTGCCGATCTCTTTTTGTTGGTCTCCAAGTCTTTCCTCTATTTCAACATCTATATCATTTGGCACATCCGATTGCAGATTTGGTTCGGGCTCATCATCAGTCTCGTCATCCATGTCATAGAGCCAAGTGTATTGGGGACGGTTGTTTAACGCATGTGCTATCTGCCCCAATTGATTTTCCAGATTCTTTAACGATGCCCCTTGGCTTTGCAAATGCAGCTCTATTTGATTCATTCTTTTATCTTGTTCCTCGTTCCTTTTGTCAGAAGCTCTAATGAATTTTTCCAAGGCTTCCTCCCAATTTGAATGTTCTTCCTGTTGCAGTGGAGGTGGACACGAGAAATTTGGTGGGTATGTTAGACTTGGAGCATAAAATTGATCTTGATTGTTACTCTATGAAAAATTCGGGTGATACCCCCAATCCTGATGATAGTTGTTGGGATAGACATAACTATTGGGGTAATCACCACTATACTGTACCGGCTCGAAATTGATGGCACATTGATAACTCATATGATTTCCAGCACAATAATCACAAGTAACCGCCACACTTTGACGACGTTGAGCTTCAAAAGCTTCAAGCATCCTCGAAAGTGTCTCCATCTGTGCTGACAATGCAGAAAGTTTCTCGAGTCTGTCAATCTCTGCTCCCCTTGGTTGAGTCATGTTCGTGTATGGCCATTGATACGCAAAGTCATCCATGGTACCTAAAAAGAGAGAAATATAGAAAGAGAATGAGAAATAAAAATAAAAATAAAAATGTTTAAATTAAGACTAATTTGATTGAAATTAATATTGATAAATAATTATTAAATTAATTCCCTGGCAACGGCGCCAAAAACTTGTTGATTGATTTCGCAATCAATGAATACGTGCAAGTATACACGATCAACAAGTAATAAAGTAAAAGTAGAGTATCGTTCCCACGAGGAATTATTTAATAAAAATCACCAAGTACTAATTCTTAACCAAATCAATTTTATTTAAACAACTAATAATTGTGATTTCTAGATTTAAGAAAACTAAATTAAACAAAACAAAAAGATTATTCTAAAGGAAAGCAAATAAACAACTAAGAATTGATGGAATTCAGATAAATAAGAATTAAGACTCTAATATCCCCAATTATAAATTATATCTCAATTATTCAGCTATCCCAATTATTATATCTACTGAATTGTTAACAAAAATTCTCAAATGTCAAAAGCCCTCTCTCGAGTGATCAATTGCCTTCTATTTAACCCAGATTAATTTTGCTATATCTCTATGCAAAATAATTGAATTAAACTCGCTACAAACCCAATTCCTCTTATGTTACATGCGGCAAATAGATATTCTCATTCTATTCACAAACCTAATTATTCACTGTGCAAATAACTAAGTCACATGTCACCAAGCCCAGTTCTAATCCTAGAATTCCTTTCCCAATTCCTTCTAGAGTAACAAGGTAATTACTGATCAGATAATTAATCAATAAGCTCAAAGCAAGATGAACAATTCACTTCAACACAAATAATTGGAATAAATCAAATAACTAATTTATAGCCATAAAAAGTTCAATTGAAATCTTAATAAAAGAGTTAGTTCATAATTAATGAATTAAAACCAAGAATCCACAATTGAATAGACATTAAAAGATAAAAGTATGATAAGAGAAGATAATAGAATCTGTTGTCAGCAAATCTGATGCTCCCCTCTTGCTCCTGCTCTTGATCTTCAATGATCTCCAAGTTGCTTCAATCTCCAAAACTAATAAGAACTAGGGTTAATGTCTAATCTAATGGAGTGTTTAATCTAGTCTACTCTATGTAATCCCCTTTATTTTATGCCTTACATCATGTATTTATAGGTTACAAGTCCAATTTTTAGCTTAAGAACAAACCCAATCCTATTTGGAGTCAAAATGGTGTCAAAATTCGCCCAAAAATGCGTCCAAGCCTTCCCAGTCTCTTCCCCAGCGCCCCAGCGCTGGGCACGGCGCTGGGATTCTTCCCCCTAGCGCCCCAGCGCTGAAAATGCCTTGAAAATAGCTCCCCGGCGCTAGTGCTTTTTTTTGGAAATTTTCTGCTCCGACGTCCTTTGGAAAAATGAACATAATTTCTTCGTCCGAACTCCGATTTCGATGATTCAAGATGTTCCAGAAAGAGGAGACATAGATCTACAACTTTAATTCTTTAAGTTTTTCGAAATAAGGTCTGTAGGAATATTCAAATTGGCTCTGAAGTGACTGCTGTGTAAATGATAAGCCGAAAACGCGAATCTAGCCACCCTGAACGTCGATCCAAGTAACTTTTGCCCCAATTCCTACAAAACAATATAAAACATGCATGAATGGACACAAACACTTAAAAACTATTCTAAAAGACTGGAGAATAACAATAAATTAAGCCCGAATGTATCCAATTTATGTGTATAAAACTCACTCATCAAAACCCATGGAGTAACCCGTCGGTAGTACTCCCACGTAAGGTCCGGTCAATAGAATCTTGAATACACGCCCCCACATCAACATCATAAAAGGCAATGGAATTGTCCCGATTGTAGTGGTGGTGCACAATCCCATACAACAGTTTAGCCCGTGCCTTTGTCACATCATTTTGGTGGCGCGTGGGCATTAAACGAGCACATATAAATGCGTGCCATGCTTTACCATATAACAGCTGGTAGGGTGACATGTCGATAGGGGTCTTGTATGCAGTTCTGTATGCCCAAAGGGCATCATCTAATCAGAGCGACCAATCCTTACGATTTGGGTTGACTACTTTTTCCAAAATTTTCTTGACTTCTCTGTTGGACACCTCTGCTTGTCCATTGGTTTGGGGATGATACGCTGTCGCTATTTTGTGGTTGACCCCATATTTTGTCAAGAGGGCTGTAAATGCTTTGTTGCAGAAATGACTTCCCTCATCACTTATTATGGCCCTCGGTGTTCCAAACCTTGTAAAGATATTATTCTGTAGAAACCTTAAGACCACTTTGGCATCGTTAGATGGTAGTGCTGTGGCTTCCACCCATTTCGAAATGTAATCCACAGCAAGTAAAATGTATTGATTGCTGAGAGATGAGGGGAATGGTCCCATGAAGTCAATACCCCTTACGTCGAAGATTTCGACCGCTAAAATTGTTTGTAATGACATCTCATTTCTTTTTGATATGTTACCCACTCTTTGACAGCGATCGCAAGTTTTCACAAATTGATGAGCGTCTTTAAATAATGTAGGCCAATAAAACCCGGCTTGGAGGACTTTTGCTGCTGTTCTTTCACTACCGTAGTGTCCCCCGTAGGCCGATGAATGGCACTCATGCAGGATATTATGCACTTCGCTGTGGGGTACACACCTTCTGATCATCTTGTCAGCACATTATTTAAATAGGTAAGGCTCGTCCCACATATACCACTTGACGTCAGAAAGAAACTTCTTCTTTTGTTGTCTTGTCATATCAAGGGGAAGCATGTTACTGACTAAGTAGTTTGCGAAGTCCGCATACCATGGAAATTCTGCATTTACCCAAATAATTGCTCGTCCGGAAATGATTCGTTTATGATGCTCTTGTCCCCTTCTTGTGTGATCGGATTATCCAGCCGAGACAGATGATCAGCTACTGGATTGTCCGTCCCCTTCCTGTCCTTTATTTCAAGATCGAACTCTTGAAGAAGGAGAATCCACCAAATAAGGCGTGGTTTAGCGTCTTTCTTCGCAATTAGGTAACGAATAACTGAATGGTCTGTATAAACTATTACCTTTGTGCCAACCAAGTATGCTCTGAATTTATCAAATGCATATACCACGGCAAGCAATTCCTTTTCTGTAGTTGTATAATTCAATTGATTTTCCGTAAGGGTCTTGCTTGCGTAATATATAGCATGAAATACCCTATCCCGACGTTGTCCCAAAACGGCCCCCACTGCATAGTCGCTTGCATCACACATCAGTTTGAAAGGTATGTTCCAATCTGGTGCGACGATAACTGGGGCTGTCGTTAACTTCTTTTTCAACAGTTCAAAAGCCATCTTGCATTCTTCATCAAAACTAAACACAGAGTCCTTCTCTAAAAGACTGCACAATGGTTTTGCAACTTTAGAGAAGTCCTTTATGAATCGTCTGTAGAATCCCGCATGTCCCAGAAAACTTCTGATTCCTTTGATGGAGCTCGGTGGAGGCAATTTTTCGATCGTTTCCAACTTAGCATTATCCACTTCCAGGCCTTGAGCCGAAACCTTGTGGCCCAAAATTATGCCCTCCTCAACCATGAAGTGGCACTTTTCCCAATTAAGTACAAGGTTTGTCTCCTCGCATCGTTGTAACACCATTACCAAATTCCCAAGACATGTATCGAAATTGTCTCCATGAACAGAGAAGTCGTCCATGAAGACTTCCACGTTTTTCTCTACCATATCAGAGAAAATGGCCATCATACGCCGTTGGAAAGTAGCCGGTGCATTACATAACCCGAATGACATCCTCCTGAATGCGAACGTGCCATATGGACACGTAAATGTAGTCTTCTCTTGATCTTCAAGAGCAATAGTGATCTGGTTATATCCTGAGTACCCATCCAAAAGACAGTAAAAATCGTGACCAGCAAGTCTATCCAACATTTGGTCGATGAACATTTGGTCTATGCATACCCTCCAACCTGTTACTGTTCTTGTCGGTATTAACTTATTATCTTCGTTTTGTACCACAGTCATCCCCCCTTTTTTCGGCACACAATGAACCAGACTAACCCACTTGCTATCGGATATCGGGTAAATGATTCCAACATCCAGTAGTTTCAAAATTTCCTTCTTGACTACTTCCTTCATAATTGGGTTTAGTCGTCGTTGTTTCTCCACCGTTGGTTTTGCGTCATCTTCCATCAAAATTTTATGCATACAAAACGACGGGCTTATTCCTTTGATATCTGCAATTGTCCATCCTATTGCTGCCTTATGTTCTCTCAGCACCCTTAGCAATTTCTCTTCCTGCAAATTGTTAAGTGCAGCAGAAATAATTACAGGTAAAGAACTTGAATTGCCTAAATACGCGTACCTGAGATGTTTAGGGAGTGGCTTGAGTTCAAGAGTTGGTGGTTCCTCCAATGATGGTTTCAATCTTTTCGTGTCTATCTCCTTTGTTTGTAAAGATTCAAAAGGAGTTTTGAACCTGCTTACTCGTGGTAATGAGTCCAACATCTGTAGATAGTCCATGTATTCTGGGTCATCGAACTCCTCATCCCCCAATAATGTTGTCTCAAGAGGATCGTTGCTCAGGCTCTTTCCCATGTCTTCATTGACTATTCGATCAATGATTTCCATCCGGAAGCACTCTTCTTCATCCGCTGGAAATTTCATGGCTTTGAAAACGTTAAACTTAACTTCTTGATCTTGGACCCTCATAGTTAACTCGCCTTTTTACACGTCGATGAGTGTCCTACCAGTCGCCAAGAAAGGCCTTCCGAGGATAATCGAGATGTTTTTGTCCTCCTCAAAATCCAGAATAATGAAATCAGCGGGGAAAATGAGTTTATCAACTTTTACCAATATGTCTTCCACAATGCCCCTCGGATATGTGACTGACCTGTCTTCCAACTGTAATGAGATGTTCGTAGGCTTCGGAGTCGACAATCCCAATTTTGTGTAAACTGATAATGGCATGAGGTTCACACTTGGTCCTAGATCGCACAAGCATTTATTGAAGGCCGTGTTCCCGATCGTGCACGGAATGGTGAAACTCCCAGGATCTTTCAATTTGGGTGGCAACTTCCGCTGTAGAACCGCACTGCACTCCTCTGTTAGTGCCACTGTCTCGAAGTCTTCTAACTTCTTCTTTCTAGACAGAATCCCCTTCATGAATTTTGCATAACTAGGCATTTGCTCTAGAGCTTCCGCAAACGGAATGTTAATTTGCAATTTCTTAAATACTTCCAAGAACCTTGCAAATTGGTTGTCTAATTTCTGCTTTTGGACTCGTTGCTGAAATGGTAGTGGTGGATACACAACTGGCGAGTCATCTAACTTTGTTTTCCTAAATTGGGTATTCACACCTTTGTTTTCTGTATCCACTGTGTTATCATTTCCCTTTTTCTCCGAGAAAACTGAGTTGTTATTATCTCTTTCCACTATTTGTTTTCCACTCCTCAAGGTAGCTGCCTGACACTGTTCATTATTTTCCTTTGGATTTCTTTCGGTATCACTTGGTAGAGTTCCTTGTAGTCTGTTATTCAGTGCTAAAGCAATTTGTCCCATCTGGTTTTCCAAATTCTTAATGGCCATCTCTTGTGACTTCATTGCCATTGCTTGGTTCTTCATAGCTGCCTCGTTACTTGTTATATACTTCGATAACAATTCCTCTAAGTCCGATTTTCTCTCTTGACGTGGAACTAATTGTTGATTCTGAAATCCCAGAGGGTACGATTGTCGTGGAGCTTGCTGATTCTGAGTATTAATCCACGACTGATTCAGATTTCTATTCCCTTGATTATATGCGTTCTGATATGCATTCTGAGGAATTATGTTGTAGCTACTCATGAATTGTACCGACTCTAGTTTGATTGTGCATTGATCCGTAGAATGTTCCCCTGCGCACAATTCACAAATGATCGCAACTGAATGTGTCTGTCCCCCGGACCACATGTCGAACTTCTTAGAAAGTGCTAAAATCTGTGCTGTTAAAGCCATCACTCCATCTACTTCTAAAATGCCAGCGACCGTAGGTTACGTCATTCTTGCCGTGGGCCACTGATAATTATTAGTAGCCATAGTCTCTATCAGCTGGTAAGCTTCCTCATACGTCTTCGCCATAAATGCTCCCCCTGATGCCGCATCGATACTAGACCTGAGATTCCCATGCAGGCAGTTGTAAAAGGTATTCAATTGCAACCATTTGGGCAATCCGTGATGTGGACATTTTCGAAGTAACTCTTTATATCTCTCCCATGCCTCGTACACTGACTCCCCATGTTGCTGATCAAACATGGTGATCTCATTCCTCATCTTCGCAGTTTTTGCGGGTGGGAAGAATTTTGCTAAGAATTTCTGAGCCATGTCCTCCCACGTCGTTATTGAGCCTGCTGGTAGAGAGTTTAACCAACTCTTCGCCTTGTCCCGCAGAGTGAATGAGAACAGGCGAAGCCTAACTGCCTCGTCCAACACCCCGTTGTATTTAAAGGTGTCGCATATTTCCAGAAAACCGATTAAATGATCGTTTGGATAGTCATTAACCATTCCCCCAAACTGCACTGAGTTCTGTATCATTTGAATTGTCCCAGGCTTGATTTCGAATGTGTTTGCAGCTATTGCGGGCCTGGTGATACTAGACTGTAGCTCAGTCATCTTGGGTGTTGCAAAATCTCTCAACGCTTTCTGGTCTTCGGCAGCCATTACTTCTTCTTTTTCAGCGTCTTTGAATTCGTCCCTTGTTTCCTCTATCCACTTGCTTAACCTCTGAAACCTTTTGTCGATGTCGTCCTCAAAAGGAAGCAGGTCTAGATTTTTGGATCGAGTTTGCATAAACCAATGTCAAAAACCTGAAATGCGAATATTAAAAAAAAACGTGTTTAAGTAAAACTGGACTAATTAAACTGATATTGCAAATATATAAAGAAAATTTGTATTTATTCCCCGGCAACGGCGCAAAAAACTTGTTGGGTAATATCTAGTTACGCACAACACGCAAGTATACGTGGTCAACAAGTAATATAATAGTAAGTAAAGTATCGTTCCCACAGAGATTAACACAAATTTCCCTCGCAACTACCAATTTCCTATTAATCCAAATTTTATTAAACTAATCAATCTCCAATTAAATTAAATTGTATCTCAATCATAAAAGAAAAATAAATACTCACCACAAATACCAAATAAGAAAGTCCAAACAAGTATAGAGAATTAGGCTAATAACTTCACTCTAAGCACCCCTTTGATTTGTATTACCTTATTCCAGTTTAACTCACCATTTCAGCTTATTAATCAAGAACACATAAGTAGTATTAATCAACTCTCGATGAATTAACACCGTATTGACTCAAATCCACAATTAAGATAGAATTTAATCAAACACCTTAATTAATTAAGTCACTATATTTCTAAGTAACTTCCAATTAAGCAAGGTTTAATCCCAAGTCCTCTTCAAGATTACATATGATGTTTAGCATATCTCTAGCTCAACAATAATCACTAATTTGCTCTCAACAAATTTAATGACACATGCTATATTAATTAAGTCTAGATTTATATTTCTTCTCTCAAATTCATACAAATCACACATAAAATTGTTGATCAGGCAATTTATAAATTAACGCTCAAATTAATATAGATAAACTGCATAATAGCTATATTAAACTGAAAACCAAGGTTTCACAATCATCGTTCCACTTAGAGATCCATTAAAAGCCTAATAAATAATTTAGCCCATAATAAATGAATAATACGCTAAATAAACCAAAGGAAACATCATCCCGAATACAGAGCTAGGAAGTTAGAGAAGAAAATTGATACACCACCCTTCTCCGCCTCTAATTCTGAAACTTCGTGAATTTTCCTCTTCTTCGTTCTTTCCAATCCTTGCTCCCGTTGATAGATAAGCTCTCCCTTGAACGCCTCTCTATATCTGTTATTAATAGCCTTTTTACTCCTCCAACCAAGACTCCTATTCCATCACAAAGTTCTGCCCAACAGAGTCCAGTTCGCAAAAAAAACACAGTTCAGTTCACGTACTAGCGCGGTCCGCGCTGGATTTTACACTACCACCGCGCGCTCCGCGCCAGCCTGCTAGCAGCTTTTTCACGCCACAGCGCGGTTCGCGCTCTCCAGCCTAGTGATGCAATGCGCTCCGCGCTAGGTAGACAGAAACTTCAACATATCCCTCAAATGCTCCAATTTGAGACATGAGTCGGAATTACCTACAACCAAACACAAACCCCATCAAAGATAACATGAAAATACTCAAAAACTAGCAAGATAACAAGCCATAAAAACATAATTCATGGGTTAAAACCCACTCATCATATAGCAAGGGTGAACAACAAGTTTTTCTAGCAAGTTTAAGTTCAATAAATTAAAAATATATCATGAGAAAGAATTGAACAATAAGCTGGCTAAAGTTCTACAATATAATTGTGAACAAGCATGAACAAATTTTCATAGCTGAACAAACATGAACACGATTTACTGTATCTAGACCAAATGGTAATGAAGGTGATCAGCCTTACATACCTGATGAACACATGCAATATGCACAAAGTGCGATTCAACAATTCATAGATGTGATAATCATCAATGATTATTCAAAAGCATATACGCAAAATTATAACTCAGGGTTGAATTAAAGAAAGCTTGCATGTTCAGTTGATTACTATTACGTAAATTATCTAGCTTTGCCTGAAGACCTATTATAAATAATATTGATCTACAAATTAGAATAATATCATCATAATATTTAAAATAACCTAAACATACTATCACATAATCCTATCAGTTTATAAAACACATAAAACCTAACCTCAAGTCAAACTTTTACAGTCTGAGTCGAGTTCGGTACAATTCTGACACCTCGATTGCTTAATCGGACAAATACCGAGTTTAAGTTCAATTAAACTCTGCCTAAACACTTAACAATTATCTTAGATAATTATATTATCAATCAAAATAATGTTTCCAAGTCTCATAAAAATCATACCATAGTATTATAATATATTTATAATATATCAAAGTATTTTTAATACCTTAAAATCATATTTATATGATTTTTAAACATTTAAATTCATTATCCGATAATTGCCACTAATATTAAATATTAATGTTTTTCATGACAAATATCAAAAGTTATATTTTATAACTTAAAATATTTTTATACCCCTTATATTATTTTTATATAATTTTTAAATCATTAATTCTATTTTTTCATAATTTATTTAATACATTTATTAAAGAAATTAATTATTATTAATATTAATTAATTAATGAAATTCATCAAAAAATTATTAAAAGTCATTAAAAATAACTTAAAATATTTTCTTATACCATAATATAATTTTTCATAATTTTTCAAGTATTAAAATCATTTTTAAATAATTTTTTTAATATTATAATTAAATAAATTAAGTACCATTAATATTCCAAAAATAATAAATATTAATAAAATATATTTAAAATAATTAAAAACCCATTTTTAGGCTTCAAAATAATTTTTAGGAATTTATTATGTATTTTTAATAATTAAAAACTAATTTTTTCTAATTATTTAATAAAAATATTAATTTCATAAATTAAATGTCACTAAAGGGCCTTAAAGCGACAGAACCGTCACTATAGGTATTCTTGAGCATGCCTAGATCTTCATACTTAGTTATTAGATTGCTAGGTTTGACCATGATTTGTTCTTAGTTCTTAATGTTTTATGGGCAGTCTAGTGCATCAATGTTATAGTACTTATGTAATACTGTAAGAATTAACAAGTTTCATGTCCATCCTGCATCATAACAGCAAGATTAAAACCCCAGAAAGTCTTGTTAGAGCTGTTCTTCATTTCTGGGTTTTCCAGAAATGAAGAACAGTTGTTAGGCCGTACTTTGAAGCTTCGAATCTATGCATTCTGAGCTTATATAATGTGTTTTATTAGTTCAATCATGTAGTATTGATGTCAGTGTACAATTTTATAACATTAGATCATCATAACAACAACAAATCTAAGAGATCTAAATCGGTCAAAGTAGAGGTAAATTATTGCTCCTTGAAGATCTGGGTTTTCTAGAAACCTTCATAAGGCAGTTCCGTTAACCCTACTTTGACCACGATTATAATCGTTTCTGTTTATGATTTTGGTAAAGTAAAGGCTTATATATATAGCCTATATGTCAGTCTACAAGATCCAACCAACAAAATGACCTGACTATCAAAGAGCAACAAGATCATAGGCCTTAAAAAACGCTGTCAGACAAAATCTGGGTTTCTGGGTTGCCCAGAAACCTGATTCCGTGATCAGTCAGCGAGTTTTGACTACTTATAACATGAAATCTAAACATTATATAAACTTGATTCAAGTTCCAGATCAAAGCCTACATGACATAGAATAGATCTATAACTCTAAACATATATATCATCAAACACACATAGATCTAGAAGCTCTGACATTTGCTTGTCAGAGCACAAAACTAGGGTTCATGATCAGTTTCAAAATTTTGATTTTCGTGCATCAAGATGATATGGATCTAAGTTATTACAACCTAGATCACTCAATGACACCCTATTACACAACTTTAAACAATAAATTACAATATATAACATAAGATCGCATAATTTAGAAATTTTAGGGTTTATACCTCTAAAATGTTGATCCTTTGATTCTGATCTTAGGAGTCTGATCTTGTTAAGCTATGATTTGATATTGACTTATCTCATCACTCTTTATCACTCTTAATCCCAAATTTTAGAGAGAGAAAAGAGGTTGGCTAACTTGCTAAGTAAAGTGAGTTTTCTCTCACTTTAATATTTTATATTTTGATCCATTGAACTTGTATGTCATAAATGACCAATGTTGGCTGATATTATGAGATATATAGCACATGGGATATATGGAGTTGGTGAAATTTGGCTAGATCTACACTCCATCATATTAAAGAATGCAAAAAGGGCAAAATAGTCATTTGATTTCTAATTTTAATGGCAAATTGGTAACTTGTGCAAACCCTTAAGGTTTGACCCTTAGGGTTTAACCCCAAGGTTAAAAAAATCTAGGATTTCTAATTTAGGTTTTAAAAATAGAAAATTAATATTTCTAAATTATAATTAGGATTCTCTAATTATATTAAGATTTCCTAATCATAATTCAAGCTTGCTAATTAGAATTAGTATTTCCTAAATAAAATTACTAATTTAGTAATTAGGTCCATAATTGTACATTAGGGTTTCTAACGGAACAGTAAGGGTTTCAAATTTTAAAATTAAGGTTTTCTAACTAATTCGTTAGGCTTTACCCTAATTAACCTTATAATCAATACGCTTAAGTCTCTGAGATCCCGAGTTAGGGTTTTCGTAATCCGAATTAGGGTTTCAAATTCCCAAAATCTAAAATTAGGGTTTCTAGAGCCGGTAATATGGTTTCTTATCAATCGCTAGGGTTTTCTAACTGAACATCAATGTTCTTAATATAATATTAGGGTTTGCCACTGATATAAGTTATCTAGTCAACCCTTGACCCTTAACCACGAACTGTACTCATAACATACCATATACACAGAACATATGCACATATACCCTTAATCTTGAATAATTCTCCAGGAAAATTTTTAAATCCATAAAATTCCTTCAAAAATGCCAAATTCGTACACTTATTTTTCTGTCTAGGTTTATTATTTAACCTTAATTCAATATTTTAAGATTTTAATAAATATCCAAATTCTCGGGTTGTCACAAAAATGACCATAACTTTCTCGTTTGAACTCCGATTGAGGCGATTCAAGAGGATCTATAAAGAGAACGAATGGTTCTACAACTTTTATACTTTGAGGATTGACAAATTAGGGCTAGAGAAAGGTTGAAATTGGGCTTAAAGTGGCTGTTATATATTTGATAAGCTGAAAACTCCAAACTTTGATCTTTGTTGCATGATGAACACATTGCCTTGACGCTTGAACCCTTCTTCTTTGTTCCATGCATTCCAACCTCGTGTTGTCACGTGATAAGTTGTAAGCTCCTATCCATACAATGTACACGACACCAATTGACTTGAACTCTAATGTTAGCATCCTCGTATTGAATCAAGTCCAATTAATCGCAACCATTCGTTGAATCCTTGGAACTTGAGTTGTGTCGTTATTATCTGATGCGAGCCTGATCTGGATTATATTAATTGATCTCATGATCATTTGTGTGGAGACACTAAAGCAAGTATGTAGGTGCTAATTGGAGAATAAGTTCACTAAATGGAGCTCGCTAAGGAATAACTAATGGAGTTTTACTTGCCTGTCAATAGGAATTCTTGAAGTGATAGTAGTACAAGTGATCCTTAGAATTGAGATCATCATAGTATCTTGGGTATGATAAGTTATACTTTGACATGTCTCTTAAGACCCTTAGGCTATATCAAAAGGTATTCTTGGGTGTAATAAGTTATACATGGAGATAATGAATGATTAACAAAGAATATACCGCTTCTAGTAAAAGAAGAGAATGTCATATATGATTCGATAAATGACAACTCAGTAGTCCTTGGCCAAGGCAGAATGAAATTAGAAAGGAGTTTCAAATTTACATTATTTGGAGTTGTGCATTTAAGAATCGAAATACATATAATTAAATAAAATAAAACTTGATAGTAATTCCATGTCTTATATTTAATTGAGACATTATATGCTGGATGGATTAAATTATACGGTAACTATTTACTCAAGTGTTCTTTTATTATTAATGTTAAAATCTATATTATTTAGAAAGTCGTTGATCACTAAGGAGGCTTATCCTTATTGTAGAATAAGTGTTATTTATTTAAATGAATTAAATAGTTTTATTTATATAATATTAGAATTTTTCTAATTGATTTATTCACAACCGATTTAACATGGAGAATTTGAAGGGTTAAACCATAAAAGAAAAAATATTTATTTAAGAAGTAAATGACATAATTATAATAATAAGTTAAGTATATTTAATTTTATTTATGGTGATAGAATAAATTAAATAGCTTAATATTTATTATTTAATATTTTAGAAATATTAAATACAAATTAATAAGAGGAGTCTTATTATTAAATAAGAGTCGCGGATCGACAATCCGGGCATACCCACTTGAAATGACTCTTAACTCTAATATATATAGATATAAAAGTAGTAGAAAGCTTAAAAATATGAAATATCTTATAGTGGGCTGCCAAGAAGACTTCAGATAGCTTTTGACACCTGAAAACTCGGGTTCCACCAGTTAAACTTCAGTATGTTACAAAACACGAGCTTACAAGTGTTTAGAAAGAAGAATCACTCAGTTTAGAGCACTCTAGTAGGGGTTACAAGTTGAAATGACAAAGTTTTCTCTCGTTTCTTCTTTTTTTAAATGAGTTGCCAAGAGCTCATATTTAAAGACCAGATGGCTGCGGGTCTACTTGCGGCTGCCCAGGCTGCCTTGGGCCATTTGGGTCTTGTCGTCTCGAAGTACATGCACTTGGGCTACGCGTTGTCCGCTCGAACCTTTATAACTTTCAATTCGGGCATCCAATAAAGGAGTGTTGTGCCTTTTCAGAATGTTGTTGTCGATAGTAACATAATGACATGGGATTATATGTTGTACAAAGCTGGGAAGAAGGGTTCATGACCAGATCTCCAAGTCTTCAAAGTCTATCCGTTATGCTGTCTTGTGCAATTGTCACTCGAGATTTGAGCTATGGTTCTTGTGGGATATCTTGACGCAGTGTGATGTGAATTGTGTTGAGACGACGTGAATGTGATGTTGTGGTGGCAAAATGAAATTTTTTCTCCCACCGGGGTTATCTCCGGCTTTGGCGCAGAGGTAACAGTCATTTCTCAGGATTATCTCCGAGATTGGGCTGCTATGAATGCTGAATGTCCTCATGGTTATCTCTGAGGTTGGCTTGACCTCTCGGGGTTATCTCTGGGGTTGAATTGAGTATCCTAGGGTTGTCTTTAGGGTTGAAACTGACTTTTCTGGGGTTATCTTTGGAACTTCAATTGCAACCCTCAGGATTATCTCCAAGGTTGGATTTGGATCTCCCGGGGTTATCTCCGGGGTTGAACCTGAGTCTCTCGGAGTTATCTCCGAGATTAAAAACTGGACTTCCTGGGGTTATCTCTGGGGTTGATAACTGATATGACTTCCAGGGTTATCTCTAGAAGACGATTATGCCCTTTTGCAGGGTTAGTAACAGGAACGCAAAATTTTGAGTGTCTACAACTTCCAAGAGTTGGGAGACTACTTACATATTCTATAGAGATAGAATTAGGGTTTTTCTAAACACCCATCTTCTTGAATATTTGTTCTTCCTTGGTGGATCACCTCTAGAGGGCAAACACTTGGGTGACTAACATTTATCAAAGGAAGGAATCAAACCCGATGGATTCAAGTTAGACGTGAAAGGAATTGAAGATGAACTCGTACCTGAAGAAACTAGTTTCTACAAGGGTACAAATATGATCCCTTCTCTTTTCTATTGATTGATAATTATGCACAAAGTATGATCATGGTGACAGTTTGTATGAAAAAATTTAAATTCCGTTTTATCGCGCTTACGCACCTTTTATGTGATTTGATTATATGATTGTTGTTAGGTTTGTAATATTCATGAACGTAATCAAATTGTACAAATTAAGCGAAAACGTAAAAAATCAGAGTTTTAAAATTTTACAATCAATATACCCGGATCACCCTTTATGCACAATTATTAATTAAACAAAAAGAAGAAGAAAAAGAATCATACCCTTGAAGATCCGAGCTTCCTCAGGTACAAGTTCACCTCCAAATCCTTTCGCGTTCAACTTGAATCCACCGGGTTTGGTTCCTTCCTTTGATCAACGTTAGCCACCCAAGTGTTTGGCCTCTAGAGGTGATCCACTAAGGAAGAAGAAAGATTCAAGACGATGGGTATTTGGCAAAACCCTAGTTTTCTATCTCTATAGAAAAAGAATGTACTCTCCAACTCTTGAAATTGCGTATGTTGTGAAAAAGTCAACAACCACTCTCACCCATAATAAGACTCATCTTATTTATAGATGTGGGCAACCCTCCTTAATAATTAAGGAATTGAGTTTTATTTCAATTAATTAAATTCCTTTAATTAATTAGGCTCTTAATCATATTAGGAATAAATGAGAGTACTTTTATTAATTAATTCTCAAACTCCTTTAGGAATTAAATAATAATAATAGTAATAATAATAATAAGACTCCTCTTATTAATTTATATTTAATATTTCTAAAATATTAAATAATAAATATTAAGCTATTTAATTTATTCTATCACCATAGATTAAATTAAATATACGTAACTTATTATTACGATTATGTCATTTGCTTCTTAAATAATTATTCTTCCTTTTATGGTGTGACCCTTTAGGTTCTCCATATTAAACCGGTTGTGAATAAATCAATTAGAACAATTTTAATCTTATTTAAATAAATAAATTAAACTTTTAATTTATTTAAATAAATAATATTTATTCTACAATAGGGATAAGCCTTCCTAACGATTAACGACTTTTCAGATAATATAGATTTTAACATTAATCATAAAAATACCTTTGAGTAAATAGTTACGGTACAATTCAATCCTTCCACCATACAATGTCCCAATTAAATATAAGACATGAAATTACTGTCAAGTCTTATTTTATTTAATTATATGTATTTCGACTCTTAAATGCACAACTCCCAATAATGTAAATTAGAAACTCCTTTCTAATTTCATTCTGCCTTGGCCAAGGACTACTGGGTTGTCATTTATCGAATCATATTGGATATTTCTCTTCTTTTACTAGAAGTGGTAGATTTTTTATTGATCATACATTATCTCCATATACAACTTATTATACCCAAGCATACCATTTGATATACCCTAAGGGTCTTAAGGAATAAGTCAAAGTATAACTCATCATACACAAGATACTATGATGATCTCAAGTCCAAGGATGACTTGTACTACTATCACTAAAAGAATTTTTATTGACATGCAAGTAAAACTCCATTAGGTATTCCTTAGCGAGCCACGTTCAGTGAATTTATTCTCTAATAAGCACCTATATACTTGCTTTAGTGTCTCCACACAAATGATTATGAGATCAATCATCCTTATCCAATGAGCAAGCAACGTATGTACCAATCTATCTGGATTCACTAATCCCCAATTTAGTAATCCAATGATTAGGAGCTATTTTAGTTTTAAGCTTTCTAAGAATTTAGATCTCATTAGAATGATCATCATCATTATTCTAAAAGTATTGCTTAAAACTATGGGTTTATCACATATTATAAAACAACATCATGTAGATAATTAAAAGCCTTTAATTAATTAATACTTTTTATTAATAAATGAATAAGATTGTTACGAAGTATATGCTTTATCATCAAACATGATTGGCTTGTATGCATACTACTTTCAATCTCCCACTTGCACTAAAGCCAATCGTCATGGTATCTCATACTCTTCTTCTCTAAGTGACGATTATCCTGCTGTTGGATAAATTTCAGTAAATGAATATGTGATGTTGTTCTTGAGAGTCCACTATCTCTATAGTGATTTCCCATCTGTCAATGATTCTTATAATTAAGTGAAAGTGCCACAACACATGTTTTGATCTAAGATAAGGCTTAGGAACTATTCCTAATTCTGTAATGAACTTTTCATCCAAACAATCAACTTGCAGCTTCATTTACAGCTATGTACTTTGTCTTTATCACTAAACCAACAACTCTTTGCTGTTTGGAACCTTTTCAATTCACTGCACCACTGTTCAAGGTAACGCTTTACCTTAAAGTGGATTTTTTGTCGTCTTGGTCTGTCTGAAAAACTTGAGTTTGTTAAGCCCTATAGTTTTAATTTAGACCCACCATGAATATGATCACATCCTTAGTGCCGGTAAAGTACTTTAAGATATTTTTCACAGTCTTACAGTGATCTTCTCCAGAATATGATTGATCAACATCAGGTCTCGTATATTTTATTGTATACATGATTGTTACTCATGCGATCTCTCTCTTTTAGGAGTCTATGGTGACTATTAAGGGAGATACATTCCGTGGCTCATCAATATGAGACATCTCTTGGAGTTTGTCATGCTAAACAACTTTAGCATCAAATAAATATACGTTCCTTGGGTTAAGTCGAGTATCCTATTAAATCTATCTATATTGATTTGTATCCCTAGTAACAATACTCTTCCCAAATTATTCATGGAGGAATGTTTAGACAACTTTATCTTTACTAATTATAGCATTGGTATGTCATTCATTATCCATAGTATATCAACATATAATACTAGGAATGTCACGACACTCACACTGACCCTTTTGTACACACTAGGTTCATTCTTATTTTTTGATAAAATCAAACTCTTTTGATTATTTCATCAAAATGAATGTTCCATATTTGAGAAGCTTGCTTCAATCCATTTCTCTAAGTGTCTACAACTCTTACCTCATCGTATGTAACTGAATCATCATCTTTATGATGCGCACCTCATCATCATCATCCTTGATGAATCCATACCTCCTAGGTATCTTCAGTACTATTCCAGATTTACAATTCGGTTGTGGTACAATAAGGCTATCTACAAGTTCCTCTTATTTGACTTATAGTGATTTTGTGGTTCTTGAACTCTTCAAGATCTATTATCCTCCCACTAGCCCCTTCAATGATAAACACCTTTATCTTAGAAGGTAGCGTGTTTCACAACATACACCTTTAGCTAAGTAGGATTATAGAACATATACCCTAAACTTACTTTAGGATGTCCCACAAATCTGTACTTGTCAAATCTTGTCCCAGGCTTATCCTTTGAAACCTTTTCACATAAGCTGGACAACCCCTTATCTTAACTTTCTTAAAATTAAGAATCCTCCCTGTCCATAACTTTTATGGAGTCTTGGGGCTAGATTTTGAGGTTACCTTTTTGTAGATATGCAACCATTTCTGGGGCATGACCCTAGAGGGATACTGGAATGTCGGTAAAATCATTATGGACCATACCATGTCCAACAAGGTATGATTTTTCCTTTCAGACACATCAATCAATTATTACGTATCAGGAGGTGTCCATTATGAGAAAGCCATTTGAGATGATCTAGAAACTTATTGCACAAGTATTTATTCCTTGATCTAATCAAAGAATCTTAATACTTTGCCAATTTATTTCACTTCTGAATTCTTTGAACCTTTCAAATAATTCATGCTTTTATTTCATCAAATACATACATTCAACTCTTTGAATGATCATCTCCTTTTCTTATACTAGTTTGTTCAATTTGCAAAATTATTTTCACGTAAGTCAAGTATACAAAATCCATTAAGTAATATTCTAGTTCTATACAAAATATTATTATTATAAATAGAACAACAATTGTTCTTAAATATATTACCAAAGATTTTATTGTCCAACAACAAAATGAAAATAATGTTTCTAACGAGAACTGGAATACAATAACAACTTATTGACTTAATATATTTGCCCGTAGGCAATGCTAAACTATAAGTTTCTATGGCTAATGCAACAACCTTTGCTTCATTTTTCACACATAGGATTACTTATTTTTGTTTAGCTTTCTACTTCTGCTTGGTCCCTTCATAAATCTATATTTATGATAACCAAAGTCGATATCCAGTACGCAAGTAGAATCTTGACTTAAAGAAAAATTTATTTTAAATCATGAATAAAATTGTATTGTAACCGAAACTTCACTAAGCTTCTTCTGGCTAGCCTCTACAAGATACTTCTCGTAGTTTCTTTTCTAGTGTCTAGGCTTATTACAGTGGGAGCAAACTCCTTTGCTATCCATTTCAATTTTTGTTCTTATTATCCTTTGTTTTTGCATTTCTATTTACCTTCTTTGAATCGTTCTTCTTTTCAGAAGATCCTTTGGCCCCTACCAGTAAGACATGGTCTTTTTTGGTTAGAAAATGGCTCTCAACTTTTTTCAACATGTTAAGAAAATCAGCGAGGCTGATATCTAGCTTGTTCATATGAAAAATTCACAACAATTGTGAAAGGAGTCCGAGAGTGAGTTCAAGATCAAATATTGGCTCAACTCTCCATCCATGACAAAACCTGTTGTCCTAATTGATCAATCAAATTGATAATGTTAAGGACTTTTATCTGTACTGTAGTGTCATCGGTCATTCTAGATCGGAAGAGCCCCTTAGATATCTGATATCTATAGGTCCTACTTTCCTCACCATCAACTACTTGACGTGTAGGAGTATAGTAGGAGTATCCATAGTTTCAGGCTGATGCTGAAGCTTGTTACTTATAGATACTATCATGATGAATTAAGCCAACTGTGCATCATCTTGCCACTTTATAAAAGCAGCAATCTCTTCCTCAAAGGCATTGTCTGCAACCATTGCAGGGATAAGCGTATTAAGGACATAAGATAACTTTTCAGCTATGAGAACTATTCTCAATTTTCTTAACCAATCCGTTTAATATGGTCCGGTTAAATACATCTAATATGCTTCGCAGTGATAGTAATTTAGACATTGTAAAATTCTGTAAATAAATTTGTAATTAACAACATTTTAACATACATTCTTTTATTAATTACCAAAATAAATTAGGTCTTGTTTTAAATTGGTATCTCCCACTATTTTTTTTAAACTATATTACCCTAACTTATATAGTTCGGCAAAATCTAATTAAAGATTTGTTAGTGAGAATAAGGATCCCATTTCAAATATATGTAGCCTTGTGGTGACACAACAAACTATATATAAATAAATAGGTAGACAACTCTTGTCAATTACATCAACTATGTAACTCCTTGTATTTTACCTCTTAGATCATAATGGTCAAGTGTGTGCACATCCGAACTAAAATGATTTAAGTTAAGTCCAACCTAGCACTCTATATATTCAAAAAAGAAAAATATTATCCTAGTGGTGACACAACAAAATAATATTGTTCAATTTTTTTATAAGCATCAAATGTGATAAAATTAACATATCAAAGAATTAAGATAAGCCTTGTGGTGACACAACAAACTTATAATAATTAATTGATACTCTATTATTTTTTATCATGCTAGAAGGCGACGTTCGATATTCTAAATATCTTTGAACGCTTAGGACTTAATAAAACATTTGAGGGGTTTGCATGTAATTAATTTGTCTCATCTTGTTTAGCGCGCATGCACACACACACACACACACACACACACACACACACACACACACACACACACACACACACACATATATATATATATATATATATATATATATATATATATATATATAATACGTGTCATATTAATTAACATGTGAAGCATGTTTACAAGAATTAATATTTAAATATAACTATTACATTTAAACCCGGACTCCATTACAAACGGGTCTTCAAACGCTCCTTGTATTTTGATCTCCAATTCTTCAAAACTAATTCTAACTATTCCTATTACAAAACTATTTAAAATAAATAGAAACATTGATCAGCAGTCAAGGGGAAGTACCTATGAAGGAGATAGAATTTACATTTGGAAAAATTTAGAGAAGACGAGGTACGTAGACCCCATTTAATAAAACTCATACATTCATGCATCCAACTAAAATAAAATTCAATCACATTGGTCAATAGTCCATAATCAATCCCATTTATTATCATACACATCACAATATGCATCAATAAATAACATTCATCTCATGAATAATAAACATTCAATATATATATATTGATATCATTTAATTGGCAAATTTAGTTAGTATAAAATCCAATTTTGAATCAAAATAAACTCCTTTATTTTAATCCAAATTTAAATCAAAATAAACTTCTTTAATTTTAATTTATCCAATTTTGAATAAAATAAACTATTTTATTTTAATCAAAATCTTTAATCAAAATAAACTCCTTTATTTTAATTAATTATGGAATTCAATTCTAAGTAAAAAAAATAACTCCTTCATTTAAAAGAAACACGGATTCTCTTTCCTATTCACAAATAAACTCGTTTATTTTGAATAATATGAAATCTTATTTCATATCTAAATAAACTCTTTATTTAAGAAAATATGGATTCTCTTTCCTATTCAAAAATAAACTCCTTTATTTTGAATAATATGAAATCTTATTTCATATCTAAATAAACTCTTTATTTAAGGAAATATGGATTCTCTTTCCTATTCACAAATAAACTCCTTTATTTTGAATAATATGAAATCTTATTTCATATTTAAATAAACTACTTTATTTAAGGAAACATGGAATCCAATTTCAATTCCAATTAGTTATCATAGAATCCAATTCCAACTCTAATTAGTTAGTATGTAATTTAATTTTAAAATTAAAATAAACCTTTTATTTTAAGATTAAAATAAACTTCTTCTTTTTTATTTTAATTATAAAATAAACTGTATATATATCATATATTATATATATAATATATGTTAACTTTTGAATCACATGGAATCATACTGAACCTGGGCCACGTGATAACTAATATATATATAAAGTTAATTCATGGAAATCCCACAAATGAGTTAACCTGTAAACTATTATATATATACACACTAGTAATCATGCTACCAATAAAGTAATCGTGCCATGAATCTCCTGTACATGAATAACTAATTCACCTTAATCATATATATATTCACGTGAAACAAAAGACTGTGGTTATTCACGTGGCTTGTTAACCGACAACGTTGCCAGTAAATAGGTTTCACAAAATTATTATTATTATTTAAATAAATTTTATACAACAAATTATGCCCAATTAAATTATTCTAAACACATATCAATATACATATTAAATCAAAACAATTAATAATTCACATAAAGGTTTGGCTTTGATACCACTGTTAGGTTTGTAATATTCATGAACGCAATCAAATTGCACAAATTAAGCGAAAACGTGGAAAATCAGAGTTTTAAAATTTTACAAACCATATACCCGGATCACCCTTTATGCACAATTATTAATTAAACGAAAAGAAGAAGAACAAGAAGCATACCTTTGAAGATCCGAGCTTCCTCAGGTACAAGTTTACCTCCAAATCCTTTCGCGTTCAACTTGAATCCACCGGGTTTGGTTCCTTCCTTTGATCAACGTTAGCCACCCAAGTGTTTGGCCTCTAGAGGTGATCCACCAAGGAAGAAAAAAGATTTAAGAAGATGGGTATTTGGCTAAACCCTAGTTTTCTATCTCTATAGAAAAAGAACGTACTCTCCAATTCTTGAAATTGCGTATGTTGTGAAAAAATCAACAACCACTCTCACCCATAATAAGACTCCTCTTATTTATAGATGTGGGCAACCCTCCTTAATAATTAAGGAATTGGGTTTTATTTCAATTAATCAAATTCCTTTAATTAATTAGGCTCCCAATCATATTAGGAATAAATGAGAGTACTTTTATTAATTAATTCTCAAACTTCTTTAGGAATTAAATAATAATAATAGTAATAATAATAATAAGACTCCTCTTATTAATTTATATTTAATATTTCTAAAATATTAAATAATAAATATTAAACTATTTAATTTATTCTATCACCATAGATTAAATTAAATATACTTAACTTATTATTACGATTATGCCATTTGCTTCTTAAATAATTATTCTTCCTTTTATGGTGTGACCCTTTAGGTTCTCCATATTGAACCGGTTGTGAATAAATCAATTAGAACAATTCTAATCTTATTTAAATAAATAAATTAAACTATTAATTTATTTAAATAAATAATATTTATTTACAATAGGGATAAGCTTCCCTAGCGATTAACGACTTTCCAGATAATATAGATTTTAACATTAATCATAAAAGAATATTTGAGTAAATAGTTACCGTACAATTCAATCCTTCCACAATACAATGTCCCAATTAAATATAAGATATGAAATTATTGTCAAGTCTTATTTTATTTAATTATATGTATTTCGACTCTTAAATGCACAACTCCAAATAATACAAATTAAAAACTCCTTTCTAATTTTATTCTGTCTTGGTCAAGGACTACTGGGTTGTCATTTATCGAATCACATAGGACATTTCTCTTCTTTTACTAGAAGCGATAGATTCTTTATTGATCATACATTATCTCCATGTACAACTTATTATACCCAAGCATACCCTTTGATATACCCTAAGGGTCTTAAAGAATAAGTCAAAGTATAACTCATCATACACAAGATACTATGATGATCTCAAGTCCAAGGATCACTTGTACTACTATCACTACAAGAATTCTTATTGACAGGCAAGTAAAACTCCATTAGGTATTCCTTAGCGAGCCACGTTCAGCGAACTTATTCTCTAATAAGCACCTACATACTTGCTTTAGTGTCTTCACACAAATGATCATGATATCAATCATCATCATCCAATGAGCAAGCAACGTATGTACCAATCTATCCAGATTTACTAATCCCCATTTTAGTAATCCAACGATTAGGAACTATTTTAGTTTTAAGCTTTCTAAGAATTTAGATCTCATTAGAATGATCATCATCATTATTCTAAAAGCATTGCTTAAAACTATGGGTTTATCACATATTATAAAACAGCATCATGTAGATAATTAAAAGCCTTTAATTAATTAATACTTTTTATTAATAAATGAATAAGATTGTTACAAAGTATATGCTTTATCATCAAACATGATTGGCTTGTATGCATACTACTTTCAATTGTGCTATATACAAATCTAACAGTTGTATCAGAGCCTAACTTTGTGCTAATTATCGATCTTGATGATTCCATGTTATGCGATTTGATCAAATTATTTGGGCGAAGAAAAAAATTTCTGGATCTACTATGCCTGCTTCCCAGTTATTTCTAGGCGCGAATGCGCCCGTCCCCAGTATCCGTTTTTTGGCCTTGCAGCGCTTTCGCGCAACACCCTAGGAATTAAAATTTTTAAATTTTTATTTATTTATTTCAATTAAGATAAAAGGTTTATTTTGAATTAAATTATGATTAAAAATAAAATTTTTATTTTAATTTGGAATTGGATTCCACGTTAACTAGAATAAAGGAGTTTATTCGAATTTGCAATAGGATTTTATGTTTCCTATAATAAAGGAGTTTATTCACATATGGAATATGATTCCATGTTTTGGTAAAATAAAGATGTTTATTTTGATAAGTAATATGATTCAACATATTTTATTTTACTAGTAATTTTAAGTTTAAATAAATGATTTTATTTTGTACTTGAAATTAGATTCCTTGTTAATTAAAATAAAGGAGTTTATTTTGATTTGGAATTTGATTAAAAATAAAGGAGTTTATTTTTATTCAAAAATTGATAAAATAAAATAAAGAAGTTTTTATGATTTAAATTTTGATTAAAATAAATTAGTTTATTTTGTCTCAAAATTAGATTTCTAATAAATTTTTATTGCCCGTTAAATTGATATCGATGCATATATGGAATGAATTTATTATTCATGAGATGAATGTTATTTATTGATGCATATGATGATATATATGATAATAAATGAGATTAATTAATAACTATTGACCAATGCGATTGTATTTTATTTTAGTTGGATGCATGAATGTATGAGTTTTATAAATAGGGGCTGCATACCTCGTCTTCTCTACTTTTTCTTGATGTAATTTCTATCTCCCTCGTACGTACTTCTCCTTGACTACTGATCAAAATTTCTGTTTAATGTAAATAGTTAGAATTATCTTGAAGAATAGGAAACTCTTTTCTAATTTCATTCTGCCTTGGCCAAGGACTACTGGGTTGTCATTTATCGAATCACATAGGACATTCTCTCCTTTTGCTAGAAGCGATAGATTCTTTGTTGATCATTCATTATATCTATATACAACTTATTACACCCAAGCATACCCATTGATATGCCCTAAGGGTCTTAAGGACATCTCAAAGTATAACTCATTATACATACAAGATACGATAATGATCTCAAGTCCAAGGTTCACTTGTACTACTATCACTGTAGGAATTCCTATTGGCAGGTAAGTAAAACTCTATTAGGTAGTCCTTAGCGAGTCACGTTCAGTAAATTTATTCTCCAATAAGCACCTACATACTTGCTTTAGTGTCTCCACACAAATGATCATGAGATCAATCATCCTCATCTAATGTGTAAGCAACGTATATACCAATCTATCCGGATTCACTAATCTCCTTTTTACTAATCCAACGATTGGGAACAATTTTAGTTTGTGAGCTATCTAAGAATGTAGATTTCATTAGCTTGATCTCATTAGCATGATCATCATCATGATTCTAAAAGCATTGCTCAAAACTATATGTTTATCACATATTATAAAATAGCATCATGTAGATAAATTAAAATCCTTTAATTAAATAATTCTTTTATTAATAAATGAATAATATTATTACAAAGTATATGCTTTATCATCAAACATAATTGGCTTGTGTGCATACTACTTTCACTTTGACAGTTATTTAGATCGGTCTACTAACTCATCTTAAACCTTTGCTCATAACAAAGGAGTCGTTTAACTCTGATACTACACATCAACAATTAAAAAATACGATTATATATACACAATAAACTAGCATTTTTACATTTGTCTTGCTAAAATAATCAACACATAATCATGATTTACATAATTCATATCCAAGTAGAACTCTTATAACGTTTAACAATTCAATCATAGAGCAGTTTATCTTAAAAGCACATAAGTGCAAACAGTTGGCGCATAGCCCAATTCATGAAACACATCTTGTACAAATATAACACATTTGCACATAGACTATAACTTACTCAGATACAACTCTTGAGTAAATTAAAGAAACTAGCATTCATTTCACAATATGAATGAAGTTAAGAAACTTACCTTAAGCGCTGCTTACAACTTATGCTATATTGCTCCTCGAAATCGCTATATCACATAAGGATAACACATACCAATTAGTCATATATTTGACTTACACATTGGTTTAAATTAACTTTAGTTTCTTATAGTTTGCGTTTTATAACTTAAGTTCACGCGACTAAACTTTAAAATCATTTTTTGGTGTTACGTCATTCAAAAATGCAACCACCCTTATAATCATTAGAATCAGAACACTTTTCAAGTTAATGCGTCGTACCCCGACTTACTTACGCCGAACGCTTAACTGACACGCCATTGCATACGATTAACACGTGCAATATAAAATAACATTCTTTGGTTAACATTCCTCTAGACCATATTTCCAAAGTCAAATGATTAGAACTCAGAAAAATGTAATAGTCAAACATGGCTTGACACCAAGTCGCTTCGAAGAAACCATCACAGTTTGCCTCCGATTGCTCAACAGCCCTACAAATGGCCATTTTGGATCCCCTGCTCCTGACCTCAAATTTAAAAACATAAAAAATGAAAGTTGTATGTCTACTCCATATCTTTTTGGATCATCCTGAATCATCCAAATCGAAGTTAGTATGAAAATGTTCTGCGCATTTTACTATAGGATGTCAAAACTATCCCACTCGTGCATTATTCTAGTGCCGCGGTGCCCTAAATAAGTTTATGGGCAGGGCTGCAATGCCTTCTAGCAGAACTCCCTCCGATCATTTGCAAAAAATTCTAGATTTTGTCAATTTCAACACACCTACTTTAAATCCTCATAACTTCATCATCCGATATCAAAATGAGTCTGTTCTTGAGGCTACGACTTATGTTTTCTATGCTTTACACCATTTTCATGAAATCTCAATTATTTGGAATCATTAACTTACTTCCTAAATTTGTCCGAAAATCATACCGAACTAGAATTTTAACGTATAAAGTTTTTCACTCAAATTTTCGTCCTAACTTCGTTATGATATATTCTTAATATGTTCCTCTTAGAAAATTTCCAACACTTTCCCAAGTCTAATATATCCTAACCAAACATATAGCAACTAGATTTTACATGATAGTTTTAAACTTGTCCATCAACAACAAGCTCTAAGATGGTTTTCAGTTTATCCATCAACCACTAATTCTTCGTTCGTTTTTTGTGTTCTTCGTTCGTTCTTCGCATTCTTTGGTCTTTCTTTATTTTTAATCGTTATTTTAACTACGATTTCACTTTAACATGTATATTAGTGTTTTAAGTCCACTAATTCGTCCTTATTCCACCAGATCATTTATATAATTCATACAAATCATCCAACTACCAAAACACTTCATATAACGTATGAAAGCTTAAAAGAAATAGATGAAAATAAGATTCAAGTTCTTATTACTTCCATTTTACGTACATATTTCTATAGTTAAATCATATGATTCATCATTCTATGTGATTTTACATATTAACCTTAAAGAAAAATGGATTAAAGACTAGGTTTCAGTATTACTTTTCTTCTTTACTTAGACTTTGTAGATGATTAGCTTGCTAATCTTCTTCTTCCTCTTGATAAAGCTTGCTAAGTGCTAGATTTTCCCTTCCCAAATCTGAACCCTCTCACTTTCTCTCTCAATATGGAAGCTTTGCTCTTGAATGTGTTGGTTGAAATAAACTAACACATTCAAGCAAATGCCTTGTTATTTATCAAATTTCAAGACTTGGGGCATAACGGTTATTTTTCATCTTAGGGGCATTTTGGTTATTTGACAAATAATATCTTAGCTTTTAACCATTTTACCCTAGCATATTCTTGGCATATTCCTTTCTTAACTCCTAAGTCTTCCTAACCTAACCACACTTAACTAACCATGGTTAAAAATTAACTAGGGTGTGGTTAGTTGGTGGGAAAGTAAGAAAAATCTAGCCACTTTTGTGGACTTTGACTTTCGTATTCCTATCTTAAAATTTTTATATTATACGCGTATTATGCTCCGTATTATATTCGTATTATACGTCGTATTATTATCATATTTTACTCATATTAATCTTTGTATTATACTTGTATAATAATTCATATTATACTAGTATTCTTTTCTTTAATCTTTTTCAATTCATTAAACAGTTGAAAAACTACATTTCTCGTTCTTTAAATTTTATTTGACATTCCGTCTTTCCTCGTCATTCTAACATTAGCATGTTCTTTGAAAAATTGAAAAACTTGAAAATATTTTTCGGTGAATAGTGTTTTTAACAACGTTTTCCCAGAAAATGATTAAACGATCGAAAAGTCAATAAAAATATTTTTCGTAGTTTTTTTTGTTCGATTTCTACACGTTTTTTGAGAAAAAACTTTGACTTGATAATACAACTTTTCACAACATATTATCGACAGATCTTGAAACAGAATGTCATTACGACATACCAATCTCTCTAAAAAGCCTTGGGTTTAACCCTAGCTGATATTGTTCTTTGGGTGAATAGTGTTTTTACACAAACTTTCTCCAAAATTTTTTATTTTTGTCTTCAAAATTCTTATTCGTTTATTCTCGCACACTACAAGAAAACAACCTAATTCTGACAGAATATTCCATCGAGATTAATGGCGTCGAAAATAACTTAGTCCCGACGGACGTTTCGTCGAGAATAGCCTCCGTTCCGTCGAACTTAGTAATGGCGTTGCCCAACCAAGTGCTACCCCTTGTTCTTGTCAGAATTTGGTCGATATTAAGTATTTCTTTCAAAATTATAATCGACAAAATAATCAGTCGTAATTAACATATTCTCGACGGAATCTATTCCATCAACTATAGTTCCGTCGGATCTAACCAGTTTTCTTGTAGTGTTACCTAACCAAAATCCTAACATTTAATAATCATTCAAGGTTATAAAAAGACCTTTAAACACATAACACATAATATTGTCAATAAATACTTATTTTATTAAATAATATTTCTTAAAACTTAACTTACAAGACTATCCGATTTCTCGGAACATTACATTCTTCCCTCCTTATAAGGATTCCGTCCCCGGAATCACTATCACAAATTTATGTCATAACATCAATGACTTTTCTTACAACCTTTATCAAATGTATTATTCTACTTATACATATATTTAGTGAGTGTTAATATTCATTCTTAACTCATTAAATTCCTTTTTATAAGCATCATCGTCTGTCATAATCTTCTTGTGATGCCCCCAAATTTGGGTACTTGAAACCCGAACTCGATGCTTCACGATACCATTTCTATAAGCGAAATAATACTAATAATAATAACAATGATATAAATATCAAACTTAATTTACATATATCAAAGTCTAAATCCCAGGTACGAGACCTTTAAGCATTCATTACATCATAGATAATATGCATCATTGTCCTAATAAACTATAATTATTACACAGGATATTATAAATCTCATTCGAACAACTTTCCTTTCCCTTTGTTCTTGCATGAGCTGCTGCTTACAATAACGCAACTTAGATTAATCTTTTATACAATGACCTATCAGTAATAAGATCATTTGTTCGCTTAGAATAATATATCGTAACACATAGCACTGCTTATTGCAGTCCGCACATTATCTAATCACAAATAAACACTTTTCAAATCAAATTATCTAAGTTTAGATCAATTTTTGAAATATTCTGGTGTACCAATAGCTTTATCGGGTACTTATCGAGTCTAAGACTCTGTCCTGTAGGTCAATATTCGCTTAGATATTTTAAATATCAGTCATATTATTTTTCAAAGCCTTATAATAATGTTTTTAACAATTATTATAATTTATCATGAATTTTCAAACATCAGATTTATTATTAAATGATTTAAATATTCATTAATTCTATTATCATTAATTTTTAATTAATATTAAACTATTAATGAAACCATTGCCAAAATATTAAAGTTTTTTTATAATAACTCAAAATATTTTTAAAGTATTAATATTACCCTTATATGATTTTTTCAAAACATTAAAAATTATTTTTAAATAATTACCATTAATATTAGAATATTAATTTATTATTTATCAAAATATTAAAAGTCATTTGCCACTTATCTACCCTAGTAATTACGAACGCCTTTTCTATCTCGTTAATCCATGTCTGGACTTCTATAGGGTCAGCTGATCCCCTGAACTCTGGTGGTCCTACTGCCTTGAAGTCTTTAAATTTTGCCAAGCGATTGTCTGGCTGGTTCCCTGCGGCTGGTATTCCCTGCTGCATAGCCTGAGCTACCATGTTCGCAAAGTTTTGCATCGGATCTTGCTGTTGTCCCTCAACATTATTGACATATTCTTCTGTCCTTTGATTTCGAGTTCGACGTCCTGGCGACATTATTTGATTAAATAAAATCATAAATTTAACTCACATTCTAAACCTTATTGTATAAGTTATATATATTAAACTTGGTTCATTACTCAAATATAGATTCATATTCATTTAGCGAATATTTTACATAACATAGCACATACTGCTTTAAACATCTGCTGTCCCGTTGTGACCACAAAAGTCGGGATTTACAGCCTTGACTAATACAAAAGTTGGGAACATTACATTACACAGACATACTTATCATATCTATTACATTAAACAAACCTACATAACAAAACCAATACTACCTATTTACTACTCCTTTTCCTTGGACAACCCTTCGCCTGACGACCTTCTATCCCACAGATAAAACATGCACCTGGTTTATAGTCAGGATAATACAGAGTGGTATGTCCCTCATAGTCACAAATGTAACATATTCTTTTCCCTTTCTTCTTATCAGATTTTCCTAGGTCGTGGTCTTCTATCTTTCTTTTTCCCTTATTGCTTGGAGCTCCACATGATGTGTTACTTTTGGCTCCCATCTGATCAATTTGGATTTTAAGCTTATCTTGTTCTTCCATTGTTTCTAGTAAGGCTTTTCGCAACTGACTATTTAGCAGCTTTTCTATTTTTCACAACTTTTCAAGAGAAGAAACCTTGTTTCTCAGATCCTGTACCTCCGTTGATGCTTGATCATCTTCAACTTTAATTTCCGAATCACTATCTGTCAGCCCCCAAATGCGGGTACTTGAAACCCGAACTCGGTGCTTCACGATACCATTTCTATAAGTGGAATAATACTAATAATAATAACAATAATATAAATATCAAACTTAATTTACATATATCAAAGTCTAAATCCCAGGTACGAGACCTTTAAACATTCATTACATCATAGATAATATGCATCATTGTCTTAATAAACTATAATTATTACACAAAATATTATAAATCTCATTCGAACAGCTTTCCTTTCCCTTTGTTCTTGCCTGAGCGGCTGCTTACAATAACGCAACTTTGATTAATCTTTTATACAACGACCTATCAGTAATAAGATCATTCGTTCAATTAGAATAATATATCGTAACACATAACATTGCTTATTGCAGTCCGCACATTATCTAATCACATTGTCACATATTTTTAACAACTATTGAATCACAAATAAACACTTATCAAATCAAATTATCTAAGTTTAGATCAATTTCTGAAATATTTCGGTGTACCGACAGCTTTATCGGGTACTTATTGAGTCTAAGACTCTGTCCTGTAGGTCAATATTCGCTTAGATATTTTAAATATCAGTCATATTATTTTTCAAAGCCTTATAATAATTTTTTTAGCAATTATTATAATTTATCATGAATTTTCAAACATCGGAATCATTATTAAATAATTTAAATATTCATTAATTCTATTATCATTAATATTTAATTAATATGAAACTATTAATGAAACCATTGCCAAAATATTAAAGTTATTTATAATAACTCAAAATATTTTTAAAGTATTAATATTATCCTTAAATGATTTTTTTAAAACATTAAAATTCATTTTTAAATAATTACCATTAATATTAGAATATTAATTTATTACTTATCAAAATATTAAAAGTCATTTATTATAACTTAAAATATTTTTAATTCATTTATTTCTTTTTTAAATGATTTTTAATTCAATAAAACCATTTTTAGACTATTTGTTTAATATAATTATTAAATAAACTTAATATTAGTAATATATTAAATTATTAATGAAATTTACCTTTAAATATCAAAAGTTATATTTTATAACTTAAAATATTTTTAAACTATTTATTTTCATTTAAAATAATTTTTATAATATAAAAATCATTTTTAATTAATTTATTTAATGTAATTACCAAATAAATCTAATATCATTAATATTAAATTATTAATGAAACTTATCTTAAAATATTAAAAGTTATGTTTTATAACTTAAAATTTTATTAAATACCTTATTATTATCTAAAATGATTTTTTATACAATAAAAATTATTTTTAATTGATTTATTTAATGCATTTATTAAATAATTTAAATATCAATAATATTCAAATAAATATTAATATTTATAAAAAAATATGCCAAATTATTAAAAGTTAATTTCTATAACTTGAAATAATTTTTAAAATTATTTTTGTAATTTTTAGAATTTATTTCCCATTTTTTAATTATTTTTTCTAGAATTTAAATTAATCAATTTAAATATGTCTGTCGCTAAAGCCCTTTGGCGACAGTAAGTGTCGCCTTAGGTGTTCTTGAGAAACCCAGAACCTTCATAAACAGTCTCGAGTGGGTAGGTTTGACCATGGATTAATCACTGACCATGATGTTTTTGGGTGTTGTGTTGGTTAGATCTTGTAGTGCTAGTGCAAGACTACATGATCCAACAACTATATTCGACAAACTACATAACACTGAGGAGATCTGAGCTTGACAAATGGATGTCAGAGCTGTTCATCATGTTTTTGGGCTGCCCAGAAAATATAGTCATGGTCGGTCAACGCTTTTGTTGACCTTATATCTATAAATCTGTTCATGTTAAGTGTGTTCTAGACGTCGGGTTGTGTAGAGTATCTATCAAGGTCCATGAATCAAGCAATGTTCAAGTCTAAACATCATCTAGCTAAAAGATCTAAGCCTCAGACAATCGTGTCAAAGGCTGTTCATTATTTTTGGGTTTTCCAGAAATGAAGAACAGAACGAGGGGGCTACTTTGGGTCCTTATATCTCGCGTTCTGAGTTTGCTTTATGTGATCTAACACTTTCAGTGTGTAGCCAACATGCAAGTAAATAAATTGATTACATAAAATCATCATAACAACAACAAACTCTATAGTTCCATGCCGGTCAAACTATGTCAGACATGGTGTTCATACGTTTTCTAGGTTACCCAGAAAACAGAAACGTGATCAGGCTACTTGGTTTGACCGTCAATTAAGTCCATCCTGTTAGTCATCTAGGTTATATAAAAGCTTGAATATATAGTACATATACCATACTATAACATGTAAACAACAACAAAAACAAATCGATAAACACTCGAGAGATCTGGACTCAATAACTTACTGTCAGAACGTTCTGGGTAAGTTTCTAGGTTACCCAGATTTGAGAAAGTCATGGTCGGTCAACGACCTTTAACCATGATTATCTGACATTCTAAGCATGATCTGGTCCAGCTACAAGTTCTGGATTACAGACCTCATATCACACTACATGATCAAACCTTAAAAACACAAAAATCATTAACAGCCAGAGATCTACAAGACCTGACATTCGATTGTCAGACACAAAAATAAATTTTTCAAGATTTTTAAAAACCTAAAATCTGAGCATCTAGATGTTATGGATCTAACATCTAGCAACCCAGATCATCATTATATACCACTAACAACATATTTTAACAATGAATCATAACATCTAACACAAGATCAAAAGTCAAATTTCTAGATTAGGGTTTACCTCTTTTAAGCTTTGATTTTGATTCTGTTCTTCTGATCTGATATTGGTATTCGTGGAGCTTGCTTAGGGGATTGATATGCCTTGTATTTTCAGAGGTTTGGGAGAGAGAAAATTGTTTAGGAGTTAGATAGCCAAATGAGAAATTTTTAGTAGCTTTCTCTCTCTTAAATCTAGTAAATCAATTGGTACATTGAACTTGTAATGGCTGATCATGTGCTGGTAATCTTAGCTCATAGCTAGGTCTAGGGGGTGGCTGGCAAGATTTGTAAAGATTTGGTTAGCAATAATTCAACCAATAAGATAAAAGGGTAAAATGGTAATTTTGCCTATAATTTTAAGGGTATTCTTGTCCAAGGTGCTTGAATCTAGGGTTTATTCACTAGATTTTAAATCTTAAAGTTTCCCAAATAATTTCTAGGGTTTGAAAAATTAAAATTAAAGTGTAATAATATTTTAATTAAACACACTAATTTAAAATTAGGGTTTTTAATATAAAATTAGGATTTTTAAATTAGGGTTCCTTAATATTTTTAGGGTTCCCAAATTAACAATTGGGGTTTCCTAATTATCATTATAATTTACAAAATAATAATTAGGGTTTCTAATTTTAGCAAATTAGGATTTTCAAATAATAATTAGGGTTTCTCCTAATTACTGAAATTCTATAATACACAGTAAAATTCATATAACACAATTACTACACAGTCTCGAACTCATAACTAAGTTTGACAATTAGGGTTTAATAACATGATATAAGGGTTATGACATAATTTACCATAATTGACCAACCATTATCAGTCTACACATTTATAGTACATATTTTTTGCACTGAAAAATCAAAATATAATTAATATTATATTATTATTCTCATTCATAGCTCGAAATCCAAAATTAGGGCTTGGATTCCATATCTGATTTATCTTTCATATATAACATCATTAATGAAGTTAAAATCATTAACTTAATAATCTGAACTAAAATTCATAAAATAATATAATAATTATAATAATTCCAATAATCATTTCATATATTATTTAAATAATACAAAAATCATATTTTCATAGAAAATAATTAATAAAGACATTTCTACTATAAAATTAATTATTATAAGAAGATAATTTGTAATGATAAAAAATTTTAAAATAAAATAATTTGAAATTATTCACGTAATAAATAATTTTTATTTATCACATATTTACATACGCATTACTTGACACTTATTCTCATCATAAAAAAAAATTTATAAGCAAAATTTCTTATTTATTTTATATTGAAAATATCGGGTTATTGCAATCTTCATATGTTAAACATCATGATTAACTATACTTCTAATCATTCGGGATATCACATTCACCCCTTTTTCTAAAAATTTTGTCCTCAAAATTTAAACATACTAATCTTCTCAATTAATTGAGTTTCTTACTCTTTTCTCCTATGACAATCTGTTATGTCATCACATCTTACCACAACTTCTCTTTGAAGTAGAATAACTAGGAAATAAAAAGATTCCTTTATAACTTTTTATATATTACTGAGGGGTCATAAAGACCATGAACTCTTAACTTGGTTTAACAGTATTCTACCACAACCATATTTAAAACATTCTTTAGCCTGTACATTTACAATCACAAAGAAGGTAAACTACCTCTTCTAGTACGTTAGTTGATCAGCCTATCATATAACGACTATATGCGTTAATAGGTTCCCCTTTTTCGGAGTTGTTCACCTAAGACTTAGCATATGATTCTGCACCAAAATAATTAGGTTTGGCATAATTTTTCAAAGAAGGCTCGATTTTCATTAACATGGTTTCATATTCGCCTAGCCAAATCAAATAGCTTAGACTATACCAATAACTTGGACATAATATCGGAACATTTGTCTAGCCAATTCATTTAGAATCGACTAATATTTAAATAGTTTAAAATACTACAAATCATTTTATAACGTCATGATACCGCATTGTCTTAACAATACGTTGAGATTTTTGTCATTTTGTAACTTTGTCATACTACATCACACCATAGTGGGCTTATGTTCCTACGATCACATCCGACACTAGGTTAGATTGCATTGAAGACTCCATGTTTTATCATCTCTACATCAAATGCATAAATGATATAGAAAATACAATTTGATATTTCAAATCAATTTCGTCTAGCTAAAACAATTAGCACATACATATAGATAATAGTTCTTTTAAACTCATAGGTTCAATAATTTGATCTAACATTTTTCTTTTCAAAAATATACATATCAGCACAAGGTTAATAAATTTCAAAATCTAACATAGTTAGAAGATTTTGAATATTCATTTTTTTCATCCACTTCATCTTTCTTCATTGTTCGACTATGTAACAATTCTATCTTTCTCTAGCACTATCAATGCTCAATATATTGAAAATGATTAGTTCTCAGTCTACAACATTCCTATACCCTAATATAGTTAATAAAGCTTACCACAGCTTATGTGTTCAGGAACTTTTCACAATAATACGAGTTTAGGAACTTGTCCTAGCAATATGTAATCCAAGAACCAATCAAGGGCTGTCCATACGCTTAGGGGTTAAAAAATATACCATATATTTATGAGTCACAAACTTGCCATAAGCATGAGTTTTAGAAACTCGCACCTAATCTTAGTATATCGCACCTAATCTTAATATTTCATAACTATCCAATATATGTATGAGAAAAGACTCACCTTCTCACCATATACATATTAATAGCGTGACATTAATATTTCAATGATTATGTGATCAGCTAAGCAGTCGTTAAACCAAGCACAAACCTCTGCTTATACAACTTAGCTATTACATGAGTCCTCAATTGAAATCCCATAAAATTCTAACTTTTTCTTTACTTAATTCGAATTGTCTTTAATTTGTATTTCATTAGTTATAACTCTTCTGAGTTTTCTTCATACTATCCCATAATACCTTCTCTTTATAGCGTCCGACTATAACTTTTCAATCGCTTCACATAATATCTGTTATTTCACTATTCAATGTGATCATGTCGTGATCTTATTATATAATCGTTTTACATTACGATATTCCTTACCCTATGATCGCCTAACTCTACGATTTCTTACTTTTCTCTTTAATCATATCATATTATGATTTTATTTATACTTTTCATTTACAGATTACTTCTATATATCATTACTTCTCATCTTTATTACTAGAGTTAGGTAACTCCTGATTCCTATCTTTTATAACTCTTCAAGATTCTTCTTTAAATCCTTTTATGTATATCTTACTCTATTTGAGTTTATCTCATTACTATCTTTCATACTTTCTCTCAGATTATAGCCTAAGGTTCCCAACCTAAGGTTTATAACCTATCAGCTCTGATACCAACTTGTAATAACCCCAAACCCAGTCTATCTGCAAACCCAAGTTTAGTGCGTCACGAGTGCTTCTTGTAATACCCGTGAATTTTGAAATAATATTATATTGAGAATAATAAAATGTTTGAATATTTATTAAATGTAAATATATATCTTTGTGGCATGAGATGTGATAATTCAGTTAAATTGAATTACGTATATCGGTATATGATAAGTAAGGAATATGGTGGAAATGATAATAAAGCTTATATTAAGCTTTTGTGATATGCCTAGTGTAGCATAATGGTGGACTAAGTAATTTTTTTAATTTAATTAGTGAAGCAATGATTAAATAATATGATAAACTAATTATTATTATTTTAATTGATTATTTATTATGTGAAAATGCATTGTGGTTTAGTCTGAGACTCTGCTGGTGCGAGGCCTGATTTGGGACTGTCTCAAAGTGGCGCAGCTGCACCATTTCTACAGTGCAAACCAGCGCAACTGCGCTAGTGACCAGTCCTTGAAAATTTATTGTTATTACTTCAAACATTAGTTACAAGGTGGGATATTAACACTAATAATGTAATGTGAATAATTAATGTGTGATACTATATGATAAAAGTAAGTTTGAAATATGTGATTTACTAAGTCATATAAATGAGCCTTATGTGGCATTATAGTACATAATGAGTTAATTAAATATATATTTTAAGAATTATGGAAGAAAGTTACTTTTTAGAAAATAAACATTTATTATTAATTATCATTATAATATTTGGGTGTATTGGAAATAATAAGTTTTATGTAATATAATAGGGTTGTTGGTACCCAATTGAATTATATTTTAACCCAAATTAAATATTATTTGGACTAACCCAATGTACATGGATTATATGATTATGTGTATATGTGCCCATAACTTATCACAAGGTAATAATATTAACTCATTGAAAATGCACTTATAAGTCCAAAAAGGGAGTTGACCTTAGTAATAGAAGACCCATTTTGCTGGTAAATAAAAGGGTAATAGAGTTATCCCAAAATATTTCATCAAACGTAATAGGCTATTGCCCTAGCCTATTCTTTATTGCTGAGATTTCAAATGATGAAGGGGGAGTGGCTTCAATAGTGTAATGCAACTATTCCACCAAATCTCTAATACCCATCATCATCATCATCATCTTCTTCCTGTTAGTTTGAAATGGTGGACAAGGCCTTTGTATGGATATTGGATTTTCTATAAATTAGGGTTCTCTCTTCTCAATTCAATGCTAATCAATTTCCTAATAATTTCATATAGAGTGTGAGTCTAGTAATTGAGAGGGAATAATTTGAGATTGGAAGGATTTCCATTTTAAGCTTCAACAAAGATAATATTTCTTAAACCGTGTTCTTAGTTCCAAGTTCGGTAAATTTCTAAAAATTGCAAGAATTACATGTTAATTGATGTCAATATGTTAGCTGAGTTTATATGAACGTATGAAAGCAATGTGTTTGGTCTAATCATGAGAAATTGAAGTTATCTGTGTTGGTTTTCTAAGTTCTGCAGAAGTAGAGACCTTCCTGGAACTGTCCAGGGAAAGGCGCAGCTGCGCCCTTTCTGCAGCAGCTGCACCATGCACCAGAAAGGAATCTTTACTTCTATTATAATCTGATAAGTTTTAACATATTAGTTTGACTTAAATACGCATGAAAATGAGTATGACATGTAGTCTAGAGTTCCTTTGCATATCATGAGTGGCTTTACTTGCTTTAAAGTATGTTTTTAAGGAAAACTTGGAGTTTTGAAAACGAACTTTGATGAAACTTGTGATATGCAAGTTCTAACCTTGTAACATGTATATGGCTGAGTTTTGCTTACAAATGAGCATGGGATGTGATTTAAAGTTGCTTTGCTTATAATCAATTTGTGTTAGCTTAGTTTAGAACGACTTTTAAAGAAAATTTGAATAATTTGGAACTAATATCCATGAGCATTGTGTAGTTACATTATGAACTTATAAGATTGCATGTCAGTATTCTTCATGTCTCTAAACATGGCCTATTTGTGTACTCACCTAGTTGGATACAATATAAGTTATTCAAGCATGATTTTTAAATAAGTTTTGAAGTGATGAACTACACTAGCTATGTAAGTTGAATATATGCGAACATGCGTGTTGGAGGTTGTTTAACATCATTATGTAGTTAATGGTCAATATAGTTAGTCACTTGTGGAATGGACTCACAAGGCTTTGTTAATTGAAAACTTCAACATAGAGTCTTAACTTTTGAAAATGAACTTAACGTGAACGCAAGAGACACAAAAACCTAGCTCAAGACCTCTTAACATGTGTATTTGTTATGTGTTAACACCCATGTATGCTAGAAGTAAAATGGGACAAAGAAAACTCAAACAACTCTAACCTGGTCAGGGAGTTGCACCACTCCCAGGCCAATCTACAGCGCAGCTGCACCGCAAGGTAGTGTGATCTGACTATTTTAGCTATGATCAGAACCTTGTAGCATGTGTACCTTAACGTTTTAAAGCTGTAATACATGATTAGAATAATTTTTTAAGTGATCAAGCATGTAATGGTGATATAGAACCAAGAATCTAAAAGCTTTTACAATTTTTAAGTTAAGTTTCCAAAAGTAAAAACAACTTTGATATGGTAACAATATGGTCTAATTGTGTAAACTAAAATAAGACTTAATTGATATGCTTAGTGTTTAAGAATGTGTGTGAGATTGATTTATTTATATATCAAACTTATATATATATATATATATATATATATATATATATATATATATATATATATATATATATATAAATAGGATAACATAGTTCATTGAATATTGTGGTAATCGACGAGAAAGGTAAGTTCTCTAACTTTCACAACTTTGGATATTGTGCGAGTTTCACATTGTTGTTATATCCACCATATAATTATTGAGCAAATATTTATACTCGAATGAATCATTATTCAAATTCTGAAATTTGACTTAAACTTTATATCTTGAGTCATGTTGCGAGTTTGAACTTGTTGTTCTTAAGCATATTGTGAAGGTTGTCTAAGCCATTTGATTCGGCTAGACTAGTATTATGTGTTAGAAAGAGATCCAAACCAATTGCTTTGGTGCAGAATCTTATAAATCTACTGAGATGAACAACACTCTTAGAAGGGGAAATTTTATATTGTCGGGGAATAAACGTGTGCACAAACATCATGTTTAAATGTTATGCATAACGTAGGGTACTATAAGCTGATCACTTGGTACTTGTTTATATTGAATTGCCAGTTAAATACTGTTAATTCTAGCTGATGTTCTTGGTCTATAGTGACTGCTCATTGTCTAACTTTCTTTAAACCTTAAAGCATTGAAACCTTTAAATTTTGTTGAATAACTTTCAGTCCATAGTGACTTTTATTTCGATTCAAAGGTCAGATTTGGAACAATTGATAATTCTTGTTTCCAATATTATTCTTTTAATTCTTGATCTATTATTTACTATTATACCATTGAGATTATGAACTTATATACTTGATTACCCTTATTGCTATATTACTTGTTGGGTAATTTTGTTGCTCATTCTTGCTTTCTTAAAATATTTCAGTTAAGGCAGAGCAAGGCAGTACTTCAGGCAAGGGCAAGGGCAAGGGCAAGGCTATGGAGTATCTTTAGTCCTTTATGCTAGAATCGTGTTGTTATTATGTTTATAATAAGACTTAATTGTTATTATGTATTAAGTTATGTGTTAGATTAATTTATATATTACGATAGTCAAGGTTGCGAGACCTTGGGACGAGAATATTTATATTATGTCAATGTAAAATATTTTTGTGACACCCCCAAATTCGAGTACTTCAATCCCACAGATCTGGTGTTCACTGTTCCACAAAATTACATCTATCTACCCATAAACAAAAGGTTATAAATAAATCTCACAAGCATAATAGATAATCCTCCCATTAAAGGGTTACATAATCTCAAATAAATCCTAGGCTATCTAACCTTTATTATTACATCATCAGCGGGATAATATAATGTAAACATAACCAAGTCTATTACACAAGCTTCATAAATTAAAGGTAAATTAAACGTCATCTATTCAAGCATTCTGCCTTTGCCTTTACTTGTAGAAAGCTCTTCAGACTTCTTTACTTTATCTGCATTGTTTTGTGCAAGAGTGAGCAAATAATTTTCCACGAGAAGGATAGTATACAATAACATTCTATGAATGATAATTAATTGAGCTTTCAATGGTAAGATATTTTTACTAGAAACAATAAGTTCTAATTCGAATACTATGAGTTCAAAGGAATAATGAACTTTAAAATCAATTAACAAATATCAATATCAAAGGAATACACTGAGGGTCATAAGACCATGAACTGTGTTCTAGGTTTTCAAGTATTTCTACTTTAACCTTTAACAGTATAAAAGACCATAATCATCTTCTATATCCTAGGTTAATAGGTGTTTCTACTATAACATTTAACAGTCTAAACGACTATGTAGACCATCATCTCGTACTCTAGGTGATCAACCCTTTTGTACTATGTATTGCGCAAACATTTTAACGCTATCGCGTAGCTCTAAAATAATCCTCTGATATAGGGTTGTTCGTCTCAGCTTAGATCATTAGGTTCCGTACCAAAGGAAGTTTGGTTTGGAATTAACTTCAAAGGAATTATAGATCTTTAGAACGCTCATCAACCAAGTACTGGTTGAATCAAATAGGGATTTCAGAGTTTGATTACAATATCATCATGAACAAAGTATAACAACGATCCTATAAGAGATAAAGTCTCAATGGGTTATAAATGAACAAATGTTAATCATCGAGTACATACTTTCAAAACTGTAAAGATACATAAGGAAACCAAAGGAAGTTTGGTTTGGATTGACTTCAAGGGTAATTTAGTTTATAAAGCATTCATCAACTAAGGATTAGTTGAATCAATAGAAAGATCGCTAGTCAACTAAGAGTTCGGTACAACAATGTAAGATTGTACAATAACATTGGTTCAAAGATCAAGCAACAATTATTCATAGCTGAACAAACACTTTGCAACAAGATAATGCTTAAAATAAAATTAAAGACTTTAAATGACCAAAGCAATCTTACTTGGAATGAGTAAGCAAAGATTTATTAACTTGTTCAACAATAAATAATGGTTAAAGAACTTGTATAATAATAACAACTTAGGAATAGGAACTTGCATAAAGAAAGATTAGGAAAAATGTACTTGCGTAAGCGTAAACAAGATAAAGATAGATAACTTATTCAATGATAAGTAGAGTTAAGGATGCTCATATAAGAGATTCAGAATAAAGAACTTGCATAAGTGTAAACAAGATAACAGAGAAAAGAAAACCATGCTGAATAACAAAGTAGCAAGGTTAGGAAACTTGCTAAATTGAATAATAGATTCAAGAAACTTGCATAACATAAAAGTAGGGTTAGGAGACTTGCCTCGTGCTTAAGCTATTAAATTACAACTCACGTTCACCTACACATATCATTAAGATCACAACATCTATTAGGTATACCAACATTAACCTTACAAGTTCAATCCCATTTTAGTTGAACTCGTTATCTTAGTACAAGTTATTACCACTGGCACCATACAAAATTTTGAAATCACAAGTCTTAACAATACAACACTTAATCACCATCTCTAGACTTTAACAAACAATAACGTGAATTTTTCACAACTAACTAATTTTTCAAATTTGAAATTATCAAATACATGTTAACAATCTGTTGTAGCATCCTGTTACATGCTCATCACAGGATCATATACATTAGACTAGGTTATATTGGGTTTTACAGACTAAACAATTAACAAGACATCACTATCTCTGTTTTGACTATGGCGCTGCTGCGCCGTTTAAAGCTCTAGAACCAGCATAGTTGCGCCGTTTATGCCTTTGACATCAGCGCAGCTGCGCAAGCAAAAACTTTGCAGACTATTTCTTGCTCTGTTCAAATCCTAAATACACGAATTTCATTATTTAAGCAGCAAATTAAACACACCCAAATCATATAAGCTTCATACAAACATTACCCAGCATGCATACACAAATTTAAAACAACAAAACAATCAAACTGAAAGAATTAAAGCCATGTTCATGCTTAAAACTCAAATTTTGACGTGTTTAGCGAATTCAATCACCATGACTTCATTTCTCTATCAAAATAGTTCATTCAAACTGCATTCTTTTCATTTCTTAATGTATTAACAATAACCACTTTCAATTGGTAGATTCTAGTATGATCAATTCACTAATTTTAACTCTAAAATAGCCTTTTCGTATATATTATAACAAAACTCAACTTTCTTTTGTAAATCATGATTTCATGAATTAAATACCTCCAAAACCATTTACAAACCATATATAATAGACAATAAACTACCAAAATATATAATCCACTACCTCAACAATTAACCAATTATAGAAAATTAAAATCAACTATTTATGAAAACTCAAAAACACACAACTAAGAGTATAAGCCAAATTATTTACCTTTAATTCCTTGTTTAAACCTTGTTAGATGACAAAGAATTTCTTAGATAATCCCCTATTTTCTTCTTGATTCATAGAACTTCTCTCACTACTTCCTGGTTCTCTCAAACTCTCTTCTTCTCTGTATTTTCTTCTTCTTAGTCTAAGTATAAGCCAAATAAAATGGACACTTATTCGTGAAAATAAAACTGACAGACATAACAGTTATAAAATTTAAACAGAAGTTATCAGTTAAAATTTCAAAATAATTTTATCAGTTACAATTTCAAAAGCTACAAGGCTTTGTTTGGCAAAACTAATTTAAACCTCCTTTATAATTTATTTTAATAACTCATTTACTATATAGTTTTACTTGCCACACTTTATTTAATCAAACTCAATTAAATTAAAGTTAATATTAAATCAGATTGCCACATAAATCAAATTGCTACATAATTATAATTTTATTTAACAATTTTAGTAAATCTCTAATTTAATTATTAAATTAGAATAACATTATAATTATTAACAATTCATTTAATCATTACCAATTGTCTAATTTAATTATTAAATTAAATTAGAACATTACCATTATATAATATGATGATTAGTGAACAATTCATTTAATTTAATTAACTCATTAAATTAAAATTTCAAACCACAAAATTACCAAACATCAAATTAATTATTACACTTAATTAAATTGGTCCACAAGAATTCATGAATTATTTATTTAATCAATAAATAAATAAATCAATCAAATATGTGTTTAATCAATAAACACATCAATTAAAATATTTATTTAACTCAATAAATATTTTAAATTAAATATAAAAATTCTTGATCCTTACAATTTTATTATTCCATTGTTTGAGATTTTAGTTTGTTATTTGAGTTAGATCGTGAAGCACCGAAATCGAGATATAAGTGTCTGAATTTGGGGGCGTCACACTTCTCAGTTCATACATACATCCATATATCCTTAAGATATAAATAAATTCTTCAAAATATTACAATATATTTCTTTTAATCCCAGATTCTATTACGTTAAAATCATTATACTTATAAATAATGGTAATTACATTATTTTTGTCCTTTTGCATTACACATGTGATTTTTATTCGCCATAACAGATACAAATAAAGTTTAACTAATTACACTTTAAGTTGATGGCTTGATCTCTTCTTTAAATCTTCACTGGATTCTTCAGTTCTTCCTACCTTTACTGAAAATGTTTTTATTTTAAAAGAAAGTGCGAGCATTCGATTGCCCAGTAAGCTCTAGCAGTTGAATAACAACAAAATCAAGAATCAAATATATTTTTTGTATAAAACTTCAATAACTGAACAAGTGTTACGAAGCAGCTTGAATATAAGGAACAAATTTTGATTCCTATCATTTTAAAATATCAATAATCTTTATCTCCTCATAAATATTCACAACAATATACTCTTTAACACTTCTATGACTTAAAACATCCTACACGACAATATATGTGAAAATAACCACCATTTCGACATACATTTACAAAACACATTACATAGCACACATCGAGTTCTCAATAGTTATCAATATAGTAAGTTGAGTGGCTCCCCACCTAAAACTAATGAATTAGTTTCCCGTCTCATCTACACTACTTTGACAGTGAGTTAGATCAAAATACTGACTCATCTTAAACTGCTGCCAATAACTAAGGAGTCATTTAACTCAGATACTACACATCAACGATTAAAGAATACGATTGTACATACACCATAAACTATCATTCTTACCTTTGTCTTGCTAAAATAATTAACATAGACTCGTGCTTTACACAGTTCATGTCCAAGCAGAACTCTTACAACATTGAACAATTCAATCATAGAACAATTCATCTGAAAAGCACATAAGTGTAGACAATTAGCAGAAAGCACAATTCATGATACACATCTTGTAACGACCCCAAAATTTAAATAATCCAACTCTCGACTTGGATCGTTATCAATACATCTTTATTCTAACTTTACATCATCATTCGATGCTTTACTTTGTAAAATTGTAGAATAATTACAACTTCTCTGTCTTCTCTCTTTAATTCCCTTAATCATAACCTTTATGATCTACATATCTCTGAATCAAATTTATTTTATGATTCACTTCATCAGAGTTATTATATAAAATCTTACATCTCAAGTCGATATACCTTATATATTAGGTAACTCAAACTTTACAACTAAATATGAAATTACACATCATAAATTATCAAGTACATTTCTCAAAACCTTAAACATGGTTTAAAAGAATAACAACTATAGCTAAAGTTTTTAATCTTTGTGCATTGCATCTAATCCATGTCATTCAAGTTGCACATAGCGTTACCTTAAATCCTTAACCTACAAAAATGGTTATGTGCTAGATTGAGATCGACAACCCAGAAAATCTAACAATTTTCATGATTCACGTAGCATATATTAACATGCTCAACATATATCTCATAATCATACACGTTGCAGTTCAGATAACAAGTATAAAGATTGAGTTCGTTACTCAATCAATATTTTTTACTCAATCAACGTAATTGTGACGCCCCCAAATTCTAACCTCCACTTGGTCACCCGAATTCGGTTCATCACGTGCTCTAAGTATTACCATAATAACTAAAATTACACATTCATAACGACAGATCTAATTTAGAATAATATACAATGATTTATTATAATTATTCCCCCAAGTCTCACAACCTACAGTACTTAATAGATTACATAATAGTATCGAATAAAGACCTATTACATAATCCTACTTAAGTTTAAACATAGTCTTAATACAATATAATAATCTTAAACATAAAAGGGGTAAGCTAGTCAGTAGCCTTGCCCTTGTCTGTTCCAGAGACACCTCCATGTTCTTCCTTAATTGAAAGGTTTGAAATAAGCAAGGATAAGCACAAATTGCTCAGCAAGTAATATACAACAAGGGTGTAGGATATAATATCATAAGGTTTGAAATATCAAAGTGTCATTTCTAGGATAGTTCAGAGTATTAGAATAATATCATGAATAATGAATATCAATAATTCTTGGAATAAGAACAATAATTCAATATAGATCAACAGATATATATGAATTCAAAGACTTATTAAGGTATCCGACTGGATAATAATTTATATTGAGTAGTCACTAAGGACTATTGAACATCTACTAGAATTACCAATATTAAACTGATTACCCAAAACAAATCAAGTACTATAGAGGATCAGTCTTCAATACTCTACGTTATGCATAACACCACAGTAATATATATTTATGTACATACAATCCCCTTACCATAAGGGTTGTCCAACTCAGTTTTCAAGAATTTTGTACCAATCAATTGGTTTGGACAACTTTTATAAACATACATATAGTCTAGCCGAATCAAATGGCATCGACTCTTTCACAATATTCAAGAACATTACTAAGTTCAACATGAATAATATCTTTCTCAAGGGTTTAAGCATATTAGGTCATTTGAATAGAAAAGTAATATAGCTTGCATTCAAAGAGATAAGCTTACGGTATTCGTCGAATAAAGAATGCAATTATACTTGCATAATAAGAGTAGGGTTCGAATACTTGATCAATAAAGACTTGAGTAAGGTTAGAGAAACTTGCTCAATGTAATAAGATAGGTTTAGAAACTTGCCTTACGCGTAGTTTGTCCTCGTTTAATAATTCAACACTTTTGAATCCTATTTATAACGTATTATATGTTCAAGATGTTCATTAGCTAACATAGTCTTTAATCAAGCTTGTCATGATACAAGTAGGCACGTAAGGTACAAAATCAGTTTATATGTCATCACAAGTTCAACCCACGTATCATGGTTTGATATTATGCAAACGTCCCTTTGGATTTATCCTTCGAAAGTTATGAATATCCTTTATTTCTATAACATGGCATGTTCCTTACACATTACATAGCACATTAGTCATATAAGATAAGCTAAAGTAATCCTATAAGCATGCTCCAAACATCAGACCAAAAATAGAATCGACATGTGACTGCTGCACGGCGCAACTGCGCCATGGCTAAGCCTGGGACCGGCGCAGCTGTGCTGTCCTCTGGCTATGCCAAGACTCAGCTGCTGCCTTGTGGCTTCTGCCCGGCTTGACCAAAACTCTCACACATGTTATATATGTTATGTTAAAGGTCCTCTCATGCTTCTCAAGTCAATCTAGGTTCCTTTTCATAACAACATATTCCTAATTTAGCTATTTCAACAAGTTAGGGCCATGAAACCACAAAACTTATCATGCTTGCTCTCTAAATATACAAGATAGTTATAACACATATATTAAGAATGCGTACGAGTATTCATAACATATATGTGAAACTAATACCGCTTTAGTTAAAAATAGGCTTCGTTTATGATTTTCTTGAAATGCGATACACAAGCATGGCATATATATGTTTATACTACATGAGTAAGTCTAAGAGTGTCATTAAACATGATCACAAATGTCAGATTCTAGTCCTCATGGTATCTTGACAATATTCACATTCAAAGATTGCTAGTAGGTTTAACATGCTCATGTTTGCTTTCTAATCATATAAACACAACCTAAAGGTTTATTCATGCATTTCTAAGTCATACTATCATGCTTGCAAAGTCTGTATACGAATATGTCATTCATACTTATTAAGTTCATTTCTAAAGTCATAAATCCATTTTAAAACATACATCTTCGTTAATCTATTAAAACATGCTCAACTTAGCATAATATACTTATACATATACCTTACACATGCTTGCATACTAGTCTAAGCCGAAATGATTGCCTAACATTGATCAGAATTAAAAACAGACAGTTAAACTGATTTCAGAGGTCGGCGCAGCTGCGCTGCACCTCAGTGTTAATCAGGCGCAGCTGCGCCACATCTAGTTCGAACCAGGAACAGTATGCTTCGGTAACTGTTTAGCCCAAACACAGAATTTACCCACGAAATTGTTTCTAAACACTCATGTATCAGTTTAAAAATGCTTGTAATGTTATATAACAACCATATGAACATTACACAACCATACTAACATCTAATTCTACAAAATCAAGAATTTGCAATTTCAAAAATTCGACAACTCTGATTATAGAAACTAAAATTGGAAAGCTAGTAATGGAATTATACCTTTGTATTGTGAAAGGACTTGCTACTTCTTGAACTCTTAAACTCTAAGAATGCATGTATGCTTTCAATCTCCCACTTAGCAAATCTCAGACAACTCTTAGCAATAAGAAATGAAGAAGCATAACTGCTATTTATAGAAGATCACAAAACCAGACATTACATTTTCCCATTGAATCAAACCCATGGATTGTAGGATTGCATGAAGGTTATGGAGGAGTTGGTAATTAGTGGTTGGTTTGCATCATGAACCCCATTCCCCCCATGATCATTAGCTAGAAGCTTGGAAGAAGAAATAGGCTTAGCCTTTTTGGTTTATACGTAATTGAGAAATGAGGCAATTGGACACTCATTTTGAAAAAAAAGAACTCTCAGCATTTCATGTTATCTAGGCTTGGTTTGGTTTATTTAATTCCCATAGTGTGACCTTAATGTACAATTGTTACCATATTTGAAATTTTAGGGATAAATTATACACTCACATCATATAATCCACGTACATTAATATATGCAATAAAATAATACAGTCAGATATTATTGTCTGGGTAGTTCCATAAGTATATCTACTTGTCATATAATCATATTATAACCTTATTATAGTAATAACTTACTTATTTATGTTAATTAAATAATTTATTCACTTCCTTGATTAATTACCACTTAAAATACTATAGTTTAATATATAGTCACATCATGTCACACTACACTATATAGTATAGTTGTATTAGCACTCATATGCACAAAACTGTCAACATAACATTGTTATATTACTAACTTACTTATTTATGTTGAATAAATAAATCATGCACTTCCTTAATTAATTAACACCAATATTAATTAATCCAACAATTGTTCAATGTAGTTATGGATTTCCATAATCATTATTCATTTTTATAATATATTGCAAATAATAACAATCGCATATTACGAATTAATTACCAAGTAATCCATATCCCTTCACAATTAATTAATATTAATTAATGGATTAATAATTCCGTTGTCGGACATACCATACTCTAATTCATGATTTATCAATGTCACACATATCACATAATTGTTCCATTTAATTTCCAAAGTGGAAAAATTACTTTTCTCCAACTGACTACTGGCACAGCTGCGCCAATTTGTACTGCTGGGACGGTGCAGCTAAGCCGTGCCGTGACAGTGCCAAGACTGGTGCAGCTTCTGTCCTTGCCAGTTTTCAATGCTAACTCGTTTAATATGACATGAAATGATGTCCACAAAGGTGTTACTACGAGTCCACGAGCGTATTCATTAACTATATGAAATTACATGATCAACACGATTAATCGTCTTAATTCTCGTTTTAACTTACTTAGTGAATTTTCTCGTTTCGCACTATGCCACACAAGGCATTTCACACTTCGCATTGCCAATTCACATTTCTTAATACGCATTAATTTAATACGAATCAATTGCATTAACCAACTCATAAAACAATAACACTTATTTTCACATAATAGTATTTCTATTAATATATTCATTTTATAATATGTGGAAGTTCTCGGGTATTACATCCTCCCCCCTTATAAAAATTCGTCCCGAAATTGGTACAATGTTACACAAATAGATAGGGATAATCCCTCATCATCCTATCTTCTAACTCCCACGCTGCCTTCTCGACATCGTGGTTACGCCAAAGTATTTTTAGAGAAGAAATAACTTTATTTCTCAAGGTTTGCTCTTTCCTATCAAGAATTTGGACAGGAATTTCTTCGTACGCTAAATTCTTCTTCACTTGAATGGGTTCATAAGAAATCACGTGCTTATAGTCAGGCTTTTACGGACGCAACACGGATATGTGAAACACGTTATGGATGTGCTCCAACTCAGGTGGTAATGCAACTTTGTACACTACCTCACTTACTCGCTTCAGTATCTCGAACGGTCCTATGAATCTTGGACTCAGTTTCCCTTTCTTGCCGAAACGGATCTTTCCCTTCCATGGAGATACTTTTAAGAATACGAAACTGCAGACTTCAAAATCTCGGTCCTACCGATGCAAATCTACGTACTTCTTCTGGCGATATTGAGCTGCTACTAGTCTGGCTCTTATCATTGTCACCACGTTTGCGGTTTGTTGTACTAACTCTGGTCTGAGTATTCGTCGTTCTCTGACTTCGTCTTAACATAATGGCGTTCTACACTTCCTCCCGTAAAGAGCTTCGTATGGTGGCATGCCGATACTCGCATGGTAACTATTCTTATACGCAAATTAGACTAAGGGTAGGTGGTCGTCCCAATTTCCCTTGAAGTCCATCACGCAAGTTCTAAGCATATCCTCTAGCATTTGTATTGTTCGCTCACTTTGTCCGTCTGTCTGAGGATGATAAGCAATACTTAACCTTAACTGTGTTCCCATCATCTCTTGCAAACTTTTCCAGAACTTAGATATGAAACGCGGGTCTCAGTTAGAAACAATCGACACTGGCACTCCATGTCGTGTACCGATTTCCTTTACGTGCAGACTTGCTAACTGATTTAAACCATAGCGGATCTTGATTGGTAGAAAATGTGTGGTCTTTGTAAGTCGATCCACGATAACCCAAATGGTATCCAAACCTTTCTGCGTGACTGGAAGTCCTACCACAAAATCCATCGTGATATGCTCCCATTTCCACTATGGTATTTCCAACGGTTGTAATAAACCACTCGGCCATTGATGCTCTGCTTTTACACGTTGACACATAAGACATCTTCTAACGTACTCCGCGATTTCTCGTTTCAAATTTGGTCACCAAAAATGTTGCCTCAAGTCTCGGTACATCTTAGTGCCTCCCGGATGAACGGAATATGTCGTATTGTGTGCCTCGTGCAAAATCTCCTCTCTCAACTCGGTTACCGACGGTACCCACACTCTCCCTTCGATTCTTAAAATACCGTCTTTATCTATTCAAAATTTTTCTACCTCATTTTTCGCGATCCTTCTCCTGGTTTTCTTACATTCTCCATCTTTCTCATATGCTTCCTTTACTCTATCCAACAATGACGGACAAGCTTTCATTACAAATAACTTATCTTCAGACCTTTCGGGTCCCTTCACTCCTATTTCCAACTTCTCCATATCTCTTATTAACTCCTCCTGAGTTGTTAGTTGAAACAATTTCTCCCTTCCTTTCCTGCTCAGAGCGTCGGGAACTATGTTTGCCTTCCCCGGGTGATAAAGAATCTCACATTCATAATCTTTGATTAATTCTAACCACCTTCTCTAACGCATGTTCAACTCCTTTTGTGTGAAGATATATTTCAGACTTTTGTGGTCCGTGTATATCTCACATTTCTCTCCGTACAAATAATGTCTCCATATCTTTAATGCAAAAACTACTGTCGCTAACTCTAAATCATGAGTAGGGTATCATTTTTTGTATTCCATCAATTGTCGTGACGCATACGCAATGACTTTGCCATGCTGCATCAGCACACAACTCAGTCCTCTATTCGATGCATCACTATACACCACAAATCCTCCTGTATCATCTGGTAAGGATAATATAGGTGCCTCACTTAATCTCTTCTTTAACTCTTGAAAACTCTCTTCGCATTTGTCGGTCCATACAAATTTCACTGTCTTTCTCATCTGATTAGTCAATGGGGTTGCTATCTTAGAAAAATCCTAGATAAAGACTAACCTTAAGAAACTTCTCACCTCCGTCGGTGTTCTTGGTTGTTTCCAACTACTTACTGCTTCGACCTCTTCGGGGTCTACTGAGATTCCATTCTCATCCACCACGTCGCCTAAGAATTGAACCTTCTTCATCCAAAATTCGTATTTTGAAAACTTTGCGTACTTCTTCTCCTTTCGTAGTGCCTCCAAAACAATCTTCAGATGTCCGTATTGAGAAGGGAGTAAGATTAGGTGGGGATTTCAATTGAGGACTCATGTCAGTAGCTGAGTTGTAGGATTCCTTGTATGGGCGGAGAATTATACGTGGTGTAACAACCACTTAGTTCTGACACTGATAATCATTGAAATATTTGTGTCGTGCTATTTGCTATACACATGTTAAGAGGGTGATACCTTTCTCATGTATATAACAAATAGATAGGTTATAGGTAGAGAATATAAGGTTAAGTACGAGTTCTTAAAACTCATACTTATGGTATGTTCATGACTCGTAGTTATATAAAATGTTTGTGAACCCCTCAGCGAATGGATGCCAAAGGTCTGTCTAGGAAAGTTTTTAAACTCATATGACTATGGCAAGTTCATGAACTCATAAGTGTGGTTTGACGAACTGGGAATAGTCGTGTGTGAATTGAGTATTGAGAATAATAGAAATAGATAGACTGTTTAAGAAATTGATTATTAGTGGAGACATAAGCTTTCCAAAACTCCTAGCTATGCTAGACTTTGAAATTTTGACATCAAGCTAAAAACGCACTTTGTGCTCTTGAAAAAAATATATATATGTAGACTCGTAATAATTTTTGAAACGGCTTAAAATATAGTCTATGCTACTTATTTAGGCTAGATGTAAATGATTTGAAATATCAAAATATATTTTTAATTATCACTTATGTACCATGTAACCTGGTGCAGAGATTATAAAAGTTGATAGAACTATAAACGCAAGAATACTTAGTGTGAATTGAATCCAAAAATTATTGTTCCACTATTGTATGATGTGTTATGACAAAGTCATACGATGACGACATCCTCAAACGAACTGTTAATACAGTACGACATCATGACGTCATTATTAAAAATATTTTCAAAAAATTTTAATTGTCAACGGGGTTTGGCTACACTTAAATAATTCGATTGAATTGAATTATTGATATGAGTCTATGCTATTCGATTCAGCTAGACCAACGTTTATGAAAATTCTAAGCTTTCTTTGAAATATTCCCGAACCAAATTATTTTGGTGCGGAATCTAATAAAACTGAGGTAAAATTTTTGTGCCTATGGCAGTGACGAGAAATAGAGTCGACCAGCAGTACTTAATAAGTACAGGGCATACCGGGCTAATTACCTATTATGTCCGTAAGTTATGACAGTTTACAGATGAACTTTCATAAAACCTTTACGAAAATGACAGACAATAGTCTGTATAACTCCTCAACACAATTTCAAAATGTTTACTCTTGTGAGTGATGTATTGGGTAGCATGTGATGATGTGTAAGGAATAGTGAATGGTCTATGGTGTAAGGTGTAAGGTAAATTTCAGGGACAAAATTTTTAGAAGATGGGGTGAATGTGACAACCCAAGAATTTGGATATTTATAGAATATTAAAATATTGAATTAAGATTAAATAATAAACCTAGACAGAAAATAAGTGAATGGATTTGAGATTTCTGGTAATGAATTTTGTGAATTTAAAATTTCTTTTTATGAATTATTCAGGATTAAGTGTATACGTGAATATGTTTTGTGTATATGGTCATTTATGTGTTCAGAATGTGGTTAAGGGTTAAGGTTTGACCAGATAATTTTTATCAGTATCAAACCCTAGGTATATATTAAGAACGTCAATGTTCAGTTAAATAACCCTAGCAATGGATAAGAAACCCTAAAAACCAGTTCTAAAAATCCTAATTTCAGTTACGGGAATTCAAAACCCTGATTCGGAAGTTGAAAACCCTAATTTGGGAATTCAAATGCAAGTATAAGGTTGAAACGTTATAAATTATATTTAATTAGGGATAACCCTAATTGATCTTTAGAAAACCTTAATTTCTGGATTAGAATCCCTAATTTATAATTAGGAAAAACTTAATTGTTAATTTAATAATTTTAATGTTAATTAGGAAACATTAATCCTAATTTTCAAGTTATAAGTAATTAGGAAACCCTAATCTAATTAGGATAATTTCTAAATTAGAAAATTTATTTTTCTATTTAAAACCCTAATTTTTGGGTTATAAACCATAATGTACACGCATGTATTATTCCGATTAATGACCTAAATGCTTATGTGTTGTTTGATTCGGGCGCTACTTGTTCATTTATAGCATGTGATTTTGCTAGACGATTAGGATTACTTCCCGAAAAGTTACCAATACCTTTAAATATTAATGTAGCAAACGAAGAGATAATTCATGTTGAAGATATTCATATGAGTTGTTGCGTAGACATACGGGGTTATAAATTATCGGTAGATTTGATACCGATATAGTTAGGAGAATTTGATGTAATTCTTAGAATGGATTGGTTTTTTAACCATTGGGAAATTATAGATTGTCAAAAGAAATGTGTGAATATTAGAACGTTGAGACAACCTCAGGTAGTATTTTACAGTAATTAATCGCCGGGACGTTCGTGTTATCTTACCATGACACAAACTAGGAAACAACTGAGGAAGGGGTGTGTAGGTTATCTGTGCCATGTTGTTGATACCCAGAGAGTGGGAGCGACAATGGAACAAATACCTATAGTGAGTGAATTCGTGGATGTATTTCCAAGTGAATTGTCAGGTCTTCCACCGGATAGGGAGACCGAGTTCGTAATTGATATTGTGCCAGGAGCGGCACAACTTTCAAGGGCACCGTATCGTATGGAGCCTGTGGAGATGAAGGAGTTAATGGTGCAGTTACAAGAACTATTGGACAAAAAGTACATTCAACCAAGTGTTTCACCGTGGGGAGCACCGGTACTGTTTGTCAAGAAGAAGGACGGATCGTTAAGACTATGTATCGACTACCGAGAGTTGAACAAATTAACGATAAAGAATAAGTACCCATTGCCCGTGATCGATGATCTTTTTGATTAGTTGAAAGGGGCAAAGTATTTTTCTAAAATAGATTTATGGACGGGGTATCATCAGTTGAAGGTTAGGGAGGAGGATGTTCCAAAGATAACATTCAGGACTTGTTACGGTCATTACGAGTTTCTGGTGATGTCATTTGGGTTGACTAATGCACTAGCTGCATTTATGGATATGATGAACAGAGTATTCAAACAATATTTAGACAAGTTCGTTGTGGTGTTTATCGATGATATTCTAGTCTATTCTAAGACGCCAGAAGATCATGCTGAACACCTAAGAATAGTGTTGGAGACACTAAGGAAGGAGAAGTTATATGCGAAGTTCACTAAGTGTGAACTTTGGCTAGAACGGGTACAGTTTTTAGGTCATGTCATTGACCATGAGGGTATTTCAGTAGATCCAGCAAAGGTGGAAGCTGTGATGAATTAGGAACAACGGAAAACGCCGATTGAGGTGCGGAGTTTCCTAGGGTTAGCGGGATACTATCGGAGATTCATCCAAATTTTTTTGAAGATAGCTACTTCATTGACTAACTTGACAAGAAAGACGGTGAAATACGCGTGGACTGAGAAATGCGAGGACAGATTTTAAGAACTGAAGAAGAGGTTAAGTGAAGCGCTTATTTTGTCATTACCCGATGACACATGAAATTTTGTAGTCTATAGCGATGCTTCACATAGAGGACTTAGTTGCATACTTATGCAGCATGGCAAGGTCATTACGTATGCATCAAGGCAGTTAAAGGATTATGAGAAAGTTTACTCTACTCATGATCTGGAACTGGCCGCGGTAGTGTTTACCTTAAAGATATGGAGACATTATCTTTACGGAGAGAAATGTGAGATATACACGGACCATAAGAGTCTAAAATATATCTTCACGCAAAAGGAGTTGAATATGAGACAGAGGAGATGGTTGGAGTTGATAAAGGATTACAATTGTGAAAACCTATATCACCCTGGAAAAGCTAATGTAGTTGCCGACGCCTTAAGTTGGAAGGCTCGAGAAAAGTTGTCTATGTTAATGGCTCAAACTGAGTTAATAACAGAGATGGCTAGGATGGAGATAGAGGTGAAGTTGTCGAGTGAATCGGGACATAGACTGTTTGCGATAGAGATTCAATCTACCATTGTAGAGAGAGTCAAGGAGGTGCAGCTCAAAACCGATGAGTGTGACCAGATGAAGAAGCGGTTAACCAATGAAAAAGATTTAAAGTACAATCTTGATAATGAGGGATTATTAAGATTTGAAGGAAGAATTTGGGTTCCAAATGAGACGGACTTAAAGGAGCAAGTATTACAAGAGGCTCACAGTTCGAGGTACTCGATTCATCCTAGTAGCACTAAGATGTATCAAGACCTTCGACAGAGTTTTTGGTGGCCGAACATGAAGAGAGAGATAGCCGAGTATGTGAGTAGGTGCTTAACTTGTCAGAAAGTTAAGGCCGAACATCAACGACCAAGTGGCTTGTTACAGTCATTGGAGATTCTGGAGTGGAAGTGGGAGCATATCACGTGGACTTTGTGGTGGGACTTCCGATTACTCAGAAGGGGTATGATATGATTTGGGTAATAATGGACCGGTTGACGAAGTCGGCTCACTTTTTGCCAATTAGGGTTAAGTATAACTTAGACCAGTTAGCTAAACTTTATGTTAAAGAAGTTATTTCCAGACATGGAGTACCAGTTTCGATTGTGTCAGATCGTGACCCACGATTCACGTTGAACTTTTGGAGGAGTCTCCAAGAGCAGTTGGGAACGCAGCTGAAGTCGAGTATGGCTTATCATCCACTAACTGATGGATAGAGCGAGAGGACAATTCAGACTTTAGAAGATATGTTAAGATATTACGTCATGGATTTCAAGGGTAGTTGGGACGATCATCTACCATTAGTAGAGTTTGCGTATAACAACAGTTATCATGCAAGCATAGGCATGCCGCCTTACGAAGCTTTGTACGGAAGAAAGTGCAGAACACTGTTGTGTTGGGATGAAGTGGGAGAACGCCGAATGCTTGGACCAGAATTGGTGCAGCAAATAGCGGATGTAGTGAAGTTGATACGAATGCATCTCGTAACAGCTCAAGACAGACAGAAGAAGTATGTGGATTCACATCGAGAAAATAGGGAGTTTGAGGTAGGCTCGTATGTATTTCTAAAGGTATCTCCCTGGAAAGGTGATGAATGGGTAATATACCCATGAATTAGATATACTCGAGTTTAGATTTGTGTATTTATGAGTCGTTTAGTATCGTGTTTATTGTGTTTTTGTGTTGTTTTGCAGTTGTGGGGTGTTTGGAAGCTGTTGGGCTGAAAAGGGCAAGAGAACCAGCTACTGCACCCTAGCGCTGGGGCACTGCTCCAAGAGTTAAAACTAGCGCCGGGGCGCTGGTCTTCGGCTGGCTCTGACTTGGACCGCGCGCGTGGAACAGGCGTGGACATTTCTTTGACTATTAGTTTGACTTTGTTTTTGGAGTTTATGGGAAGTCTATTTGGACTAGGATTTGTGGAATTGGGCAAGTAAATATATATTGATTTTTTTTATTGAATTGAAGGGGGATTTGGACAGAATTGGGGATTGATCAAGGAGGAAGAGGAGATCTGAAGGCTTGAAACTTGGAGTTCTTCTTCTTCTTTATTCTTTTAAATTGTGTAACTCATTAAGGATGATTTATCAATTATTTGTGATTTTTATTTTCGTCATGAACTAATTCCTTTTATTAAGATTCCAATGGAACCTTTTATGGTTATGAATTGATTATCTAATTTATTCCAATTACTTATGTTGAAGTGAATTGTTCATAATGCCTTGTATTTATTGATTAATTATCTGGCCAGTAATTACCGTGTTACTCTAGAAGGAATCGAGAGAGGAATTCTAGAGTTAGAACTGGGCAGGGTGACATGTGACTTAGTTATTTGCACAGTGAATAATTAGGTTTATGAATAGAATGAGAATATCTATTTGCCGCATGTAACATAAAAGGAATTGGGTTTGTAATGAGTTTAATTCAATTATTTTGCATAGAGATATAGCAAAAATTAATCTGGGTTAAATAGAAAGCAATTGATCACTCGAGAGAGGGCTTTTGGCATTTGAGAATTCCTGTTAACAATTCAGTAGATATAATAAGTGGGATAATTGGATAAGTGATTTAATAATCATAATTGGGGAAATTGGAGTCTTAATTGTCATTTATTTGCATTCGAACAATTCTTGATTTGTTCTTTGTTTTCTTTTAGAATAATTTCTTGCTTTATTAAACTTAGTTTTCTTAGTTTTAAGAATCACAATTTTTGGTTGTGTATATAAAATTGAATTGATACAGTACTAGTAGTTGGAGTTTATTAATTGGAATTCTCTGAGGGATCGACACTCTAATTTATCAATATATTACTTGTTGATCGTGTATACTTGCACGTTTGCTTTGATTGTGAAATCGACCAACAAGTTTTTGGCGCCGTTGCCGGGGAACTCCTTTGTTAATATTAATTCCATATTAGTTATAATCAATTCGGTCTTAATTTAAACGTTACTTATTTTTCTTCTTGTCTTTGCAGGAATTCTTTGCAAGTGTATGCACACTAGATCAAGGGCGAGAAAGGAACTTTTTCCTTATACAGACAAAATTGAAAGGAAGTTTCAAAAAGCGCAATCGACTAGTGTGGCACCACCCGAGGAAGAAAAACTGGCAGAACAAGAAATTCCAGTGAACATGGCAGGGAATGATCAGAAATCACTTCGGGACTATGCCATGCCGAATGTCACGGATATTCAGTCGAGTATTAGGAGGCCGGCAATCAATGCTAACACCTTTGAGATCAAACCAGCAACCATTCAAATGCTTCAGAATCAATGCCAGTTTGGGGTTAGTTCATTAGATGATCCGAATGAGCATATCTTAAGTTTCTTGGAAGTTTGTGACACCTTCAAATTCAACAACGTGCCAGAAAATGCTATAGGGTCCCATTTACCTTGAAAGATAAAGCACGAAGTTGGTTACACTCTCAGCCTTCGGACTCAATCCTCACTTGGGACGATTTAGCTCAAAAATTTCTAGCTATGTTTTTCCCACCAGCAAAGTCAGCAAAACTATGGAATGATATTCATACATTCGCACAGTTTGATTCAGAATCGTTGTATGAGGCGTGGGAAAGGTTTAAGGATATGCTCCGCAAGTGCCCACACCATGGAATTCCACAGTGGATGAAATTGGGGATATTTTGTGATGGTTTACAAGCATCACGAGGGTAAGTATTGATGCAGCAGCAGGAGGAGCGATTATGTCTAAAAATTTAGACGAGGCATATCAGTTGTTAGAAACGATGGCCACCAACAACTATCAGTGGCCCATGACAAGGACTAATCCTCCAAAAATAGCGGGAAAGTATGATGTGGATGCGATAACATCATTACAAGTGCAAATGACCACAATGGCTAAGCAGATAGAATTATTACGTCCACAATCCACTCAGCAGGTAGCGATGGTTTGTGAAATATGTGATGGGGGTCATACTACGGATCAATGTGCCATAAATGCTGAAGCAGCACAATATGTGGGGAGTTATAGTCGGTCCACTCAGCCTTATCCGAATTAAAATGCATATAATCCGGGGTGGAAAAATCATCTGGGGTTTTCATGGAGTAACAACCAAGCTGCAGAACAAGCGCCGAGATAACAAAACAATTCCGGGTTTCAAAACCAGACACAACAACCTGTGCGGAAAGCAAGTTGGGATGAAGCCTTGGAAAGATTTGTTAAAGCAACTGAGAAAAGGAGTGAGGAGAGTGATAAGAGATTTAATCAAGTGGAGCTAAGTATACAAAGTTAGAATGCATCAATCAAAAATCTGTAAAATCAAATGGGACAAATGGCACATGCATTGAATAACTGACCACTTGGAACACTTCCGAGCGACACCAAGAAAAACCCGGGCAGAGATGAGCATTGTAAGGCGGTAACTCTACGAAGTGTAAAAGAACTACAAGAGTCAGTCACGGATAGGGAAAAGGAGGACAAGGCTTTAATTGAAACAGAGGAAGTGGTGGAGACCGAAAAGCGTCAAGATGAGACCTTACAAAAAAAATTCGGAACCAACCAGTACAATGCCTCTCATACCGTATCCGCAGAGATTTCAGAAATCCAAGTTGGATAAGCAGTTCTCACGATTTTTGGATATCTTCAAGAAGTTGCATATCAACATCCCCTTCGCCGAAGCCTTGGAACAGATGACGAGTTACACGAAGTTTATGAAGGAGGTTTTGTCGAAGAAGAGGAAATTGGGTGAATTCGAAACAGTAGCATTGACCGAAGAATGCAGTGCCATCATTCAGAATAAGTTACCGCCGAAGCTCAAGGATCCAGGTAGCTTTAATATACCTTGTGATATTGGAAATCAGTTTTTGGGACGAGCATTATGTGATTTGGGGGCCAGTATAAATCTAATGTCATTATCCGTCTACAGCCAGTTTGGACTTCAGGCTCCACGCCCAACAAATATCAGTTTACAGTTAGTGGATAGATCGGTTACATATCCACGAGGTATTGTTGAAGGTGTGCTAGTAAAAGTGGATAAATTTATCTTTTCCACAGATTTCTTTATTCTGGATTGTGAAGTGGACAGTGAAATCCCGATCATTCTTGGGCGACCATTTTTGGCAACAGGTAGAACATTGATTGATGTTCAAAAAGGTGAATTGACAATGCGAGTTGAAGATCAACAAGTCACCTTTAACGTTTTCAAGTCAATGTCTTACCCAAAAGAAAAAGGTGAATGTATGCGGGTTGATGTCATGGAGGAACGGGTGAATCATAAATTCAGCACAACTTATTCAGAGGACCCACTTGAATCTATTTTGCTCGGGATAGACGAATATGGTAGTGAAGAGGATATCGAATATGTCAAATCGCTAGACACACCATCAGTCTTTCGGAAGAGCACTTAATCTTTCGACACCATAGAGAGGCCCGAAGCAGAAGGTAAGAAGTTCAAACCCTCAATAGAAGAGCCACCAGTGCTGGACTTAAAGCCATTACCATCCCACTCGCAGTATGCGTATTTGGGAAAAGACGATACCCTACCAGTGATTGTTTCGACAGATTTGACTGATATGTAAAAAGAGAAGCTGCTACGGGTCTTGCGAGAATTCAAAACAGCAATTGGGTGGACTATAGCGGACATTCGAGGTATTAGCCCGTCATTTTGTATGCATAAAATCTTAATGGAAGAGGGGGAAAAACCAACCATCGAGATGCAAAGAAGGCTAAACCCCATCATGAAGGAGGTGGTGAAAAAAGAAATTATAAAGTGGTTGGATGCAGGCATTATTTACCCAATCTCAGATAGTTCATGTGTAAGTCCTATACAATGCGTACCAAAAAGGGGGGTATGACAGTGGTGAAGAATGAAGCTAATGAGCTCATCCCAACTCGAATAGTTACAGGATGGAGAGTATGCATGGACTATCGCGAGCTAAATAAAGACACACGTAAGGATCATTTCCCCTTGCCATTCATTGATCAGATGTTGGATATGCTAGCTGGACATCAGTTCTATTGTCTCTTAGACGGTTATTCTGGATATAATCAAATTGCTATAGCACCGGAGGATCAAGAGAAAATGACATTCACATGCCCATACGATACGTTTGCATTTTGGCGTATGTCTTTTGGTTTATGCAATGCACCGGCAACCTTTCAACGGTGCATGATGGCAATCTTCTTTGATATGGTCGAGAAAAATTTGGAGGTATTTATGGACGACTTTTCTGTGTTCGGTGATAGCCTTGATCTTTGCCTGAAAAATTTGATTTTAGTGTTGAAACGTTGCGTAGAAACTAATCTGGTTCTCAATTGGAAAAAATGTCACTTTATGGTGAAAGAAGGGATTATTCTAGGGCATAAGGTTTCTGCAGCAAGGTTAGAGGTGGATAAGGCAAAGATAGAGACTATTAAAAAATTACCTCCTCCATTATCATTAAAGGGAGTCAAGAGCTTCTTGGGGCATGCAGGTTTCTATAGACGCTTCATCAACGATTTTTCACAAATTTCAAAACCTTTATGTTCCCTGTTGGAGAAAGATGTCCCTTTCAAAATGGATCAGTCATGTATCGAGGCATTCAAGATTTTAAAGAAGAAGTTGGTATCTGCCCCGATCATTGTGGCGCCCGATTGGTCTTTACTGTTCGAATTGATGTGCGACGCCAGCGACTATATAGTGGGAGTAGTATTGGGACAACGTCACAATAAGATCTTTCGCACAATCTACTACTCCAGCAAAACGTTGACAGACACTCAGTTGAACTACAAAACCACTGAAAAAGAACTACTTGCAGTTGTGTTTGCCTTTGACAAATTTAGAGCATATCTCATTGGGACCAAGGTCATTGTCTACACAGATCATTCTGCAATCAAATATTTGATAGAAAAGAAGGATGCCAAACCGAGGTTAATACGGTGGGTGTTATTGTTGCAAGAATTTCATTTGGAGATCCGGGATAGAAAGGGTATAGAAAACCAAGTGGCGGATCATCTTTCGCGATTGGAAAAATGTAGAGGTACAGAGCCAAGACAATGCACTAATTAACGAGAAATTTTTGGACGAACAACTTCTCTGGGTAACCACAACACTGCCTTGGTATGCTGATTATGTGAACTATGTGGTTGCTAAGGTGTCACCACCAGATTTGAACTCGCAACAACGAAAGAAATTTCTCCATGACGTGAAGTAGTACTATTGGGATGAACCGTTCTTGTTTAAAGCCTGCACAGATCAAATGATTCGACGTTATGTGCCACATGAAGAGATGGATAGCATATTGGGTCATTGCCACGCATCAGACTATGGAGGTCATTATTCCGGTGATCGAACTGCGGCGAAGGTGTTACAATCAGGATTTTACTGGCCTTCGTTATTCAAGGATACGTATCTCTATGTGCTAAAGTGTGATCGATGCCAACGCGCAGGTAATATCTCCAAGCGAAATGAAATGCCACTCAACTTTATATTGGAGGTAGAACTGTTCGACGTTTGGGGAATCGATTTCATGGGACCGTTCCCCTCATCTTTTAATAATCAGTATATTTTGTTGGCGGTGGATTATGTGTCCAAATGGGTAGAAGCCACAGCTTTACCCACAAATGATGCCAAAGTTGTTCTTCGATTCTTAAAGAAGAACATCTTCACACGATTTGGGACTCCCCGGGCAATAATAAGTGATGAGGGAACACATTTCTATAATAAGCAGTTCACAAAATTGTTGGTGAAGTATGTGGTTCGTCATAAAATTGCAGCTGCGTATCATCCCCAAACCAATGGCCAAGCTGAGGTCTTGAATAGGGAGGTCAAGAGAATTCTGGAAAAGGTCGTCAATCCGTCATGAAAAGATTGGTCTTTACGTCTTGACGATGCTCTATGGGCATATCGTACAACATACAAGAATCCGATCGGCATGTCACCTTATCAAATGGTTTACGAAAAGGCGTGCCACCTCCCAGTCGAGCTAGAACATAGTGCACACTGGGCCATTCGGAAGCTCAATTTTGATGTACAAGCAGCGGATGAGAAAAGGTTGCTGCAGCTCAACGAGATGGATGAATTCCGATTCAACGCCTATGAAAACGCAAAACTCTACAAGGAGAAAGTCAAAGCTTGGCATGATAAGAAAATTCTCAATAGGACGTTTGAATCGGGCCAACAAGTCTTGCTTTTCAATTCTCGATTGCGATTATTCCCTTGAAAACTGAAATCTCGTTGGTTGGGACCTTTTAAAGTCGTGTCTGTTGCACCACATTGTAACATCGAGATCGAAAAACCAAATTCAAATTGCAAATTCAAGGTTAACGGTCAAAGACTCAAACATTACTGGAGTGGACCCATTTAACGTCAAACTACGGTCATGAACCTCTCCGACCCAGTGGACAATTGAGCATACCAGCAAAGTCGGGCCGACGAAAGTAAACCAAGCGCTTATTGGGAGGCAACCCAATCATTTTATATGTTATTTTGTTTTTATTTTTATTTTAGTTTATTTTGTTTTATTTTTTTTAAGTTAGTGCATATCATTTATCTATTTTAGTATTAGGTAGTACAGCTAGTCAACATTTTGGGTGATTGAGTCTTGAGTTGTATCATGGTTGCATGGCCTTATTTACTTAGTCTCAATTTGCAGGTTGGAGAATATGTGCTTGATTCTTGAAGTCACGGCAGCCCAGCGCCCCGGCGCTCCATTTGAACTAGACTCTAGCGCCCCGGCGCTAGGGAGTTCTTGAAGCTACTGATCACTAGCACCCCGGCGCTCAATATTGCTTATTCCCTAGTGCCCCGGCGCTACCCCTGCACACGAGCCCTTGCTGCCCAGTGCCCCGGCGCTTGTTTCAAGTCTTACCCCAGTGCCCTGGCGCTGGGGGGCAGTTCCGAGTCCTACACGTTTGTAAACTGCTGAAGAGTTACTTCTATTATTCCTTTTACTTAGCACGTCTCCACCCCTCCCTCTCATACACGACTTTTCTTCTCTCAATTGGTAACACCGAAAATTGTAAGCGTTGTCCATACAATTATAGGGCTAAGTTCCTGCGATAGTGCAATCATTCTCATCTCTCTAACAATCATCTACCAAGGTATGTTGTATGCTATAAATCCATTTTTGTGCAACAAACATGGTTATTGATATAATTGGTGAGTGTTCTTCATCCGGATATGCATCATCCTTCATCTAGAAATAAGGGTTCATGTTTCTATATTGCATAATGGCCATAATTTGCTCACTTATAAGTAGTGATTGCATTCATGGAATATTTTTGACAAATAAGCGGTATGAATTGATAGCAACTTAGTGAGATTCTAAGTAATTTATGAGTTGCCTCTTAGATGTTTGATGAATAGCCTAAGTCAATGATCATGTCCAAATTCAAACACATCAAGCCTACATGCACATATTTGTGGCCTACCTTGACACCGTCATACTATCAAACTAGTTTATGGGAAGATTTACATGGTATTGATGCATACTCTAGAACATGTTGCTTTGCACGACACACTTTGTGAACGACTTATGCATGTTACTCTCAAAATGCAGAATTTTAATAGTATAGGAACCTATTCGATATGATTGCCATCCTCATACTTCATCTCCAACCTTGTACTCAACATATACACATATTATAAAGTTTGGGGGTAAAGTCATACATAAGTTTATCCACACTCAAATTCTGTTCAATGCTAATACATAAATATGTTTGTAATTGCAGAATTTCTGACATGGCATCCAAACGTCAGCGTGGTGAAGGTTCAGGAACCATTTCAACTCCACCGCCAAAATTTGACAGCCGCTGTTTTGTCAGTCTTGCGGCTCAGGAACGATACAACCGCATGGCTACTCGATCATTAGTCACGGAACGTGGGTTGAGACCGGATCAATCAAAGCATGGTGACATGGCAGTCATGATAGCCGAGAGGCACTGGTTCACACTCACCGCGTAGCTCGATCCAGCGGTGATTGCAGTTGTGAAAGAATTTTACGCCAACGTGCCCGAGCATGATCACTACGGGGTATTTGTAAGGGGCAAAACAGTCGAAATTGGCGAAGAGGACTTTAATGGGTGCTTTCAACTGCCACTAGAGGGATTGAACGACGAATACGCACGATTTGTGAGTGATGGGCCAGATTATGAGCAGATAATTCGTGAGCTTTGTCAGCCGGGCACCACATGGACAATACATGAACGCGGAAGCATGACTTTCCCACTCGCGAATCTCAACTTATATGGGAAGGCATGGTATGCATTCATTTGCGCAAAACTCATGCCATGCACCCATGTGAGTCATGCTACCAGGGAATGTGCAGTGCTTCTATACTCCATAATCAAAGGATTTAAAATTGATGTAGGCCATCTCATTCTGTAATCTGTCCTCCGAGCATCTTGCGGAGGAATCGCTAGAGGGTTACCACATCCGTCTCTCATCTGCGTATTATGTGCTAATTTCGGAGTCAAATGGAAGTCAGACGAGATGATCCAAATGCCTATGCCAGTGCTGGACCACAAGTTGATAAGCAGATATAAAGTGTGGACAGGTGGAGAAAATCACCCTAGGGGATTGGGTTTCATAATTCCCCAAGCCAAACAATCTCAAGCTCCACCACCCCAGGCTCCACCTACTTATGGTCCCTCGTCTGCAGCTTATCGAGGTGTGGTTCCCAAAGCTATCCAAAGAGAAGTTAATGGATGGTTCTACAATATTGAAGCCCAAAATGTCCGCCTGTCTGAACGCCAAGATGTGATCTATAAATACTTGGTTGATCAATTTATAGCACAGAATGCAATGAATGCCCAGCTGTTTTCGGGTGTTAGCCTCAGCCAGTTCCCGAATGCCCCAATCCTGCCAGTTTTTCCCCCTTCTGATCTAGAGATGAGCGAGGATGACGATGCTCCACCCGAGGCTTAGGCTCATCAGGGAAGTCCTTTATTTTATTTTGTTTTATCTCTCGCATGAGGACATTGCTCTAGATAAGTTTGGGGGTAGTTGTTTAGTGTTATTTTTATTTGCATGAGTAAACTGTGATTGTTAATAGCTTGTGGATGTTTTAATTTTTATAAATGTTGCATTTAAGATTACATGTAATTCCAGCTTTTGATAGTGAGTATATTTGAAGGCCAATGATGAACTTAAAATTGCATGAACAAGTCTAGTAAGGATTATTGAGTCAGTAATATGATGTTCTTGACATGATCTGAATCTCTATCTGTTTGACACTGATATTTCAAGGATAGCACATTTGGAAAGATGACCATGTTAGCTATGATAGTTTAAATGGATAGATAATAGAGGTCTAAAGGATGATTGCTAGTGAAATAAAAGAGCAAGTTAAATAGTTAGTGAAGCCTGAATTTAGATATGAACTCAAGTTTGGGAAAAAATATATGGAGTATATAAGCTATAAAAAAAATACCGAGGCGTGCTTGTCTACTTTTGTGGCCTTTGTTACTTGAGCAAGTAAGCCCGAGGGGACTGTCTCTACACCTAGCGCCCTAAGGTCTTAATGGCTTGGGAGTCGTTGGTCGAAAGCTCATTAAGGTATCATTGAAAAGCCTAAGGGAATAAGACAATGCATAGTCATGACAAAATAATAATAATAATAATAATAATAATAATAATAATAATAATAATAATAATAATAATAATAATAATAATAGGGGGAAAGGTACAAAATGCCCCCGTCTAAAAAAAATTTAAATAATAAGCATAAGTATTTCATGTTGACCCCTGAATTTTGGTGATTGTTTAATTTCAGTTGAATCTAGTTTATTTGATGAACTCTTGAGTAGAACTGTATGAAGCTTTTTATGAACTTTATTATCTTTCAGCTTTTTGCTTTTCATTGGTTAGCATGGTTGTTGAACACACACTCACAATATCAGTAATAACAGATTTGGATTGATTGATTGTTGGGATATTGTTGATCTGTTTTAACATGATTTATTAGCATGTTTTTGTGATTTTTCTGAGGCCTATGGATATTCGTCAAATATTGAATTGCTGGAATTAAGGTCATTTAATTAGTTTGCATTTGCATAATCTTTAGTTATTCGTGTTGGTTGTGTTTTGTTGCTTGAGGACACGCAACGATTTAAGTTTGGGGGTATTTGATGATTGGGTAATATACCCATGAATTAGATATACTTGAGTTTAGATTTGTGTATTTTTGAGTCGTTTAGTATCGTGTTTATTGTGTTTTTGTGTTGTTTTGCAATTGTGGGGCGTTTGGAAGTTGTTGGGCTGAAAAGGGCAAGAGAACCAGCTACTGCACCCTAGCGCCGGGGCGCTGCTCCAAGAGTTAAAACTAGCACCGGGGCGCTAGTCTTCGGCTGGCTCTGACTTAGACCGCGCGCGTGGAACAGGCGTGGACATTGCTTTGACTATTAGTTTGACTTTGTTTTAGGAGTTTATGGGAAGTCTATTTGGACTAGGATTTGTGGAATTGGGCAAGTAAATATATATTGATTTTTTTATTGAATTGAAGGGGGATTTGGACAGAATTGGGGATTGATCAAGGAGGATGAGGAGATCTGAAGGCTTAAAACTTGGAGTTCTTCTTCTTCTTTATTCTTTTAAATTGTGTAACTCATTAAGGATGATTTATCAATTATTTGTGGTTTTTATTTCCGTCATAAACTAATTCCTTTTATTAAGATTCCAATGGAACCTTTTATGGTTATGAATTGATTATCTAATTTATTCTAATTATTTATGTTGAAGTGAATTGTTCATCATGCCTTGTATTTATTGATTAATTATCTGGCCAATAATTACCGTGTTACTCTAGAAGGAATCGAGAGAGGAATTCTAGAGTTAGAACTGGGCAGGGTGACATGTGACTTAGTTATTTGCACAGTGAATAATTAGGTTTGTGAGTAGAATGAGAATATCTATTTGCCACATGTAACATAAAAGGAATTGGGTTTGTAATGAGTTTAATTCAATTGTTTTGCATAAAGATACAACAAAAATTAATCTGGGTTAAATAGAAGGCAATTGATCACTCGATAGAGGGCTTTTGGCATTTGAGAATTCCTGTTAACAAATCAATAGAAATAATAAGTGGGATAATTGGAAAAGTGATTTAATAATCATAATTGGGGAAATTGGAGTCTTAATTGTCATTTATCTGCATTCGAACAATTCTTGATTTGTTCTTTGTTTTCTTTTAGAATAATTTCTTGCTTTATTAAACTTAGTTTTCTTAGTTTTAAGAATCACAATTTTTGGTTGTTTAAATAAAATTGAATTGATACGGTACTAATAGTTGGAGTTTATTAATTGGAATTCTCTGAGGGATCGACACTCTAATTTATCACTATATTACTTATTGATCGTGTATACTTGAACGTTTGCTTTGATTGTGAAATCGACCAACAAAAGGAAAGATACGCTTTGGAAAGAAGGGGAAGTTAAGTCCTAGGTTTATAGGACCTTTTGAAGTATTAAAACGGGTAGGCGAGGTAGCTTATATGGTAGCGTTACCTCCAGACCTAGAATGAATATATAACGTGTTTCACGTATCTGTGTTACGTCCATATAAGCTGACTTATAGACACGTAATAGAGTATGATCCTATTCGTATCGAGAAGGACTTAACGTACGAAGAGATGCCGATTCAAATCATCGATAGAAAAGAGCAAGTTATACGGAACAAAGTTATATCGTTCGTGAAGGTGTTATGGAAGAACCACGATGCAGAAGAAGCAACGTGAGAATTAGAAGAAAAGATAACGAAGGATTACCCTCATTTATTTGCGTAATGTGAGACGAGATTATGGGGACAGAATCTTTATAAGGGGGAAAGAATGTAACGACCGAGAAATTTAAATCTTTTATAAAATACTTTTAATTAATTAAATAATGAATACAATTATATTATTTGTTATTAGTATGTGTTAGTAATATGAATGTCATTCTATAATCTAGAAACATCGAAAAGTCATAGTATTTTAACTACGTGAAGGGATTAAAGTGTTTGAATTTCCAAGACGAAAATAAAAGCTTTCCGAGAAATTTTTCAAAAAACATTATTCGTCGATTTCCGCTCGGGAATTATTTTTGAACTTCTGAGAATTACGTAACGATAGAATATCGAGATGAGATGAATTATGTAATAATAATTCAAGTATGAAAAACATAATTTTTCGCATGCAGACTTAATTTGAGAACGTTAAGGAAAATAAAGCATGAGAAGCTAATGTGATAATCTTATGATACATATGTATTGTACGAGGTATTGAATACGAGTATGATACAAAGTATTATACGAGTAAGTATGCATGATGGAATATCGTATATTATGAATTAGTATACGAGTTAGAATACGAGAATAATACGTAAACAATACGTAATAAGGCTTAAAGCCAAATGAAATGGACTTGTGGGATCATGTATGAAGTGCAAGTTTAATAAGAATTAAGGTGCAAGCCCAAGATTTAGTAATGTTATAGCCCAAGTGTTGGTTAATGTAAAGTCCAAATCAAATTAATGCAAGCCCAAAAGAATAAGCTAAGCTAATTAAACCTAAGCCTAAAGTAATGATCCAATGAATTAGGGTGACCCATGGGGCAACCCATGATAATTTGGGTAATCTTGGTGACCAAGAACTTTATGTGATGGCCAAGTAAGTTATGTAATAAGAAAGTTTACTTAATAAGTAAGTAATGAATAGTAAGGAGGTGCTTAAGGAGGTGGGATGACTTAATGACCAATTTACCCTAACTTAGGAAATCCTATAAATAGAGGACTTGTAAGCTCATTTGTTGTTTGTTAATTTCACCAACAAGATAAGTGCTTAAGTGTTGGAGAGAATAAGCAAGTATAAGTTAGACTTTCACTTGTTTCGAGAAGAAGAAAAGCTAGTTCATCAAGGGTAAGCCTCCTATGTTATTAATCTTCCAACTCTTCTATGGTAGGTTGATAAGAGAATGAATAATCAATGGACTTAAGCCGTATAAGTCTTGAATAAGGAATTCAAACTTAAATAAGTTATAAACTTATGATGAACATATATGAACTTGTCATATGTTTACATGTATGAAATTAGTATGATAATAGGAAGTAAGAATGATGGTTAGAAGACATAAATCATTACAGGTCATGAGGAATGAAATTATTAGTAGTTTACACTTTAATAAGTTATAAGCTCACGAAGAACAAGTAATAATTTATCATGAAAATAAGTTAATGAAATGAGTAGGTTAAGATGTCCATATGATTGATAGAATCCCTTTGAAACAATGAACAAATCATAAGTAATGAAGTTATGCCGGAATTCACGCGATTGGACAATAATCGTCGAATTCATGAAATTCTCAGAATGGAAGTCGAATTTTAATTTTAAGCTCGGAAATGTTGTTTTTCAATGGGAACAAGTCTTATTTGACATTATAGAGTTGTGAACTTGAAAATGACTGAATTTTAACTTAGAACGAAGAAACGAGCGTTGAACGTTCACGAATGTTTATCGTTTTCGTTAAAAATGAACTCATAGGTGAATTTTGAGTTAACGAAGTCAAAAATATAAAATTCTTGCATGAACACGTAGAGTATGTGATTTATGAACTAACGGCTTTTGAATGAGCCAATTCGGACTTATAACAATGAAGTTATGAGCCCGGGAATCTAACAAAGTAGAAAATCTATCAAATTTTTCTGAGGCACAGAGTCCACGCCATAACGCGACTTAAGGAAGAACGGCCTGCGCCGCAGCGCGAGACCGGAACCATAGTACACTGTTAGTTGGTGCCGCAGCACGACACAGTGAAGGGCAAGTGGGGTCGCAGCGCCGAGGCCGGGCTTATGTACTGCAATACATAAGTATGATACTCCCAAATCCGAACATGAACGTAATGACATTGCTAAACCTTAAGTATGATAACTAAAGGTTGAAGATAATCAATCGAACATGAACGTAATGACAATGTAAGTTATCACAGAAAGTCGAAACTGTGATGCCCCCAAATCCGGGTTACCTGACTCCCGAGTTTGGTGCTCACGATCCACAATATAATAACGTCTAACTACCCATTTAAATATGAATAGAAATTTACACCACCTTAACTGATATAGTTACAACATTCGTCCCAGATTATCTAACCTTTTTATTATAAACATACCCTTTAGATAAACAAAAAGGGTTTACAAACATAACATAATAATAATATTTCATTACACTATTCCAGCAATATGCCTTTGCCTTTGTTCTTCACAGCACCTCCAATCAATTCGTCCCTAGCTGAAATGTTTTATTTAGCAAGGGTGAGAAACAAATTTGCCCCACAAGTTAAGATATACAATGAATGTATAAGAATCAGAACAATAGACTATCTATTTTGATAGAATGACACCAAAGTTCGGGAAACTTTGAAATAGCTGAACAATTCATTCTTCTCTAACTAATCTTCTCGCAACCTATGCAACACCTTAACTAAACGATATAATGCTTTCAAAGTTTCTACGATATTCTATTGAATAATCAATTTAGCAATACTCTTTAGAGTTTATGATGACTGATCTTACAAGATCTTAAAATTCTCTTCTTGAGTAACTATCGAAGATTTACTCTGATATACCCAAATAAAAGTTTAGAAATATTTTCCAGAGTTTATGCTGAGTGATCCCTAAGGATCTTGAACTTCTTATCTCGAGTAACTATCAAGGATTTGACTTTGATATACCCAGGTGTATCAGATAACCATAAAGATTAAATCATACCTCTCTGCAAGTATATAAAGTGATCAGCTTTAGTATACCCTATATTATGCATAATATTCAAACCCGCGCAAAGGCCAAATATACGACCAAATATGTTCCCTTTATATAAAAGGTTGTTCTTCTCAGTCTTTGAATCAGAATTTGATTTAACAACGAAATACAATAATTTTAATATCTAATCGCTTCTCTTCTCTTCTCTTCTCAAACCTATCAAGTTTTCTTTTTCGATCTAGCCAAAACAATTGGCATTGATCTATCAATAATAATTGAATTCTCTTCTCTTCTCTTCTCAAACCTATCAAGTTCTAACAAATATTCGTCTAGCTAGAACAATTAGCTAAGTCATTTCTCAACATGATTCAACAATAGACATGAATTATCTGTATTATTTGCAATCACTAGTAACTTCTAGGGATGTGAATATCCAATAACAGTTATTCTCCAAATACATTCTCAGAATCACTAATTCAATTTGAATTAATAAACATGCACTAACTGCGAATAATCAACAGTAAATTCTCATACGTGGTCTAATCAACAATAATTAACCACCATAATATTTGAAAAGATATAACTCAAGGTTGAGTTAAAGAAACTTACCTGATTCGTTGACTATTGCTATGCAATTTAAGTTAACTTCTTTTGTATGACCTATCATTAATAAGATTGGTCTTTTAATCAGCATATCATACTTTGTATCATAATACAACTACTTTATCAATCAATTATCTAACACTTAATCACATAATTAAATATTAGATAACACTATACAACATTAGTATTATTATCATCTTTTGATAATTCTTTAATCACTATATCATATATGTCGACGTGGAGATTTTTATTTGTCCCTTTTCGTTACCTATTTTTTTGTGTTCTCATGTCAGGTGTGATTTGTTTGAAAAAATAAGTGAAAAAGGTCCGATGTGTATAATATCGACGATGGACTGTTAAGAGTCGCCAATTGATTTTTTAACTGGTTGTACCAACACAACCGAGAAAATGTTTGCACATTGACTCAGTGATGTTACACTGCTAAACGGGTATGTGAAACCGAGATCCATTAGGGTCCGGGGACTTGCTTATGCGGAAGGAAGGTGTTAGACACCCCCCGACATCCGTGTTGCCACGGTGACCGCCACTTTTCAAGAAACTGTTATATGAATGTGTGTGTGTGTAGGTCAATGTGCTGTAATTTGGAAGTAGTGCGAGGCCTCGTTCGCACCTATATACACAGGGTTTGATTTTATGTAAAAAATTCAGTTTTAAACAAGATATAACAGTGATATTTTGTAAAAGAGGTTTTTCAAACCCTTATGCTCAATAGTAATTGAGACCTTTTAGACTTCCATTTTATTCAATGTTCAGCTTGATTGCTTTTATTTTCGAGATGCGAAGCATCTTTGAGAAAATAATGTACAAAGCAGTGCCGAACTCCTCATGGGTATGGAAACCATCAGAGGAAATCTGAACACCGGGAATAAATTTACAAGCTGCTTACAGCAGAAAAGGTCCATCACGGGAACCGAATCTAGATTCAGTGGACTAAATCTGTGATCACATGATTCGTAGGCTCACATGATGCCACAATTGATTTAAATGCAGTAAGCAGGTGTATATATAAATAAAAGCTGTAAATATATATATACAGACATGATCGACTACCACGAAGTACCTCCATGGGAGATCGAAAATGTAAATAAATCTGTAAAAGCGATCAACCGCCACGGAGGAAACTCTAGGAGGGACGAAATATACAGAAAGCTATAAAAACGGTTAACCACCACGAAGTAAACTCTAGGAGGGACGAAATGTAAATATATATATATATATATATATATATATATATATATATATATATATATATATAAAAGCGTGTAAATGCACCGGATATAAAATCCAGGCTCACAAAGTCCAACAACAATTAATATATATAAGTATATATATATATATATAGCAATAAATGCACCGGATGTAAAATTCAGGCTTATCGAATAAAGTTTGACACACAGTTCATATATATATATATATATATATATATATATATATATATATATATATACACAGAAAGGATCAAGAGTAGAACTTTTAAGTAGTAGAACTCCGTTAAATAATAGAATTGTATCAAAACGAAGTAGTTTTGATAAGACGCGGTGGCATTTTTGTAAATACCATGCCACCGCGTATTTATAAAAATGCCACCGCGTCTTATCAAAACTACGTCGTTTTGATTCAATTCTATTATTTATGGGAGTTCTCTACTCTTGATCCTCTCCCATATATATATATATATATATATATATATATATATATATATATATATACAAACTGAAATGAAACCACGGACCGAAGTCCGGGCCTGCACACGCAACACGACTCTCAACGTGAAGAATAGTGTGTGCAAAGATAAAGAGAAAGGCTTTAAAGTGTGTAAGAAGGCTTATAGTGGGCTACCAAAGAAAACTTCAATAACTTGAAATGGATGAACACTCGGCTCCCGCCGGTAAAAAGTAGATATACATGAGCTTACAAGTGTTTAAAATGAGAAAGCACTCAGTTTAGGGTGTGTACAGAGTAAATTGGACAAGCCTTCTTTGCCATTTTCCTTTTCAAAATGGCCACCCCAAGCCCTCTATTTATAGAGGGGAGAGCCGCAGGTGTACCTGCAGCTGCCCGGGGTGCTCGGGGCTTCGTGGGTCCCGTCGTCTCGAAGTACGTGCACGCATGCAACGTGATGTCTGCTCGAACTTTTAGAATTGCAATCTGGGCATCTGACTGAGGTATTTAAGACCTATTTCGGACCACCATTGTCGAGAGTTACACAATGACATGGAATTAGAGGTTGTACGAAGTCAGGAAGATGGGACGATGCCCTCCGGTCTTTAAGCTTCAAATTCTATCTGTTACCTTGCGTAATAGTCACTCGGGATTGGTTTTCCTTGGCTCTTGTGGGACATTGCTGTGTAGAAATATATGTCTAAAATGTTGAGATGGCGTGATGTGGCATTAAGGTGGCAAGATGACTACTTTGCCTCTCACCGGGGTTATCTCCAGTTTGTGCTGATAAAGCAGACGTTGCTCAGTGTCATCTCTGAGATGTGCCTATCTTCCTGGTGTTATTGCCATGTCTTGTACTGAGTGCCTCGGTGTAAGCACCGAGGTTGAAGCTGATTGTATGCATTTGAAACAAGCATTTCTGGGGTTATCTCTGGAACTGCAACTGCCTTACTTGGGGTTATCTCTAGGGTTGGAATCTTCTATTCCCAGTGTTGGAACTAAGACTGAATATCTTTGGGTTATCTCAGGGATGAATCGGTCTTCTTCGGTTGAATTTTTGGTATTAAAATTGCAGGCCTCGGGGTTATCACCGAGGTTGGAACTGTTACTGTCGGTGTGTGTTTCGGGGTTGAGACTGAACTTCTGGTAGTATCCGGACTAGGTGTGAGCTGTCTTCCAGGGTTATCTCTAAAAGACGAATCTGCCCTCCTGCAATGTCAGTAACAGGTGTGCAGAAAATTTTGAGTGTCTGTAGATGCCCCTCTTTATCATATTCATGCAATGCAATGGCATGGATAGGATAAAGAATCTTAAACACTTGAAATGCAACAAGATAAACATGATGCTATATGTAGCAACATGATGCAAGTGTATAATGCATATATATGTTGCATATGGATTAATTTTCCACATGCTGGGAATGATTGCCGGCTCCCTGTTGCTTCTATCGGTGATGGTAATGATGACAAGCTTGGCTGTATGATCCAAACCTATTAGGATGTTGATGTTAGGGCTATCGCCAAAGTCCTTAATCCTGGATACAGACTTTACTCCTAAGATGTGTTTCTCATGTACAAGAGATCTGTGGGGATAAAACTTTGTCTGTTTGAGGATGTGTATAACATATTCCATCATTGATCATCTCCAATGATGTTGATCCTCCCTGGTTTGTATTGCCAGGACATATCAATGTTCTGTTGGATTTACAGCCAATAGTATGTGTTGTCAGGGCTGCCCGACCTTTATTGACGTGTGAACCAATAGTTGACCACGCGTTGTAATCCCCATCGGGGATCTATTTGATCCTCTGTTGATGTGTATATCAACGGATGAACTCCCTGCTAGGGATGAATGTCAAGGCTGCTTGACCTTTGATGTATGCATCAGCTGATGAACACATCAGATGGTTTTCGATGCGACGTTGGGTTGATCTGCCAACAGTTGAACTGACGTCAAGGCTGCTTGACCTTCATTGACATGTGCATCAATGGAAAACATGTGTTATGCCAGGGATCTTTTGGATCATCACTGATGTGTGTATCAGCAGAATATGCATTGTAACCCCCACCGGGGATTTCCTTGATCATTGCTGACATGTGCATCAGCAGAATATGCGTTGTAACCCCTGCTGGGGATCTGCTTGATCATCGCTGATGTGTGTATCAGTGGAATATGCATTGTAACCCCCGCCGGGGATCTGCTTGATCATTGCTGATGTGTGTATCAACGGAATATACGTTGTAACCCCCGCCGGGGATTTGCTTGATCATCGCTGATGTGTGTATCAGCAAAATATGCGTTGTAACCCCTTCCAAGGATCCTCTTGTAGACATATAGCCATGCGTTGTAACCCCCGCCGGGATCTGTTGGAAAGGATTAGGGTGGTGACCCTGAATTGACGGCATTGGACCTTTGTACGGTATTGTCGAATGTGATCTGCAACGACTTAGATTATTGGTATAGTATACCCTGTGCTCAGGCGAATACCAATGAATGATATGAAAGCCATAGTCGGGCCCAGAAGAACTAGGATTTCAGGCTATTCCGCTCAATCGCGTAGCATTTTTATCCCTGATTTGGCCTTTTGAACTTGTGAGAACTCCTTTGTAACTCGAACTGGACCGAGTCGAAGGGGTGGGACCCACATAGGGGTGTCGCAGGTACACCTGTTGCGGCCGCAGGTGGACCTACGGCCAGATGTGGCTACTAAATGCCTGTAAGTTGCTTTCATAAGTCATTTTTATGTTGCGCCACGAAGGAAATCTGAGAGCTCTTCTTCAGATCTGCTGAGTTTGAACGTCTTTCTGCAAATTCTATCACCGTACAAGTGTTTTACATTGTCCTGGTAATGTATGCATGTACTCTTTTCCAGTTTTTATCCGTTGGAAAATGACTTATCACATGGAATGCATCTAAGCACATAGTAGTGATTATGTATGCTCAAATGACTTGGTAAAAAATATTCAACATAGTAAATGTCAATATTAAACCCTACTGAACATCATGATGTGAAAAAATTTAACTTTTGAAATAGTCAAATTGGCACCTTTTTTCTGCTATTTCTTATCCTATTTGAGAACAAACGAGCAAAGGTGAAAAAGCAAAGTAATCCTGGTAATTAGGCTACCCTTATGGATTGATGACTTTGATTTTTAAATGCAAATAGTATTTATATGACTGTGGGCAGGTGTGCTACTGAATGGCCACCTAGTCATGCCTATGCACATATGGATAGTCCTATTTATAGAGGAAACTATGGCAAAATTTTCCAAAACGTAGGCATTGAGTAGTCATGCATATTTAACTCTACTGTAGACGTTTGTTAAAAAAATACATGCATGCATGTAGTCATTAAATGCATTTTGAAAAGTTCCAGGTTAGAAGATACCACACCCCTTTTGAGGTGATTTGGAGACTTGTTGTCCAGATATTATGGATCCGGATCAGCCGAGTAGTTCCCGCAGGACCACTTTTGGCGTACGGAGGAGGGCTTCTGAAGTGCCTCGACCTCGTGCCATTAGACAGCCTCGTCAGTTGGTGGAGGCGGTGATACGTCCAGTCCGGGTTGATGTACCGGATGTCGAGGATGAGGAGGAGGATGTTCAGGGTTGCGGACCATGCTCCTACAGTGCATGTTCCCCGTAGGGACCTCCCGAGTATTCATGTGGCAAACCCAAAGCTTTTGGGTGATTTGAGTATACATCCCTCGATGTATTTACACGCCAACGAGGTATAACGTTTAGATCTTAATCTTCCTTATTTCCTATTGATGAGGAGTAAAGGATTCTAATGTCAATCTGTGTTTTCTAGGTTCCCGGCTTTACACAGCCTCGAGGGAATTGGTTCAGCATTCACTCCATGTACTAGGCTCTACATCCTGACTATAGAGCAATTGTGCATGACTGGGGATTTGGATCATTCTTTTCCATCATTCCCCGCCGTTGTCCCTGGGGTTACCTCAGGGCATTGTCTGAGCACTGGTTTCACCAGACTCAGTCTCTCTATTTACTAGACTGTGAGGTGATGATGACGCCGATGGATTGGCGGTTTTTCATAGGTATGGAGTTTGGAGGAGCGCCAGTGCCTTGCACGGTGGATACCCCGACTACCGTCAGATCCTTGTTAGGAGTTCTAGCGGAGGCGCTCATGGGCAGGACTGTCCGTACGGGTTATTTGAGCGTAGATGCTCTGAGTGAGCTATTGAATGAACACATACCAGCTGATGTAAGAGTCAGGGATCGCATTCGTTGGCGATTGTTCCTGATGATCATTAGGGGCTGCTTCATAGCAGATAACTCTTCTACGGTGTCGTTCGCTTTGATCAGCGCCACGCGACACGTGGACCGTATTGGAGAGTATGATTGGGGCTCTTATACCTTTGCCTATTTCCTCCAGGGCATGCGTATGTACTCGCAGGGCTTGACCGAGGCTTAGTTAGGATTTTACCCATTTCTGCTGGTAAGTATTTCTCTTGTTATTTACTATGTACAGGTTAAGAGTGTTAATTGACAGCAGATGTTTGCCTTTATGTTGGCAGTTTTGGGTATATGAGAGGCTCCCATGTTTACGTCCAGTGAGTGTATTAAGATTGGATACCTATCCATGAGGATGACGCTGACATCATTCCATACTGGCGGAGGTCCCCGTAGCTGAGGGTTTTACTCATTGTCGCCTATAGTTGGAGTTGTTGACAGCGGATGGCATCACATGGATTCCATATTCTGGGGAGCACATGGCCACTAGATTTGAGGATTGGTACCCGACTGGTGTCGAGTACGTGATTTCCACCCGTAGGGTTCCTCTCTTCACAGATGGAGGATGGGAGCTCTATTTAGGAAAGCGTGCTATTATGAGCACCACAGGAGAGATTCGTATACTGATCTTGCCTCCTGCCAGGCGTTATTGGCATGTGTCGCAGTCACCCGTCATTGATATCCCATTGTTGGGTGTTGACAGTTTTTCCTTGTCAGAGGGTCCTTACACTCAGGATGTATTCCAGCATTGGTGGATCCCTCGCACCATTGGAGCCTAGACCCGCGCCACTCAGTTCATGGGGGATATGGTTCCAGGATCCGTGATGATGACGGATTGGCTAGCCTGTGTTCGAGATCCGACTCATGTGACACAGATTGACAGCTTGACCTAGTGATTGGACCGGGCACATTTCTTTTTTTGGCATTTGGGCAGAGATCCGGAAGAGGAAGATTCGTTTTATCCTTCCAGCACAGGAGTTGGCCCCTCAGATGACCTATTTGGCTTTGTCTGTAAGACCCTAACTTTTATAAATAAAGATGAATTTTCTATAAATATCATTTTTGAATATTATGGAGTTAATTTGATATAATGTTATAGTTGTGGGTAATATTTATAAATTTGGTAAAGTACGCAAGTTGTTATATAATATTCGATTGGTCGGGGAATATTCGTTTTAACAGAGAATATTCGTACAACGGCACAATCATTGGTGGACCCCACAACAGAATTATTGTCGGATTAAGAAAACGACAAAAATATTTTATTAAAAATAACGACGGAAGTTTTACCATTGATACTGTTGAACTACTCGGTAGTAAAAGTACAGTAACATGTGTGGTTGCATAGTAGCACACGGTATTAATTATTAATGCTTATGTGAGAAGTCACTCAGTTTGATTCAATTATTGTCAGTTAATAATACGAATTATTTAGCGATAATGAAGTTTTGTTTTATTCGTATTATTAATGTAATAAAACAGAAATATCTTTTTATATAAAACAGAATACTTTATTAAAGTTATTCTATAAATAGAATATATTATATTTTATTTAAAAAAAATTTCTTTAAATATGGACCGTCAGATTAAAGTAATCAATCTGGACCGTTCATGGATTAGTTACTATGCATTCTATTTTTCTATAAATAGCAGCTCATTCCTTCATTATTTCTTACGAATTCACTGAACTCTAGAGAGAGAAACTATAGAGAGAAACTATAGAGAGAGAGAAGAAAAGTATTCTGCTACTTAACTACTTCCTTATTTCAGTTCTTCTTTAAAACGGTAAGGGGTGTTATTCTTTCTTATTCATGAAGAGAACTTTTGTTATTCCATTTCTTATTATTCTGTTGGAATAACCTGTATACGCGGTCTACTCTATACTTGGTGACATTCTTCTATTATTCTGTTGGAACATCCTGTCTGTGTGTTTTACACCGGACCTGGTTCTGTTTTTATTATTATTCTATTGGAACATCTTGTCTGTGTGTTTTACACCGGACCTGGTTCCGTCTTGTTATTATTATGTTGGAACATACTGTCTGTGTGTTTTACATCGGACCTGGTTCCATTGTTTATTATTCTGTCGGAATATCCTATCTGTGCGTTTACGCCGGACCTGGTTCCATTATTTATTGTTCTGTCGGAATATCTTGTCTGTACGTTTACGTCGGACCTGGTTCCATTATTTATTATTCTGTTAGAATAACCTGTCTGTGCGGTCTATCGCATGCCGGGTGATTTCTTTTGTTATTCCATTCTTTATTATACTCAGTTGGTTAAGTTTTAACTTCTATACTCCATGAAATTAGTGGAATATCCTTGATAATTGTGTTTCATCCAGTATCTTTTCATGAAAATATTATTCTAAGCATTCTTGAATTTTACTCCACAAAGCAGTATCATGTTGAAAATTTGGACGTTGTTAATTCTTGGATAAATTAATTCTTGAACTTGTTTTATTGAATTCTTATATCATTGTCATCATCCTCATGTTTATAAAAAGTTGAAAGTCATCTGTGGCCTGTAGTGCATAGATGGACTTGGTATGATTATGACCAGGGATTATTCGGTATAATCACGACCGTAATGTCAGAAATGATGTGGTAAAAGTCCTCATTGGCCCGTAGTGCATTGATGGACAGTTGTTGGCATGATCATGACCATTAATGAATACGCAAATATTCTTGGCCCGTAGTGCATGGATAATTGTGGTCGTGATACTAAAGAATATCCTTGGCCGTAGTGCAGGGGTGATTCGATGATGTGGATTATTTTGTTAAGCTGAGTCCCAGCGATAACAGTGTTGAAAAACCTTTTAAATCATAGAAGATAGTAGATTTTATTCTCTACTTAACTCTTTTAATGGATTGCTTATTTCGCTGCAGTTAAACTTGATGTTCGTTATATTTTATCAGTTTAACACGGTTGAAGGGTAATGATAATTTTTTCTGCATTATCTTAGTCATAATATTTCTTACTGGGCTAGTTGAGCTCACCCTTTCTTTTACTGTTCTATTTAGGAAATGAGAATATAGCTGGGACGAGTCGGAGAACGGAGTGATGGACCAGATGATGGTATTAGCAGTCCTCACTATTCTGTTAAATAGTGTGACAATAATTGTAATGAGGACAATGTGCATCAGGAAGGCGACAATCCTCATGCAAACAACAATGATGAATGATGAAATGTTTATAAGCTTTATGCAGTTCATGCAATAGCAGGCGAGAGCGGCTCCTGTTCAAAATGTGGGTGGAAATACTGAAAACTCTCAGACGGTCACCGCTAAATAGTTCAAGGAGCTGGGACCACCGGAGTTTAAGGGAGAGCCAAAACCACTTATAGCGGAAACATGGATAAAGCAGATCACCAAGATATTTGATGTCTTGGGATGGTCTGAGGAGCAAAAGGTTCCCTTTGCCGCCTTTATGTTGCGAGGAAAGGCAGATTACTGGTGGGAATCGATTAAGCGTACTCAACCTGCCGCACTGAAGATGTCTTGGGAGAAGTTCCAAGAGCTGTTCAATAACAAATACTTTCCCGAAAGTGTTCGTCACATGAAGGAGGTGGAGTTCATCAAATTAGAGCAGAATAATATGACCGTGTCACAGTATGAGGCTAAATTTGCTGAGTTGTCCCGGTTTGCGTCCCACTTGGTGGATAATGAAGAGCGAATGACGCGAATGTTTTTGCGAGGTTTGAAACCTGAGATACGTCAACATCTTATTTCTCATAAAATGTGTTTGTATTCAGATGTTGTGAATAGGGCTCAGTTAGTGGAGCGCGATAATGAGTCAACGCAACCAAAAGAGAGCAGTCGACAAAATGATAATACTAGTGAGAGCAGTCATCGAAGCGATGATAACAAGCGTGGAGGGAATCAACATGCCATAAATGGGAACCACTTCGGTGGTAATCAGGGCCAAAATAATAAGAATGGTCATTTCAAGAAGAGGAGATTCAACAATGATGGAAAGACGTCAGCACCAGCACCCATTGTTAAGGAAGGAGAACGACCACCTATCATATGTTTTAAATGCGGAGGGGAGGGGCACATCAGTCCAAACTGTGCGATGCCGTCTAAAGCATGTTATAATTATGGAAGAGAAGGTCATTTAGCTCGATTTTGTCATTTACCAAAAACAAGTTCAGCGAGGATGGAGACACCAAAGGCCGTCCCAGAAAAGTCAAAACCGATAGTGCAAGGGAGAGCATTTGTTGTGACCTCCCAGAAAGCAAGGAACCCGAATGAGGTTATCACAGGTAAGTTTATCATAAACTCTAACGAAGCCTATACTTTATTTGATACCGGTTGTACCCATTCTTTTATTTCTCCTACTTGCGCTCATCGATTAAATTTGACTTCGGAGAAATTAGACTTTGACTTATCTGTTGAAACTCTATTGGGAGAAACCTTCATTACATCCACGATTTATAAGTCTTGTTTGGTTCAAGTTGGTACCCACACATTACCTGTCGATCTTATTTCATTAAAAATACTTGCATTTGACGTGATTCTAGGGATTGATTGGTTAACTACTCATCATGCAAAAATTGATTATTTTCGTAAGGTTGCTAGCTTTCATATTCCTAATCGACCTATTATGCGAATTCAAGCAACCAAACCATTAAAATCAATCGTTGTTATCTCAAACCATAAAGCTATTCGTTTATTGAAAAACGGATGTCAAGCTTTCTTAGCTCATGTCACGGATCTAAATAAAAATACATCAGTTTTGAATGATATTTCTATTGTTAATAAATTTCCTGACGTATTCCCTGAAGAACTTCCTGGCCTACCCCCAGAGCGTGAAATTGAATTTTGTATCGACCTTGAACCCGGTACAAAATCCATTTCCAAAGCCCCATATCGAATGGCTCCTATTGAACTTCAGGAGTTAAAGATCCAACTATAGGAATTGTTAGACATTGGCTTTATTCGTCCTAGTACTTCTCCTTGGGGTGCTCCTGTTCTATTCGTGAAGAAGAAAGATGGAAGTATGCGACTTTGTATTAATTATCGGGAGTTGAATCATGTCACCATCAAAAACAGGTACCCATTGCCACGTATTGATGACCTGCTTGACCAATTGCAAGGAGCACAATTCTTTTCAAAGATCGATCTTCTTTCTGGATATCATCAGCTGAAGGTTAGAACTGAGGATATTCCAAAGACGGCTTTCAGAACTCGGTACGGGCATTATGAATTCCTAGTCATGTCCTTTGGATTGACTAATGCTCTTGCTGCCTTCATGGATATGATGAGCCGGGTATTCAACGAATATTTGGATCACTTTATGGTCGTCTTTATTGATGACATCCTTATTTATTCCAAAAGCCGTGAAGATCATGAGCAACACTTGAGGCTGGTACTCCAAAAGCTTCGTGAATACAAGCTTTATGCCAAGTTGAAGAAATGCGAGTTCTGGCTGGAGGAGGTAGTATTCCTTGGGCACGTAGTATCAAGTCGTGGAATATCTGTTGACCCGGCAAAGATTGAAGCTATTCAAAGCTGGGAGCAACCTAAATCAGTGATCAAAGTACGTAGCTTTCTTGGTTTAGCTGGTTATTATCGGAGATTCGTGGAAGGATTTTCTCGAATCTCTACTCCATTAACTCAGCTGACTCAGAAAGATACAATGTTCGGTTGGAGCGAAGAATGTGAGAAGAATTTTTAAGAACTCAAGAGGAGAATCATTTCAGCACCTGTTCTAACAATACCATCTGGCTCGGAGGGATTTGTCATCTACAGTGATGCTTCGAGCAAAGGGTTGGGATGCGTTCTCATGCAACATGAAAAAGTCATAGCCTATGCATCAAGACAACTCAAGGAATATGAGAGGAATTATCCTACTCATGATCTAGAGTTGGCAGTTGTTGTCTTTGCACTTAAAATTTGGAGGCATTACTGGTATGGGGAGAAGGTGGAGATCTTTACGGATCATAAAAGCCTCAAATATTTCTTCACTCAAAAGGAACTCAACATGCGACAATGACGTTGGCTTGAACTGTTGAAAGATTATGATCATACCATTCAATACCATCCTGGAAAAGCGAACGTGGTAGCTGACGCATTGAGTAGAAGATCATATGCAAGTATGAGTGCGATATTGTCAACACAAAGGCCTATTTTGTGTGACTTGCAAAGGATGGAGATAGAGTTAAAGACTCTATAGACCCATGTGATAATGACGAATATACGAGTAGAACCAACTTTAATCGATAAAGTTAAAGCTGCTCAAGCTACAGACCTGGAGCTGATGCGTATAAGGAAGAAAGTGCAAGAAGGTGTTATGCCGGAAGAAAGAATCGATGAAGAAGGAATACTTCAAGTCAACTCCAGACTTTGTGTTCCTAACAACCCTGATTTAAAGTATGAAATCATGATGGAGGCGCACAACACACCATTTGCAATCCATCCTGTGAGTACCAAAATGTATCATGATCTTTGTCATACATGGATTAGTTACTATGCATTCTATTTTTATATAAATAGCAGCTCATTCCTTCATTATTATTTCTTACGAATACACTGAACTCTAGAGAGAGAAACTATAGAGAGAGAGAAGAAAAGTATTCTGCTACTTAACTACTTCCTTATTTCAGTTCTTCTTTAAAACGGTAAGGAATGTTATTCTGTCTTATTCATAAAGAGAACTTTTGTTATTCCATTTCTTATTATTCTGTTGGAATAACCTGTATACGCAGTCTACCCTATACTTGGTGACATTCTTCTATTATTCTGTTGGAACATCCTGTCTGTGTGTTTTACACCGGACCTGGTTCTGTTTTTATTATTATTCTGTTGGAACATCCTGTCTGTGTGTTTTACACCGGACCTGGTTCCGTCTTGTTATTATTCTGTTGGAACATCCTATCTGTGTGTTTTACACCGGACCTGGTTCCATTGTTTATTATTCTGTCGGAATATCCTATCTGTGCGTTTACGCCGAACCTGGTTCCATTATTTATTATTCTATCAGAATATCCTGTCTATGCATTTATGCCGGACCTGGTTCCATTATTTATTATTCTGTTAGAATAACCTGTCTGTGCGGTCTATCGCATGCCGGGTGATTTCTTTTGTTATTCCATTCTTTATTATACTCAGTTGGTTAAGTTTTAACTTCTATACTCCATGAAATTAGTGAAATATCCTTGATAATTGTGTTTCATCCAGTATCTTTTCATGAAAATATTATTCTAAGCATTCTTGAATTTTACTCCACAAAGCAGTATCATGTTAACAATTTGGACGTTGTTAATTCTTGGATAAATTAATTCTTGAACTTGTTTTATTGAATTCTTATATCATTGTCATCATCCTCATGTTTATAAAATATTGAAGGTCATCTGTGGCCTATCGTGCATAGATAGACTTGGTATGATTATGACCAGGGATTATTCGGTATAATCATGACCGTAATGTCACAAATGATGTGGTAAAAGTCCTCATTGGCCCGTAGTGCATTGATGGACAGTTGTTGGCATGATCATGACCATTAATGAATACACAAATATTCTCGGCCCGTAGTGCATGGATAATTGTGGTCGTGATACTAAAGAATATCCTTGGCCGTAGTGCAGGGGTGATTCGATGATGTGGATTATTTTCTTAAGCTGAGTCTCAGCGATAACAGTGTTGAAAAACCTTTTAAATCATAGAAGATAGTAGATTTTATTCTCTACTTAACTCTTTTAATGGATTGCTTGTTCCGCTGCAGTTAAACTTGATGTTCGTTATATTTTATCAGTTTAACACTGTTGAAGGCTAATGATAATTTATCCTGCATTATCTTAGTCATAATATTTCTTACTGGGCTAGTTGAGCTCACCCTTTCTTTCACTGTTCTCTTCAGGAAATGAGAATATAGCTGGGATGAGTCGGGGAACGGAGTGATGGACCAGATGATAGTATTAGTAGTCCTCACTATTCTATTAAATAGTGTGGTAATAATTGTAATGAGGACTCCTTTTGAGTTTGTATAGTTTCTAGTAGACAATAATTGTATTCAAACTCACAGTTATGTTTTGTCGTATTGTACACGACAGTTGTATTAGTAAGTTGTATTTGTATTCTGTACCATATATCTGACGACCCAAGATGGGTGATGTATACCTAATTTTGGGGGCGTCACATTGTCGGCACAGATCCTCCTTTATATAGGCCTGATATCCCTGTTGATAGAGATCTAGTGACTCAGGAGGAGTTACATCAGGTGGACAGGATTGATGATGTAGATATTGACACCATTATCTTCTTCTGATGTGTATTCTCGTTATTTCTTTTGATAGGCCTCTATTAGCTATTGGGTAGCTATGCCCCACTCTCACTATATCTTTTGATAGGCCTCTGTTAGTAGTAGGGCATCTGTGCCCCCATTTTCCTATATTTTTAGTTGTACAGAGATGATGTATGTAGATGCTGATGTATTTAGGAATGTATGTACAGTTTTCTATTCCCTATATCATATTTCCATCTATTATATGTTATGCATGTATCATGTTATGCATATGTATGTATGTCCAGAGATATTCAGCATTGACCCCTGGATGGTATTATGATACGACCCACACAGATGTCTTCTTCGACAGTCAGCAGCATAGATCACACCCCACCATTATTGGTGGCATCCTGTCTGAGATATTGGTATGATAGTATGTCACCCTCAGATAGGGTGACCGTAGATCAGCTGTTGCAGCATACTATAATCGTTTTGATGTTTTAGGTTCTAGCAGGATTTGTGGAGGGCATGTTGGAGCATTGGGTACCAGAGAGGTAAGTTTTTTGGTTTGGGACCCAGGAGTTGACTCCGACTTTGGAGGAGTATGCATGTTTGACGATGCTGCCACTTGACATACCTTGCATGCATATGGCCATTGGTGACATGAGCCATCAGTTTATGACTCTCATCGGGCTGAGGCAGAGAGTTGTGCAGGATGAGATCACATCCGGCCACGTGATATCCCAGCATTTTCTGATTGACAAATTTGGCTATGAGGACTGCTATGCTCGGTATTCTGGGGATTTCACCAAACCAGAGGACCAGTGGCATTTGGCCAGAGTGGATGCATTGATGCTGTGTGCATTGTCATATGTGTACATGCCACGATACATGGACGAGTTGGACATCGGCGTTATTATGGCAGTGAGAGCTCTTAGGGAGGGTCGTACCATTATTCCGATGGTCATGGCAGAGACACTGAGGTCGGCCATATTTTGCAGTACTTACCCTGTAGAGGTATTCACAGGCAGTTCGGTCATGCTGTACGTGTGGTTTATGTCACACTTGAGACCGATTGGCACATTCAAACGACACGGGTATTGTTTCACCCATGAGATAGCTATGTTGTATTCCTTCCAGCCTACGGAGTGTACAGATCCTGCATCTTGGTCCGTTTTCTTAGCCAGGATTGTAGATCTGTTTGCTATCTTATCGTGTTCAGGGCTCAGTTCACCTTATAGTTTCGTTACTCATGCTCCGGGCATGGATTATCTCCCCCTGGCTGGTTTGAGGGGCATGACTACCTACCACCCACTGGTCGTGATGTCGCAGTTTGACCAGTTCCAGGACTTTCATCTTTTTGATGGGGCGTTAGGTTAACGCTTAACTTCTCGCCATCTATCAGCAGAGGACCGATCCCGTGTGTATGCTTGTTGGGATGAACGCGAGATAGCTACTTTTTCTGCTAGCCATCCGGGTTATTCGGTAGAGTATTCTGTGTGGATGGAGACAGAGACTTCATCGGCAGCGGTAGTATCCAAAGTGCCGGGTAGTGATTCAGATGGTGGAGAGCCCATGGAGGACATTGATTCTCACACCGAGGAGGCATTTATTGGGTTACCAGCAGCTCCCTTAGATTCTCCCAGTACTAGCACTGTCATGATTCAGCATTCAGCACAGTATTTTGAGTAGAGTCTTCATCTGATGACCTTTGAGAGAGATTAGGCTAGAGCCCTGATGTTGACAGCTCTTGATGGGAGAGACGCAGCTCTGTTAGAGAGGGACGAGGCATTAGCTTGTAGAGATGCCGCTGTTGTTGAGCGGGATGAGTCCAGATCAGCCAGAGATATAGTGATAGTTGAGCGAAATAGTGCCATATCTGTCCGGGATGTAGCCATCACAGATAGTACTACAGTGAGGTCCCTTACCACTGGCATGCTTGTCGAGATGAGTTCATATATTGATGAGCATCGCATCACCATGCAGATGGCCTCAGACTTGCTGACTCGTGTGGATATCTTTGTACAGGAGACCACAGCATTACCTCCTTCTCTTGAGAGAGATGTTATGTTAGATCTGCTTGCTCGTATGCATACCGATCTGTAGATAGCCTTGTATTTTCTTGCACAAATTAGCTTAGCCATTTTGTCATTTACAGTTTACATGGTGTATATCAAATAGTATTACATATAGAAGGGAAATATATATTTTTGATCATTTCCCTTTTAGATATGCTTGAATACTTGCTTGATATTTACCTGCTTCTTCAGGGCTTGTGATCTTGATGTATTCTGAATTCCTCCTTGCTGGATGGACATTGAGTTGTCTCTGGATAGTTCAGAATGGATCATGGATCTGTGTATATCCCTACCATCTTTGGTGTCTTGGGACTGGTTTCTGTATGAAAATGTGGAGAGGAGGGTGGCTTTCCTCTTTGAGATTGACCGCACCACAGATGGTCCCTAGTACTCCTATTTAGGAGGAGCCTAGTTAATTCCATCTCTTATGGATTGGTGTTGCTCTTCAAGGAACAACCGCAGCTTATATGGTCGCCGAATCTCCTATTTGGGAGGAGTTCAGGTAATTCCATCCCTTTGGATTGAAGCCAATGAAATGTGATGGATTGAAGTTTGATCCCAGTACCGTTGACAAGTATTTGAGTTTTGGTAGGGGGTTAGACCGAACCATGAATGGCTACCTACGTACTCCTGTTGAAGAGGAGATCAGGTCTGCGTAGTTCGAACCTGGTGTAAGAGGTTCAACGTTGTTTGTGGCAGAAAGGGTGTAGAAATATTTTTTGTTATTTTTGTTTTTATAAGGAAAAGGGTGTAGAAGTGTTTTTGATGTTTTTGTTTTATTGCGACCGGGCCATATAAATATGGTTGCCTACGTACTCTCGTGTATCAAGGAGATCAGGTTGACGTAGTTCGCCCCTTAGGGCAAGTTGAAAAGCGTGATCCCATGTGTAGGGTAAACTACTGGGAAGAAAGATTAATCCCATATACAGGTCAAACTGTGGGGAAGAAAGTTTAATCCCATGTGCAAAATAGTCTGCGGGGAAGAGAAAGTTTGATCCTAGGTTGAGGACAAACTGCAGGTGTGAAAAGTTTGATCCCATGTTTGGGGGGATAAACTGTAAACGTGAGAGGTTCAATCCCTAGTGGGATGACCAAAGTTGTAAGAGCACAGTGAAGCCAGACTGCTAGCTTAAAAAGTATGTTTTCCTGAGGGGCAAAGTGTGGAAAAGAGTTGTATATGGTAAAGGTTTAAAGAACTGGAATGACTGGCGATCTGATGATCCAATGCCAAGATGTTTGCTTGATGGTAACTTCAGACATAGTACCGTTTCACGGTATCCGAGTTGATGAGTTGTGGAAATTCATCGCCATCCATTTCCTGTAATCTGAGATCACCTCCTGTCAATATTTCCTTGATAATAAACGGGCCTTCCCAGTTAGGAGCGAATTTTCCCTTAGACTGATCTTGGTTGTCAATGATCTTCTTCAAAACCAAGTCATGTGGTCTAAACTGCCATAGCCAGACTTTTCTGTTATAGGATCTGGCGATCCTTTGTTGATATAACTGACCATGGAAGATAGCCACGGTTCCCATTTCATCTATTATAGACAATTGGTGAAACCTATCTTATACCCATTGGTCTTCATCCAGCTGAGCGTCTATCAACACTCTGAGGGATTCCATTTCTACTTCTACGGGGAGTACTGCTTCCATCCCATAGGTTAATGCATAGGGGGTTGCCCCAGTTGAAGTGCGCATTAACGTTCTGTAGGTTGACAAAGTAATAGGCAATAGGTTAGGCCATCCTTTGTGGTTGGCGGACATCTTTTGCATGATCTTCTTGATATTTTTATTAGCCGCTTCAACAACACCATTCATCTTTGGCCGATAGATGACGGAGTTAAGGTGTTTGATGTGGAATTTACTACATAACTCCTCCATCATTTTGTTGTTGAGGTTCTTAGCATTGTCTGATACAATCACCTCTTGTTGTCCATATCGACAAATGACATTATTTCTGATGAAAGCAATGATGACTTCTTTAGTAACCCTGGGGAAGGAGGCTGCTTCTACCCACTTGGTAAAGTAGTCGATCATAGTGAAGATAAAGCGATGTCCATTACTGGCTTTAGGCTCGATGGGCCCGATCACGTCCATTCCCCACATTGAGAAGGGCCAAGGCGAACTCATATTGTGGAGCTACCGTGGAGGGGCGTGGATAGCATTCCCATGAATTTGGCACTGGTAACATCTCTTGACGTGGTCATTGCAGTCAGCCTTGAGAGAAAGCCAATAATATCTTATTCTAAGGATCTTCTTTACAAGTAAAGGGCCACTCATGTGCGGGCCACATACTCCACCATGGACCTCATCCATGAGTCTCTGAGCTTGATCCTTATCCAGGCATCTGAGGAGACCTAGTCCTGAATCTTTCTTGTAGAATGCATCTCCGCTCATGTAAAATTTCATGGCTAGTCGATGAATCTGCCTTTTCTCAGTTAGGCTCGCCTCAGCGAGTGTAGATCCATCTCGCAAGTACTTCTTGATATACTGATACCCAGGTTGTTGGATGGGAGGAAGCTCATCCGATACTTCTCCAACATAATTCCCATAGGTTGGTACCTTTTGTAGGACTAATGTGACGCTTGACATGTGTTCCTTGTCAGGTAGGTGAATCAAGGAGGCTAAAGTTGCTAATACGTCTGCGAAGTCATTCCTATTACGACGAATGTGTAGAAAGGAGATCTCTTCGAACTCCAAAGCCATCTGCAAAACATGCTGATGGTAAGGCAGCAAATGTAGCTCTTTGGTTTGATAGATTCCCGTGGATTGTTTGATTACCAACTCTGAATCCCAAAAGACAGTTAACCACCTGATGCCCATTGAACGGGCGAGTTTTAGCCCCATGATACAGCCTTCATACCCAGCTGTGTTGTTGGTGCTGACAAACTGCAAATTGACGACGACGGGATACTGCTCCCTCGTACCGGATACTAGAAATGCTCCAGCTCCAGAACCTTCCATATTAACAGCTCCATCAAAATACATGTTCCATGTTTGACATATATCGTACTAATGGTGTTACTGAATTGCCATTACCCCTTCATCAGGGAAGTATGTTTCCAAGGGTTTCCCCTGAAGGTGCATCGGCCAGTTGATCCGCGATTACTTAACCTTTAATGGACTTTTACGTCACATAAACAATGTCAAATTATTTTAGAATCAACTGCCATCTGGACAGTTGACAATTCAGTATGGGCTTACTGAACACATACTTGAGAGGATCCATGCGGGATATGAGATGGATTGTGTGCCCATGGAGGTAATGTTGTAACCTCATGGCAGCCTATGCTAAAGCACAACAAGTCTTCTCAATCAGAGTGTACTCGTGTTCACTGCTACAGAATCTTTTGTTGAGGCAATAGATAGCTTGTTCTCGGCCTCTATCATTTTTCTTACCCAACATGCAGCCCATGGCATTGTCACTTATGGATAGGTGGTGTGACGCCCCCAAATTCGAGTTCTCAACCCCGGGTTTGGTGCTCACTATCCATCATCAACATAAGCATTCTATATACTATTGCGGAATAATAAACATACGTTGTTCATTATAATAAAGTCTTATACAATACCCCAAGGTCTATTACCTTAACATAAACATACCTTACTTAAGTTACATAAAGTAACACAAAAGGTTTACATAAACATCAAACATAGTATTTCATGATACTTAAACATTTATAATAACTATTCTTGGACCTTTCCCTTGCCCTTGTCCTTCTTACTTGAACTCTCTGGCTTAGCTGAAATAAATGTCATGATATAGCAAGGGTAAGCAACTAATTTGCTTAGTAAGTTTAAGTACAAAGAAGATATATCATGATTAGTAAGAAATTTATCGTTCAATGTTCAACAATAGAAATTAATTACGAAAGAACAAGAATTAAGTCTTGATAACTGAATATTCGGATAACAGATACTGAGTGATCATAATGACCATGAACATATGCTAAGGTTGTCAGCATTTAAACTGGTCCTTTTAATAAGTTTTGGTAATCAAGGGGATCAACCTTTCATACCCGGTGTATTATGCATAAACACTTAATTTACGAGCAATAATTGTTTTTCAATAATGCTTTAATCAAATTGTTCTTTTTCTCAGTCTTGAGTCCTTACCAAATCAATTGGTGAAGAAAAGCTTTTAACAACATATTTGATTTAACAAATTTAAACATATTTGATCTAGCCGATACAATGAGCATAGATCCATATCTTAAACAGTGCATGAATAAAAGAACTTTAACTAATTCACAGTTCAATAATAATAGAATAGGAATTTAATTGCATTGAGTGCGAGCATCAATAATCAATATGGATGTGAATAATAAACAATAATTATTCACTAACATGCTTTGAAAAGAATAACTCAAGTTTGAGTTAGAGAACTTGCCTTGACTGCGATCTACTGCTACACAATTTAATTTAATCTCTTTATTGTAAAGACCTATCATTGATAAGATTGATCTTACAATCAGCATATCATACTTTATATTATAATACAATTACTCTATCAGCAATTTACTTACCCACATAATCAATTATCTGAAAATATTCTTATTATTATCATTCTTTGATAATATATTATTTACTTTGTCATATTTCTTATGATTTAACACTTAATCTTTCCTTTTATTAGTCTCTTCTTTATAATCTAGTAAGATGAATACTAACATCATAGTCTAGATTATACAAACATGCAATCCAGCCACCTGGATTGACTAATTCAGCAAACTGAATTCAACAAACTTCCAATCCAGCAAGACTGGATTCTAAATCCTTCAATCCATCAAACTGGATTCTAAATCTTTCAATCCAGCAAACTGGATTCTAAATCTTTCAATCCAGCAAACTGGATTCAACATTTTTTTCAATCCAGCAAACTGGATTCCATATCTCTTTTACGAAAATACCAAATCAACTTATTATTTTTCTATCCTTTGGCCATACTTATATACATGTATTTCATACACAAAAAGTATTTTTCCGTAATTTTTCAATTTCTTTTACTATTTTTCAAAAATTATTTTTAGTGCGTGGCTTAAGAAATTAGCCCCATCATGCTCAACTCCAGAAATTCCCATCTCTTGGCATAACCTCATACATGTTAACGTGACCCTCCAGTTTAAATTTCGTGGCTATCGGAGTTATAGAACTCCGGTTATAGCGATTTTCGTCCGAAAAATCTAAATATTGAAATGATCATAACTTGGTCATTTTAAGTCGGAATGAGCTCATTTTTGGACAGGAGCTACTTTATGACATATATTTTCATGTCCCAAAAGGCCGGAATTTATTTCATATTTTAAGTGGCCGAAATTGCCCTTTCAAAATTTTGGGCAGACCCCATTTTGGAATTTCCAGCTTTTACCTATTTTGCTAAAATCAGTCCATACGGAAATCTACAACTCCTTTTTAGGTAATTCCACTTGGGTTTGAAAGATAACTCATCATATTACTCTCCCAAATTTTTCCAGAATTTTTAAATGCCAGAAAAATGACGAAAATACCCCTTGCTTTGACTGACCAAAAATAGTTTATTTTTCTTTCAAAAGACCAAACTGTTTTTGCTAAAACAGTTGCTACCACTTGTGTATTCAACATTTTTAAATGCTACCACTTGGGTTTAGTAGTTAACTTACATATCTAGCACTCCTCTTTGATGGATCACAAAAAGAAGGTGTAGATCAAAAACGGTAGTCGATCAAAGGATGTGAAAAAAACTAGAGTTTTCTTACAAAACAAAACTAGTTTCTTTTCTATCCTTTTGATTCACTTTCTAACACTCAAATATGTTAGATCCATACATGAAACCATATAAAACATGTAGATAGAGGGTTTTAAACCTCTAGATCATAAACCTTAGATAACCAAAATCAACCAAAATAAAAAGAATAAGCTAGATTAGTTTTCACCTTGATTTTTGGGCACACTTTCTTTTTCTTCCAAAGTAAGAGATAAACTTTGGGTGCATAAATGGTGAATTTTCTTTCTCTTTCTCTCCTCTTCCCCACCGAACTTCTCTCTCTCTCTCTCTCTCTTTCTCTTATGCTTTGCTTGGTTAACTAAAGAAAAAGTAAGATGAGATAAAATAAAAGATGAAAGAGAAGAAAGTTTAATGGGTTGGACAAAATATATAGATACATTAGTATATCTATATCTAATCCACTAACATATCTCCTCTCTCTCTCTTAATTATTACAAGATTACTTACTAATATGTTGGCTCCATAAACAAAATGACACCTAGCCCATTAAGTAAATATCTTTTGGAATTTGGGAGCTTGTAATGATGACATTCACTCCCCCTTTCTCTCCTTATCCTTGGCCGGCCAAGTGGCCTTCTTATCCCCAAATCTTGCTTTTGCTTTTATGGAAAAATCTAGCATACAAAATGTCTAAAGTACCCTCATCAATTGGGCTACAAGTTGGGCCATAAAAAAAATTGTTTTGGGCTTTCCATAAATAACCTATTGGACTTTTAATTAACTAGTTTGACTTACTAAATACTATGAACTTGGGCCTCCACTCTTAAATAATTGTGCTACTAGCATACTTGCCCATTAAATTTAATAGTGGTCTAGCTTAATAATCAAATTATCTACATGTCCAAGGCTTAAATAATTATTGGGCTTATTTAAACTACTAGTCATCCTTAGTAATATTAACCCTATTATCTCATGAACTATTACTCATTATTATTGATATCTACACATTCACATCAATCAATAATGTTAATTAACTTACATAACCCAATTAGACTTGTCTTATTCAAGTTTATTGAGTACTTACTTAGGGTTTAACCTCTTAAATCTATTTCCTAGATTATTAAAATACTTAAATTAGTTCATTAACTTATATAACTTATTAGCGAGACTTTCTTTAAATATTATATCATACTAACCACATAATCATGTCATCATCCATAAAATATTATTGATTAGGTAATACTTATTTACAATGTATCACAGAAATTTTTGGTTATTACATTCTCCCCTCCTTATAAAAATTCCGTCCTCGGAATTTCATTACGGTTACTCAAAAAGATTGGGAAATTCTTTCCTCATCTTTTCCTCGAGTTCCCACGTAGCTTCTTCAGCATTGTGGTTCCTCCAGAGCACTTTAACAGAATGTATAACCTTATTTCTCAATTTCTGCTCTTTCCTATCCAAAATTTCTATAGGAACCTCCTCGTACGATAAGTCTTTCTCGACTTGAATCGGCTCGTATGATATCACATGCTTGTAATCCGGCTTGTACGGACGCAACACTGACACATGAAACACATTGTGAATATGTTCCAGTTCAGGAGGTAGAGCTACCTCATACGCGACTTCCCCTATCGTCTTCAGTATTTCAAACGGTCCAATAAACCTTGGACTCAGTTTACCTTTCTTCCCAAATCTTATCTTCCCCTTCCAAGGAGATACCTTCAGAAATACATAGCTTCCCACTTCGAAATCTCTTTTCTTGCGATGAATATCTGCGTACTTCTTTTGTCGATCTTGAGCTGCTACTAGTCGAGCTCTTATCACTTTGATAATCTCCACCGTCTGCTGAACCAATTCTGGCCCCAACAATCTTCTTTCACCTACCTCGTCCCAACATAAGGGCGTTTTGCACTTTCTCCCATACAGGGCTTCATACGGTGGCATACCAATGCTTGCATGATAACTATTGTTATACGCAAATTCCACCAACGAAAGATGATCTTCCCAACTTCCCTTGAAATCCATCACACAGGCTCTGAGCATATCCTCTAAGGTTTGAATCGTTCTCTCACTTTGCCCACCTGTCTGTGGATGATACGCAGTACTCAACCTTAATTGTGTCCCCATTCTTTCTTGAAGACTTCTCCAAAAGTTTGAAGTGAAGCGCGGATCTCTATCAGACACGATTGATACTGGCACTCCATGTCTCGAAATAATTTCCTTGATATACAATTTTGCTAGCTGATCCAAATTATACCTAATCTTGATCGGCAAAAAGTGTGTTGACTTTGTAAGACGGTCGACAATTACCCATATAGCATCGTAACCCTTTTGTGTTGCTGGAAGTCCTACCACAAAATCCATCGTGACGTGCTCCCATTTCCATTCCGGAATTTCCAACGGCTGTAATAATCCACTTGGTCGTTGATGCTCTGCCTTGACTCTTTGACAAGTTAAACAGCGGCTGACGCATTCAGCAACCTCTCTCTTCATATTTGGCCACCAATAATGTTGACGCAAATCTTGATACATCTTCGTACTTCCTGGGTGTATTGAGTATCTCGTATTGTGCGCTTCTTGAAGAATCTCGCCTCGTAACTCTGGTACTACAGGCACCCAAATTCTTCCTTCAAATCTCATCAATCCAGTACCATCGATCTTATACTTCAGCTCTTCGCCTTCAGCCAACCGCTTCTTTATGTTATCACATTCTTCATCATTCCCTTGTGATTCTTTCACCTTGTCTAATAAAGTTGGACTTGCTTCCATTTCTATTATGTTATCTGAATTCTTCGGATTTTTCACCTCCAACTCCATTTTCTCCATTTCTCTTACTAACTTTTCCTGGTCTGTTAATACAAACAATTTTTCTTGGCTCTTTCTGCTTAAAGCATCTGCCACCACATTAGCCTTTCCTGGATGATATAGAATATCACAATCATAGTCCTTGATCAATTCCAACCATCTCCTCTGCCTCATGTTTAATTCCTTTTGTGTAAAGATGTACTTCAGACTCTTATGATCTGTGTATATCTCACACTTTTCTCCGTAGAGATAATGTCTCCAAATCTTAAGGGCAAACACTACCGCAGCCAACTCAAGGTCATGGGTAGGGTATCCCTTCTCATAGTCTTTTAACTGTCGTGACGCGTACGCAATGACTTTACCATTCTGCATTAATACGCAACCTAGTCCCTTGTGTGACGCATCACTATACACTGTAAAACCTCCCGTACTATCTGGTAAAGATAACACAGGTGCTTCACTTAGTCGCTTTTTTAATTCCTGAAAACTTTGTTCACACTTTTTCGTCCATACATACTTAACAGTCTTCCTTGTCAGATTAGTTAATGGCGTCGCTATCTTCGAGAAATCCTGAATAAACCTTCGGTAATATCCTGCCAATCCCAAGAAACTTCTAATCTCTGTCGGTGTTTTCGGTTGTCTCCAATTTTTCACCGCTTCTACTTTTGTTGGATCAACAGAAATTCCCTCTTTATCGATGACATGCCCCAGAAATTGAACTTTCTTCAACCAGAACTCACACTTTGAAAATTTAGCATATAACTTCTCTTTCCTTAAGGTTTCCAACACAATTCGTAGATGTTCAGCATGCTCCTCTTCAGTCTTCGAATAAACCAAAATGTCATCAATGAACACCACCACAAATTTATCCAAATACGGTTTAAATACTCTGTTCATCAAGTCCATAAAAGCAGCTGGTGCATTTGTCAGTCCAAACGACATCACTAGGAACTCATAATGACCGTAACGAGTTCTAAATGCTGTCTTTGGTACATCTTCTGTTCTCACCTTCAACTGATGATAACCAGTTCTTAGGTCAATCTTCGAAAAACATCTCGCTCCCTTAAGTTGATCAAACAGGTCGTCTATTCTTGGTAACGGATATTTGTTCTTGATTGTCACCTTATTCAATTCTCTGTAATCCATACACAACCTCATTGAACCATCCTTCTTCTTTACAAACAACACCGGTGCTCCCCACGGAGATACACTAGGTTGGATGTACTTCTTATCCAACAATTCTTGTAGCTGGATCATCAACTCTTTCATTTCTACCGGAGCCATTCGATACGGCGCTTTTGATATCGGCGCTGTCCCCGGTACTAAATCAATCACAAACTCTATTTCTCTGTCTGGAGGTAGTCCCGGAAGTTCTTCTGGAAAGACATCCCCAAACCCATTAACTATAGGTATCTGCCCCATGTCTGAATTCACAACCCGTGTATCCACTACATGAGCCAAATAACCTTCACAGCCTTTTCGTAACATTCTTCTGGCCTGCATCATCGTCAGACAACTTGTTTGCCTTGGCGACTTGCTACCATAAAATACAACCTTAGACTTACTCGGTGTCTTAAGGCGTATACTCTTCTTCTGACAGTCTATAACTGCCTCATGGTTAAACAACCAATCCATCCCTAAGATAACATCAAATTCTCCTAAGCGTATCGGGATTAAATTCACGCTTAACTTATGTCCCCTTATATCCACACCACAGTTGTTATGGATAAACTCTACATGGATCACTTCTTTATTTGCAACTTCTATATTCATTGGGTTCTTTAACTTTTCAAATGGTAAGTTTAATCTTCTAGCAAATTCATCAGACACAAATGAACAGGTAGCTCCCGAATCAAATAATACGTAAGCATTTATATTATTGATCGGAATAATACCTGACACCACTTCCTTTGATGCAACTACATCTTGCACAGTCATGTTGAACGTTCGGGCTGTCGGCTTGCTCTGCTGTGTTGGACCTCCAATAGTTAACTTTGTTGAACTGCTCTTGTTTCCACTTCCTCCATCTGTATTCTTCTTCAATGGACAATCCTTGAATCGGTGCCCCGTTCCTCCACAAGAAAAACAACCACCTTTCTTCGGCTTAGGACAATTTGGTGAAATATGTCCTTCTTGGCCACAATTATAACAGACGTTTTTCCCTTTCATACACTCTCCAGAGTGATTCTTTCCACACTTCGAACACGCTGCCTTCTTCTGCTGAGTATTCCCTGGTTGCGCTCCTGATTCATTTCCACTGTTGTTCCACTTACGTTTCTTGTTGTTACTGCCACCACTACTCGCACCTTGATGACCACCTTCAATTTTCTTCTTATTCTTCTCTCGGTTGAATCTAGAAACTGCCTCACTACTACCTTCTGCAATGATGGCTTTTTCTAACAGTGTTGAGAAGGTAGCAATTTGCAATACTGCAACCTTACTGTGAATCCATGGCTTCAGCCCATTTTCAAACCTACGGGCCTTCCGTAGTTCTGTATCCACCTGATGAGGTGCAAATCTGGCTAGCTCATTAAATTTTGCTGCATATTCGGCAACTGACATGTTTTCTTGCTTTAATTCCAGAAACTGCACTTCCATTCTGGCTTGCATGGCCTCCGAGAAATAACTTTCTAAGAATAACTCTTTAAACCTGGTCCATGTCACTACCTCTGTTCCGGCTCTAGCTTGGTTCGTCTCCCACCAGTAATTAGCCTCACCTTTCATCAAGTAGGTAGCAAAAGCCGTCTTTTGCTCTTCGGCTACCCTTGCAATGATAAAGGCCTTTTCCATTTCTTTCACCCATGTTTGAGCCGCTATAGGGTCCGTAGTTCCGCTAAATTCTGGTGGTCCAACAGCTTTAAAATCTTTAAAATTTGCCAATCTATTATTCGCTTGCCCCCTTGCTGCAGGTGTACGAGTTCGCATAGCTTGAGCTATCATATCGGCGAAGTTTTGCATTGGGTCATCTTGACTTCTTTCATTGTTCACAGAACGTTCCTCCCTCTGGTTACGATTTTGACGTCTTGGCGGCATTATCTGATTAAACAAAACCTTAATTTATTACATCGAGTTTAATTATATGATATATCTTCTAAGTGTTTAAAATATAACATGTAATTTAAACTCTAACAATCATATTATCATAATGTTGTATTATCGAATTCAACCTGCTAAATTGACTAATTCAGCTTGCTGAATTAACATATTCATCTTACTAAATTCACATATTCAGCTTACTGAATTACACATTCAGCTTGCTGAATTAACATATCCAGCTTGCTGAATAACACATTCAGCTTGCTGAATTAACATATCCAGCTTGCTGAATAACACATTCAGCTTGCTGAATTAACATATTCGATTTACTAATTTTCAAACAGACAACTTCTCATTTTAATTCTTAATACTTTTCTATTTGATCCAACATGTAATTATAATAATGCATTTATATTCATATACCAAATTTTAGAGTCATATATTCACATACTTGGCATATTTTTATAAACGTTAACTATCCCATTTTTAAACATCAAAAGATGGGATCTACCAAAAGACATACCCCCCTATTCACATAAGATGGGGATACATCATATTTACATACTACCTCGCACCTACTGAGGTTTACATCAAACACACAACCCTAATAATCAAAAGGGGTACTACTACATCTATAAACAATAGAAAGCTATTAAACTATCACTGCGCGTCTGGAGAGGGTGCACCTGAATGCTCCTGCTCTGGTGGAAAGAGTCCATCCATGAGTCGACGTCTAACAGCTCGACTCGACTCGCCTATCTCAAAGGATCTCCTCACTCCCACTTGGGGACCAGTATATGCTGCATCTAAAGCCCGTCCCAAGGACTCCATCCTAACTCGTCCAGCCTCTGCCTCAACCTCTAGCTGATCCACTCTTCTCGCTGCTTGAACCCAGGCATCCTCAACTCGGACCCTGTCAGCGATCTCTAAGTCAAACCTCAGGTGTAACGCCTGATGCTCAATACTCAATATCGCAAACTTATTATGCTCTTGTTCTAATATCTCTCTCAGCTCAGCATTCTTGGCAACCATATGAGTAGCCAAGGTCGTCTGCTCCTGCAACTGTATCTTCATCTCAGCAAGCTCGTTCTGAGCCTGATATGCCAGTTCCTTGTATTGAGTTTCAGTAAACTGATGAGTGGCATTCTCCTGCTCTAGCTCTGTCACTCTATTCTCCAGCGCTATGTTATTTTCAAACAAAACCTCCATCACATCCTCATCACGCTCGTCACTAACAACATGATCCTCTACCGGATCTAACGGCTCTTGCTCGACTGTATGGCTACCTTGTCCTTCCTCAGGCATCCTATAACCAAACAAACACAACATCAGTATCACAATAAAATATATTCATTGATAAAATGAAACAATATTTTATTATGCACACTGCATACTAGATGAATCTCCACAATCCACCTCTTATCATACTCTATACGAGTTTTCTTCTAAGGTTATAACCTAAGTTTCGCATCCTAGAGTTTATAACCTACAGCTCTGATACCAATCTGTGACGCCCCCAAATCCGAGTTCTCAACCCCGGGTTTGGTGCTCACTATCCATCATCAACATAAGCATTCTATATACTATTGCGGAATAATAAACATACGTTGTTCATTATAATAAAGTCTTATACAATACCCCAAGGTCTATTACCTTAACATAAACATACCTTACTTAAGTTACATAAAGTAACACAAAAGGTTTACATAAACATCAAACATAGTATTTCATGATACTTAAACATTTATAATAACTATTCTTGGACCTTTCCCTTGCCCTTGTCCTTCTTACTTGAACTCTCTGGCTTAGCTGAAATAAATGTCATGATATAGCAAGGGTAAGCAACTAATTTGCTTAGCAAGTTTAAGTACAAAGAAGATATATCATGATTAGTAAGAAATTTATCGTTCAATGTTCAACAATAGAAATTAATTACGAAAGAACAAGAATTAAGTCTTGATAACTGAATATTCGGATAACAGATACTGAGTGATCATAATGACCATGAACATATGCTAAGGTTGTCAGCATTTAAACTGGTCCTTTTAATAAGTTTTGGTAATCAAGGGGATCAACCTTTCATACCCGGTGTATTATGCATAAACACTTAATTTACGAGCAATAATTGTTTTTCAATAATGCTTTAATCAAATTGTTCTTTTTCTCAGTCTTGAGTCCTTACCAAATCAATTGGTGAAGAAAAGCTTTTAACAACATATTTGATTTAACAAATTTAAACATATTTGATCTAGCCGATACAATGAGCATAGATCCATATCTTAAACAGTGCATGAATAAAAGAACTTTAACTAATTCACAGTTCAATAATAATAGAATAGGAATTTAATTGCATTGAGTGCGAGCATCAATAATCAATATGGATGTGAATAATAAACAATAATTATTCACTAACATGCTTTGAAAAGAATAACTCAAGTTTGAGTTAGAGAACTTGCCTTGACTGCGATCTACTGCTACACAATTTAATTTAATCTCTTTATTGTAAAGACCTATCATTGATAAGATTGATCTTACAATCAGCATATCATACTTTATATTATAATACAATTACTCTATCAGCAATTTACTTACCCACATAATCAATTATCTGAAAACATTCTTATTATTATCATTCTTTGATAATATATTATTTACTTTGTCATATTTCTTATGATTTAACACTTAATCTTTTCTTTTATTAGTCTCTTCTTTATAATCTAGTAAGATGAATACTAACATCATAGTCTAGATTATACAAACATGCAATCCAGCCACCTGGATTGACTAATTCAGCAAACTGAATTCAACAAACTTCCAATCCAGCAAGACTGGATTCTAAATCCTTCAATCCATCAAACTGGATTCTAAATCTTTCAATCCAGCAAACTGGATTCTAAATCTTTCAATCCAGCAAACTGGATTCAACATTTTTTTCAATCCAGCAAACTGGATTCCATATCTCTTTTACGAAAATACCAAATCAACTTATTATTTTTCTATCCTTTGGCCATACTTATATACATGTATTTCATACACAAAAAGTATTTTTCCGTAATTTTTCAATTTCTTTTACTATTTTTCAAAAATTATTTTTAGTGCGTGGCTTAAGAAATTAGCCCCATCATGCTCAACTCCAGAAATTCCCATCTCTTGGCATAACCTCATACATGTTAACGTGACCCTCCAGTTTAAATTTCGTGGCTATCGGAGTTATAGAACTCCGGTTATAGCGATTTTCGTCCGAAAAATCTAAATATTGAAATGATCATAACTTGGTCATTTTAAGTCGGAATGAGCTCATTTTTGGACAGGAGCTACTTTATGACATATATTTTCATGTCCCAAAAGGCCAGAATTTATTTCATATTTTAAGTGGCCGAAATTGCCCTTTCAAAATTTTGGGCAGACCCCATTTTGGAATTTCCAGCTTTTACCTATTTTGCTAAAATCAGTCCATACGGAAATCTACAACTCCTTTTTAGGTAATTCCACTTGGGTTTGAAAGATAACTCATCATATTACTCTCCCAAATTTTTCCAGAATTTTTAAATGCCAGAAAAATGACGAAAATACCCCTTGCTTTGACTGACCAAAAATAGTTTATTTTTCTTTCAAAAGACCAAACTATTTTTGCTAAAACAGTTGCTACCACTTGTGTATTCAACATTTTTGAATGCTACCACTTGGGTTTAGTAGTTAACTTACATATCTAGCACCCCTCTTTGACGGATCACAAAAAGAAGGTGTAGATCAAAAACGGTAGTCGATCAAAGGATGTGAAAAAAACTAGAGTTTTCTTACAAAACAAAACTAGTTTCTTTTCTATCCTTTTGATTCACTTTCTAACACTCAAATATGTTAGATCCATACATGAAACCATATAAAACATGTAGATAGAGGGTTTTAAACCTCTAGATCATAAACCTTAGATAACCAAAATCAACCAAAATAAAAAGAATAAGCTAGATTAGTTTTCACCTTGATTTTTGGGCACACTTTCTTTTTCTTCCAAAGTAAGAGATAAACTTTGGGTGCATAAATGGTGAATTTTCTTTCTCTTTCTCTCCTCTTCCCCACCGAACTTCTCTCTCTCTCTCTCTCTCTCTCTCTCTCTTTCTCTTATGCTTTGCTTGGTTAACTAAAGAAAAAGTAAGATGAGATAAAATAAAAGATGAAAGAGAAGAAAGTTTAATGGGTTGGACAAAATATATAGATACATTAGTATATCTATATCTAATCCACTAACATATCTCCTCTCTCTCTCTTAATTATTACAAGATTACTTACTAATATGTTGGCTCCATAAACAAAATGACACCTAGCCCATTAAGTAAATATCTTTTGGAATTTGGGAGCTTGTAATGATGACATTCACTCCCCCTTTCTCTCCTTATCCTTGGCCGGCCAAGTGGCCTTCTTATCCCCAAATCTTGCTTTTGCTTTTATGGAAAAATCTAGCATACAAAATGTCTAAAGTACCCTCATCAATTGGACTACAAGTTGGGCCATAAAAAAAATATTTTGGGCTTTCCATAAATAACCTATTGGACTTTTAATTAACTAGTTTGACTTACTAAATACTATGAACTTGGGCCTCCACTCTTAAATAATTGTGCTACTAGCATACTTGCCCATTAAATTTAATAGTGGTCTAGCTTAATAATCAAATTATCTACATGTCCAAGGCTTAAATAATTATTGGGCTTATTTAAACTACTAGCCATCCTTAGTAATATTAACCCTATTATCTCATGAACTATTACTCATTATTATTGATATCTACACATTCACATCAATCAATAATGTTAATTAACTTACATAACCCAATTAGACTTGTCTTATTCAAGTTTATTGAGTACTTACTTAGGGTTTAACCTCTTAAATCTATTTCCTAGATTATTAAAATACTTAAATTAGTTCATTAACTTATATAACTTATTAGCGAGACTTTCTTTAAATATTATATCATACTAACCACATAATCATGTCATCATCCATAAAATATTATTGATTAGGTAATACTTATTTACAATGTATCACAGAAATTCTTGGTTATTACAGGTGGGTGGTACCAAAATAGGAGCTTCGACTAGCTGATCTTTGATTGTAAGGAAGGCCTTCTGGCAATCATCATTCCATTTCATGGAGGAGTTCTTCCTTAACAGTTTGAAAATAGGCTCACAGGTTGTTGTGAGTTAAGAAATGAACCTACTAATGAAGTTGATTCTTCCCAAAAATTCCCGTATTTCCTTCTTTGTCTGATGAATTTGCATTTTCGTAATGGCCTAGATTTTGGTGGGATCCAGCTCAATCCCTTTATAGCTGACTAGGAATCCTAGCAACTTGCCTGATTTAACGCCAAAGGCGCACTTGGCTGGATTTAACTTCAAGTTGTACTTACGCAACCTGTTGAAAAGCTTTTTGAGATGGTCTAAGTGGTTTTGCCCCCTTCGGGATTTGACAATGATGTCATCCACGTAGATCTCTATCTCCTTGTGGATTAAGTCGTGGAAAAGAGCCATCATAGCTCTCTGATAGGTAGCTCCGGCATTGATGAGGCCGAATGACAACCGTCTATAGCGAAAGGTTCCCCAAGGCGTGATGAAAGTAGTTTTCTCATGATCCTCCTCAGCAACCATGATCTAATGGTACCCCGCAAAGCAATTGGTGAAGGACTACATGCCGTATTGAGTAGTATTGTCAATGAGAATGTGAATAAATGGCATGGGAAAGCTATCTTTAAGGCAAGCTTTATTCAGATCCCGATAATCCACGCAAACTCGCACCTTTCCTCCAGGCTTAGGCACGGGAACAATGTTGGATATCCATTCAGGATATGTGGACACCATGATAATTCCATCTTGAAATTGTTTCACAATTTTTTCTTTCACCTTTAAGCTCCACTTAGCTTTCAATCGCCTGAGTTTCTGCTTGACTGGCTTGAATCCCTCTTTGATGGGAAGGCGATGAGGGACAATGTCAGTGGACAAACCCACCATGTCTTCGTGAGACCATGCAAACATATCCTGGAATTGGGTTAGTAATGTAAACATATCATTCCTCTATTTTAGGGTAAGGTCTGAACCAATCTGGATTAACTAAGGGTTTTCTAAGGTTCTGAGATTGAAAGAGGTGGCTTGATCAAGGTTGGGTTTAGGTTTGTTTTCGACCCATTCTTTGATCTCTATAGGCACCTCAGTGTCCTCTTGTATTTCCATCAAGTCTGAGTCCAACTTTTAATAAAAGTTACAATCCTTGCGAAGAAGAGGCATCTTATCAGCAAGTACAGACACATCTAAGTTCAGAGTCCTGAAACAAAATATGCTTTCACTTAATATATATAAAACTGTTTAATCATACAAAGTGTTACCATGTATGGACAAAACAACTGCTAATACAGTACAGAAAAGTAAGCAGTTATGATATCTACATGGCAGAAAGAAGTCCTGCCCATTTTACCCTTGTCGACCAATGCAAGGAGTGCTGCTCCAATTGGCAAGGGCAAAGTCCTGGTGGACAGCAGTGATGGAGGGGTTGTCATCGTCCTCCTTCTCCCGAATGATGACCATTATGTCTGGGCAATCATCGTCTGGGGTGTATCTGTTTGTATCTTCATCATGGACAATGATGCGTATGCCTGACATCATTCGGACGATGTCTTGTTTGATCCTTCATTCCTCTTCTTCCACGTTGGGATCTGGAACAAAGACTTCCTTATCCTTTACCGGTATCGGCTTGGGACATAACATAGCCATTATGTTGGCTGGCACCTTTACCAGATTTTGTGCAGACTCTGGATTTTCTGGTGGAGATAATAGCCGTGTGGCTGAAGTGGAAGGAATCTGCTTATGCTTATGTGGATTCCTGTGACTAGAACTGGCAGAATAGCCTAGTCTGGCTGTCCCAGTTTTACTGGACACTTGGATTGGGTGCTTAATACCCTGATGCTCTTTACCCAGCCCTTGTCCCGGCTGGTGTCCCAATGACATCATTTCTTGAGTAGCTACCATAACTTTGGCAGAATTCTTGGGTACGGGAAATGGCGTCCCAATAGAATGGTAATGAGTGCTGCTTACTTCCAAAGCATGAAAACTGACCGGCTCAATATTGGAATTGACACTGATGAGTGGCATGTCACCCTGTTGAGGATATTCCGGTTCAACGTTAACTGTGACTAGGCTATTATTGATAATGTATTTAAGTTGCTGATGAAGAGTGGAGGGGACTGCCCCGGCCATATGAATCCATGGTCTCCCTAGTATCCTGTATCTATTTTGAGCACGTGAAAAGACACACAAAATGTATGGGGACCAATCTCAATTGGCAGCTCAATCTCTCTGACTAAATTCTGACAGGATCCATTAAAAGCTTTGATGATTGTATGACTACTTCAGATCCGCTTGAGATTGACATTCATCTTTAGTAATGTAGCATAAGGACAGATATTCAGAGACGAACCTCCATCTATCAAGACTCCAGCTAACATGTATCCCAAGGACAAAACCGCAGTGTGTAACGGCTTGCAATGATCGGTCCCTTCAGGCGGTATGTCATCATCAGTGAAAGAGATCTCATTGTTGTGGAAAATGTGATTAACCAGATGTTGAAATTTTTCCACATCCATTGATTTTGGCAAGTAGGCTTCTTCCAAAACCTTTAATAGAGTCTTCCGATGATCCTCGGAAGTTAAAACCAAGTCTTATATTGAAATTTGATGTGAAGCTTCTCTTAAGCTTAAAACCACCTTGGCTTCATTATGACCCATAGCACGGTAGGAATTTTTCAATCTTCTCCAAGGGAATTTTCCCCTTTGATTTAATAGCAGGCTTCATCACCCGTTGCGGAAGATATAGTGGATTTTCCTTCGACGCTGCAGCAGTTGTATGAGATATGGATCCTTCAGCTTCTCCATAATTCCACGGAACTTTCTGTAAGCTGATAACAGGATATTGTGGTCGGAATGGCAAGTTGATTGGCTCTGGAGCAGCCACTTTCAAAGGATTGTTAATTCCTTTGAGTTGAATTGTGCATGGTTTAACAGTCCTATCAGCCTCAGTGGATATAACTGCTACTAGTCCTTCCCATTTGGTAGGATAAATATTTTCTCTCTCAAATAGCACGGTATCGTTGTCTGCCAATTGCAAGACACCACTATCGATTAGATTCTGAATAAGGTGGCGGAGTTCCCAGTATTCTTCCGTGTTGTGACCGCGAGAATGGGAGTGATACTGACATACTCCATCAGGATTGAACCGTCCTGAATGGGGATTAATTGGAGGTAGAAGGGATGTGATTCTTCCTTCATTGATTAGTATATGAAGTATCTCCTCCATAGGTTGGCCCAGGTATGTAAATTCCCTTCAATTGGCAAAATCTCGACGGGCTTTGGTAGTTGATCTCTTCATCACTATGTCCTCCAATGTTTCATATTTTGAAGGTGACGAGGGAGTATTCATAACCGAGGGACGGAGACTAGCATGCTCCTGGCTAATTAATTGGCATGTGACTAGATGCTGATAGGTCACCAGTTCGGCCAATTACTCAATTTGCTTACACAGAGCTTTAACCTTCCATTCTATCGTAAACTGGAACTTTGCATAATCCCACTTGTCAACACCATCTTTGATGATCTGAGATGCTTCACAGTTAAAATTAGAACTCTGTCCATTGCTCCAATTATTCATGTTGACCTCTTCCTCTTTGTGTGGAGGAAGAGGGTTGTCTTGCACGTGAGGTTGATCTGGTTTGGTAACCACGATCTCACCGTTGTCTATCAAATCTTGGATCTTGTGTTTTAAGGCCCAACAATCTTGAGTATCATGTCCAGGTGCCCCGACATGATAAGCAAATTTTCGAGCATCATTGAAACCCCTCCCATTAGGGCTGGCTGGCGGAAGAAGATGTGTGATTTTCTTCTGAGTTGTCAGAAATGTGAGAATGTTCTCGAGTGAATCCCCTAGGGGTGTTAACACTTGAGGGCGTTTGACTTCTCCACCTTTTGGCATTGGAGGGATTGAAGATTGTGCTTGAAAATGAGTGTAATTTCTCCGTTAGATAGGCATATTCTGATTGCCTTTCTGACCCTGTAGTATCAGGGAAACATCCTCCTTTTTCTTTTTATGGACCCTCCGAGGGTTGTTTCTATAATTTTCGGATTGAATGTGCTCAGCAACAGCTTTGAGAGCGGCTAGGTCTTGAATCTTTCCTGACTTCAATACCATCTCAGCTATTTCTCCATGTTTGATGATTTAAGAAAATGGTTTACCAATGCCAGCTAAGACTCTTTCATAGAAAGGAGCTTCTTGTATGTCTATGAAGGTCATGACCATTTCTGACTCTGTCATAGAAGGAATCACTTGAGCAGCAAGGCGCCTCCACCTTTGAGCATACTCTCTGAAAGACTCATTGGACTGTTTCTTGACCTTGGTAATCTGGTACCGGTCAGGAGCCATTTGAGACTGAAAATTGTATTGTGTGAGGAAGGCGTGAGCTAGCTCTCCCCAGCTATGAATCTTTGAGTTGTCTAATCTGGTATACCATGAACGGGCTTTTCCAGTCAGACTCTTTTGGAACAGCTGCATTCTGAGCTTCTCATCCTCTGCATAAGATCCAAGTTCTCCAATGAACACCTTCAAATGTGTGTAAGGATCTCCTAACCCATCATACTTTTCGAAGTCAAGAGTTTTGAACTTTTCTGGATAATGCCAGGGAATATACAAAGATCGACATAGGAGACACTCCCGTGTGCTCCAATTCCTTTGATAGAACGAAGGGTTTCTTCCATTTGAAGAACTTTCTTTTTGATGTCACAAGTGTCTGGATCTCCTATGAGATGGACGGCTTCATGAATTTTGTTGGTCGTATCAAACTGCAGTTCAGGTACTGTAATGGCTTTATCAGAACCTTGGGTTCCTCCTTGTGCAGAGGATTCAGTATGTATGGGTATCTTTGGACCCTGAGTAGATTGAAGTAGTTCTTTAAGTAGAATAGCCAAATCTGTAGTTTGTTTACTTAATCCGCCAAATTTTTCACGAGAAACTGGATTAGACTGGTCAGATGAAGACATGATTGGCTATAGGCTCGCGGCCTTTTTGGATTTTGACTGGGTAATAGGTACGAATGCTTCCCTGCGATAAAACTTGCATAGTTTAATTTTAGGGATTTTTTAATGTTTACATGCTATGGGATGTGTCCGTTTTAGGATTATGATCCGGCAAAACAGATGTTAGCTGTTTGTAATACAGGATTGCATATTAATTTAAATATGTATATGCACATATTTCTTCATATTTCTCATTAAATGGAGATGAATATGAAATGTAAATTACAAGTAATTGACTTTACGAGTAATTTGAAATGACAAAGCATGAAGAGACTTTCCTCCGCGTTTGGTTTATCAGAGACTGACCTATCTTAGGTTTCTCTCGTGACTTTTTGGCATGAAGGTTCCTAAATCATCACAATTTACTCAATAGAAAGTTAATCCGGTCTTTCAACTGGAGCGAATTTAGGTGGTGCCTTTCCTGAGCCTTGTTGGAATTAGTCTTCCTACGAGTTCAGTAATCAAACATTGACAGGATAGCCTCCTGGTGGAGGAACCACATAGCATACATTCACATACAACGTGTCTCACTGTTTATGAAAATGTTGACATGTGCAAAGCACTAATATCACAGATAGATATATTGCAGTGCAGTAAAAAAATGCATTCGTACACATTCATCATAAATGTAAATGCAACATCCACACACAAGCATATAATAGTTTTGAAAAGATTGTAATAGCGGCTTAAATCCTCTTACTTGTGTCCCCAGCAAAGTCGCCACCTGTCGACGTCGGGATTTTTATTTGTCTCTTTTCGTTACCTGTTTTTGTGTTCTCATGTTAGGTGAGATTTGTTTGAAAAAACAAGTGAAAAAGGTCCGACATATATAATGTCGACGATGGATTGTTAAGAGACGCCAGTTGGTTTTTTAACTGGTTGTACCAACACAACTGAGAAAAGGTTTGCACATTGACCTAGTGATGTGACACTGCTAAACGGGTCTGTGAAATCGAGATTCATTAGGGTCCGGGGACTTGCTTATGTGGAGGGAATGTGTTAGGCACCCCCGACATCCGTGTTGCCACGGTGACTGTCACTTTTCAAGAAACTGTTATATGAATGTGTGTGTGTGTGTGGGTCAATGTGTTGTTATTTGGAAGTAGTGCGAGGCCTCGTTCGCACCTATATACACAGGGTTTGAATTTATGTAAAAATTCAGTTTTAAACAAGATATAACAGTGATGTTTTGTAAAAGAGGTTTTTCAAACCCTTATGCTCAATAGTAATTGAGACCTTTTACACTTCCATTTTATTCAATGTTCGGCTTAATTGATTTTATTTTCGAGATGCGAAGCATCTTTGAGAAAATAATGTACAAAGCAGTGCCAAACTCCTCATGGGTATGGAAACCATCGGAGGAAATCCGAACATCGGGAATAAATTTACAAGCTGTTTATAGTTGAAAAGGTCCATCACGGGAACCGAATCAAGATTCAGTGGACTGAATCTGTGATCACATGCTTCCTAAGCTCACATGATGACGCAATTGATATAAACGCAGTAAGAAGGTATATATATATAAAAGCTGTAAATATATATACAGACATGATCGACCACCACGAAGCACCTCCATGGGGGATCGGAAATGTAAATAAAGCTGTAAAAGCGATCAACAACCACAGAGGAAACTCCAGGCGGGACGAAATGTACAGAAAGCTGTAAAAAAGGTCAATCGCCACGAAGTAAACTCCAGGCGGGATGAAATGTGAATATATATATATATATATATATATATATATATATATGTAAATACAGGATATAAAATATATACAAAGTAACAACAGTTAATATATATAAGTATATATATATTAAGCAGTAAATGCACAGGATATAAAATCCAGGCTCATCGAACAAAGTCCGACACACAGTTCAATATATATATATATATATATATATATAAAGAAAGCATTTAAACGCACCGGATGTAAAATCTAGGCTCATCGAATAAAGTTCGACACATAATTTATAAATATAAGTATATATATATATATATATATATATATATATATATATATATATATATATATATATATATATATATATATATATATATACGAAAGCATTCGCACCAGACGTAAGTTTATAAATATATATATATATATATATATATATATATATATATATATATATATATATATATATATATATATATATATACGAAAGCATTAAACGTTCCAGACATAAGTCTAGGCTCATCGAGGCATAACTCGATAATATATATATATATATATATATATATATATATATATATATATATATATATATATATATATATATATAAGTATATATATACAAACTAAAATGAAACCACGGACCGAAGTCTGGACCTGCACACGCAACACGACTCTCAACGTGAAGAATAGTGTGTGCATAGATGAAGAGAAAAACTTTAAAATGTGTAAGAAGGCTTACAGTGGGCTGCCAAAAAAGATTTCAATAACTTGAAATGGATGAACACTCGGCTCCCGCCGGTAAAAAGTAGCTATATATGAGCTTACAAGTGTTTAAAATGAGAAAGCACTCAGTTTAGGGTGTGTACAAAGCAAATTGGACAGGGCTTTCTTGCCTTTTCTCTTTTCAAAATGGCCACCCCAAGCCCTCTATTTATAGAGGGGGGAGCCGCAGGTGTACCTGCGACTAGGTCGCAAGTGTACCTGCGGCTGCCCAGGGTGCCCTGAGCTTCGCGGGTCTCGTCGTCTCGAAGTACATGCACGTATACAATGTGATTTCTGCTCGAACTTTTAGAATTGCAATTCGGGCATCCAACTGAGGTATGTAAAACCTATTTCGAACCGCCGTTTTCGAGAGTTACGCAATGACATGGGATTAGAGGTTGTACGAAATCAAGAAGATGGGACGATGCCCTCCGGTCTTCAAGCTTCAAATTCTATCCGTTACCCTGCGTAATAGTCACTCGGGATTGGTTTTCCTTGGCTCTTGTGGAACATTGTTGTGTAGAAATATATGTCTGAAATGTTGAGACGGTGTGAGATGGCGTCAAAGTGGCAAGATGATGATTTTGCCCCTCACTGGGGTTATCTCTAGTTTGGGCTGATAAAGCAGATGCTGCTCAGGGCTATTTCTGAGATTAGACTGCTGCAAGTGTTGAAGGTCCTCAGTGACATCTCTGAGGTGTGCCTGTCTTCCTAGTGTTATTGACAGGTCTTATACTGAGTGCCTCGGTGTAAGCGCCGAGGTTGAAGCTGATTGCATGCATTTGAAACAAGCATTTCAGGGGTTATCTTCGGAACTACAACTACCTTCCTTGGGGTTATCTCCAAGGTTGGAATCTGCTATTCCCAGTGTTGGGACTGAGACTGAATATCTCGGGGTTATCTCCGAAATTAATTGGTCTTCTCTGGTGAAATTTTCGGTATTGAAACTGCAGGCCTCGGGGTTATCGTCGAGGTTGGAACTGTTACTCCCGGTGTGTGTTCCGGGGTTGAGACTAAACTTCCAGTAGTATCCGGACTGGATGTGAGCTATTTTCCAAGGTTATCTCTAAAAGACGAATCTGCCCTCCTAGAATGTCAGTAACAGGTGTGCAGAAAATTTTGAGTGTCTACAATATACATTATGATTTAACACTCTAATCTTATATATTATAAGTTCTTCTTTAAACTCTAATAAGTCAAATACTAATCAAGTAACCTGGATTCTAAATCTAGCAACCAAATCATCAATTCAGCCGACTGGATTCCAAATCCAGCAACCTAGATGGCCAATCTAGCAAACCAAACTACAATCCAGCAAACTAGATTCCAAATCCAGCAACTAGATTGCAATCCAGCAAGTTGGATTCAATATATTTTCAATTCAGTAAAATGCTTTCCATTCCAGCAAGCTGGATTCATCAAATTTTTCAATCCAGCAAGCTGGATTCAATTTCCTTATTACAAAAATACCAAATCAACTTATTATTTTTCTATCCTTTGTCCAAACATATATACATATATTTTATACACAAAAAGTATTTTTTCATAATTTTCCAACTTCCTTTAGTATTTTTCAAAAATCATTTTTAGTTAACTCCTTAAAAAATTAGCTACCTCGTGCTTAACTCCAGAAACTCCCATCTTTTGACAAAATCTTATACGTGTTAACGTGACCCTCCAGTTCAAATTTTATGGCCATCGGAGTTATAGAACTCCGGTTATAGCCGTTTTCGTCGAAAAATCACAAAAATTGAAATGGTCATAACATGGTTATTTTAAGTCGAAATGAGCTAATTGTTGGACAGGAGGTACTTTACACCATATATTTTCATGTCCCAAAAGGCCGGAATTTATTTCACAAATTAAGTGGCCGAAACAGCCCCTACAATTTCTTGGACAGTAGCTATTTTGTAATTTTCAGTTTTTCCTACTTTGCTAAAAATAATCTATACGGAAATCTACAACTCCTTTTTCAGTGATTCCACTTGGAGATGTTAGAAAACTTATCATATTATCCTCCCAAATGTTTCCAAAAATTTTGAATACCAGAAAAATGACAAAACTACCCATAATCTTGTCTGTCCAAAAATAGTTTATTTTTTCTTTTTAACAACAAAACTATTTTTCCTAAAATAGTCACTACGACTTGTGTACTCAATATTTTTGAGTGCTACTACTTGGGTTTAGTATTTAACTTACATATCTAGTATCTCTCTTTGACGGATCACAAAAAGAAGGTGTAGATCACAAACGGTGAAAATCCAAAGTACATAAAAATTTTATGACTTATAAACTAGAAAAATCACTTTTCTTTATTTTTGATTTCCAACTAAAACAACACCCAATATAGGTATATCTAAACATGAAACACTCATTAACATGTATATACATGATTTTTTAGTTTAAAAATATAGATTCAAGGTTTGATTTACAATAACCAAAAATACATAAACAAAAGGTATTTATATTTTTGATTTTCATGATCTCCTTCTTCTACTTCTTCCATGGATGAACCTTCTCCCTCCTCTACTCTCTTATTCCTTCCATGGCTACTGAAACCTCTCTTCTCTCACTCTCCCTCTCTCTCTTTATTTCTTGTTAGAATAATAAAAGAGATGAAAGAGAAAAAAATAAGATAGACTTTTATTAGATATGGATATATATCAGTTATCTATACTCATTCTCATTTTCCTCCTCATGTTTCATCCGGCCATATGGCCCTTAAATCCTCCACCGCAATTGGTTTAGTTCCTTAGTTAATGCTTTATTAATTATCCCACATGTTCCTCCACTAACCTTTCTTTGTGGCCAATTATTCTCCACTCCTTTTTCTCTTCTTTGTTTGCCAACCATGTGTCTTAGCATGATGACATGCACTCCCTCCTTCCTCTCCTTGAAAATCCGGCCAAGTGGCCAATTTCTTACCAAGTCTTGCTTTGTTTAATGTAATATCTAATGTACATAATATCCAAAGTGCCCTTTCTTCAATTGGGCTGCTATACTTTTAATTCTTTTGGGCTTCTAAATTAATTTCTTGGGCCATGAAAATTGATTAGGTCCAATACTTTTAATATTACCATTACCTAATTATCTAATTAGGGTTTCTATTTCCTCAATTATAACTTAATTCTTTAGTTACATGCCCTTAATTTCTTAACCCAATTAAACTTACTATAATTAGGTTATAAAATTAATTAATTGAGATGTATAAAATAAATCTCTTAGAATTAGTATATATTTTATATACTAATATTCTCCCGTATCATAACCTTTAGGTTATTAAATTTTTCATTCCTAATTTATAATTAGGTTACCTTAGCTTCTCTTATTTATTTTATAATAAACAAATAAAAACAAACACATATTATTCATATGCAATTACTCACATATAACAATACACAAAACCATACAAGTCTTTCACACAATTTTTTTTAATCCATACCTTATTTCCAGTCTAGGTCTTATTATTCAACCTTTAATTAATCAATTTAAATTTTATAAATCGTATAAATTCTCGGGTTATCACATTCTCCCCCCTCCTTTACAAGGATTCTATCCTTGAAATCACCGCTTTCTTATCCTCTATAATCTTTTAAAGTTGTATCATCAATTCACTTATATCAACACAATATTATTTTGTGTCTCAGATTCTAATCTGTGATTTGGATCTATAAAAGAAACTATTCATAGCATTATCTATCCAGTATTACTCGTGTAATTTAATTTCTCAACGAAATCGTTATCTGTCGACACCACCTGGGCAGCCATTGAATCTTACACCGTCATATTAAATGTACGGGCTGTTGGTCTCCCTGGCTGAGCAGGTCCTCGAATCGCCAAAGTTCCACTACCGGGTCCCTTGTTGACACTTTCCTTTTTCACATTTCTCTTCGGACAATTCTGAACCAAATGATCAGTCGATCCACACGCAAAACAACCTTATATCTTCTTCGGACTAGGACAATTGGGCGATATAAGTCCCTCTTGACCACAATTATAACAGACTACCTTCATCAAATATGTTGCAAAAACTGTCTTTTGCTCTTCCGCTACTCTGGCAATGATAAATGCCTTCTCCATCTCCTTCACCCACATTTGGGCTTCAATCAGATTCGTAGTTCCCTTAAATTCTGGCGGTCCTACCGCTTTAAAATCTTTAAAGTTAGCAAATCTATCAGCTGGCTGATTTCTCGTTCTCGCTCTTTCTGCTGGAGCTCTATTTCCTATAGCTTGGGCTATCATATTCATAAAGTTTTGTATTGGGTCCACTTGACGTCCTTCATTATTCACTGACTGCTCTTCTCTTTGATGTCGATTCTGTCATCTAGGCAGCATTATTTGATTTAAATAAAAATCTTACATTAATTTTCTTTCTCTACCCAAATTCTTATTTATCACACAATAAGAATTTAACGCATAGTTTTCATATAATCGCATATTTATTCAAATAGCACATAGTACATTTAGTACTCAACATATACAACTATCCCTTTTTTTAATAATATTTGGATTAACAACACAACTTTATACAAAAAGTTATAATTCTCCAACTTTACACAAAAAGTTACAATTCTCCAACTTTACACAAAAGTTGCACTTCTCCATTCACACAGTTATTCCCAGTTCGTCAAACTTACCACATTTATGAGTTCAAGAACTTGCCACAATTATATGAGTTTATGAACTTATCCTAGTCAGACCATTGGCGTCCATTCGCTGAGGGGTTCAAAAATTTCATATAATTATGAGTCACGAACTTACCATAAGTATGAGTTTTAAGAACTCGCAACTTAATCTTATATTCATATAGAAAATAAAGATTCGTACAAACATATATATATATATATATATATATATATATATATATATACATATGTTTACACATCATTCTCGATATTACAACCTTTAATATCACACACTATCAAAAGATACTATCGCTTATACTTAAGCTATCTACCTTCCACTCCCTTCACCAGTCTTCTTCTTACCGGGACACTTGTTAAACCTGTGACCTGTTCTCCCACATGAAAAATACTTTCTCATATTTAGCTTAGGATAATGTAAAGAAATATGTCCTTCCTGCTTATAATTGAAGCACACGTTCTTCCACATCATGCACTCTCCAAAGTGAGTCTTTTCACACTTACCATATACTTGCTTCTTCTTCGGGTTAAAATTTTTAGAATGACTATCACTGTCGTTGTCCCTCTTTCTCTTATTCTTGCCCTTCTGCTTCTTAACGGTTCCTTCAGATGATCCACCACCTTCAGCCTTCATTGTTTCCACTTGCGCCTTCAAGTTATTTCGTTCTTCGGTCATCTCGCGTAGTGCTCGCTCAGTCTTCCACAACTCCTCCAAGAGAAATACTTTACTCCGGAGTTCTTGAACTTCTGCTGATTCTTGATCTTTTTCTCCAACTTTGGTCTTATTCTCTTTCTCCACCTTAACTTCATCGAACTCTGCCTCCTCATCTCCACTCAAATATATCTCGGGATAATCATCATGATCACTCCCCAGATTCACCATGGGTTCATCTTTTCCCACTTCTGTAACTGACTCGCGCTGGCACCTCGGCTACTGGCACAGGTGCAACAACCGCTAGCATCTCCGTACTCATTTCATCTTCTCCTGACATTCTATAGTCAGTTAAACAACTTGATTAGTACTTCACCAGTACAACTTAATACACACGATGTCCACACATCTCACTGTTGATACACTTTATCAATCTCTCACTTAGTACTCTAAATGAGTATTCTTTACCTCTTGCTAATGGTTATAATCCTAGGGTTCCCCCCCCCCTCTTATGGTTTATAACCTACAGCTTTGATACCAATATGTGACGCCCCCAAATCTGGGTTACCTGACTCCCGAGTTTGGTGCTCACGATCCACAATATAATAACATCTAACTGCCCATCTAAATATGAATAGAAATTTACACCACCTTAACTGATATAGTTAATACATTCGTCCCAGGTTATCTAACCTTTATATTACAAACATACCCTTTAGATAAACAAAAAGGGTTTACAAACATAACATAATAATAATGTTTCATTATACTATTCCAGCAATACGCCTTTGCGTTTGTTCTTCACAGCACCTCCAGTCAATTCGTCCCTAGTTGAGATGTTTTATTTAGCAAGGGTGAGCAACAAATTTGCCCCACAAGTTAAGATATACAATGAATGTATAAGAATCAGAACAACAGACTATCTATTTTGATAGAATGACACCAAAGTTCAGGGAACTTTGAAATAGCTGAACAATTCATTCTTCTCTAACCAATCTTCTCGCAACTTAAGCAACACCTTAACGAAAGGATACAATGCTTTCAAAGTTTCTACGATATTCTATTAAATAATCAATTTAGCAATACTCTCTAGAGTTTATGATGACTGATCTTACAAGATCTTAAAATTCTCTTCTCGAGTAACTATCAAAGATTTGACTTTGATATACTTGGGTGTATCAGATAAACATAAATATTAAATTATACCCCTCTACAAGTATATAAAGTGATTAGCTTTAGTATACCCTATATTATGCATAATATTTAAGCGCGCGCAAAGGCCGAATATACGACCAAATATGTTCCTTTTATATAAAAGGTTGTTCTTCTCAGTCTTTGAATCAGAATTTGATTTATCAGCAAAATACAATGATTTCAATATCTAATCGCTTCTCTTCTCTTCTCTTCTATTCTCTTCTCAAACCTATCAAGTTTCCTTTTTCGATCTAGCCGAAACAATTGACATCGATCTATCAATAATAATTGAATTCTCTTATCTTCTCTTCTCGAACCTATCAAGTTCTAACAAATGTTTGTCTAGCCAGAACAGTTAGCTAAGACATTTCTCAGCACGATTCAACAATAGACATGAATTATCTGTACTATTTGCAATCACTAGTAACTTCTACGGATGTGAATATCCAATAACAGATATTCTCCAAATACATTCTCAGAATCACTAATTCAATTTGAATTAAAAAACATGCATTAACTGCAATTAATCAATAATAAATTCTCAGACGTGGTCTAATCAACAATAATTAACCACCATAATATTTGAAAGGATATAACTCAAGGTTGAGTTAAAGAAACTTGTCTGATTCGTTGACTACTGCTACACAATTTAAGTTAACTTCTTTTGTAAGACCTATCATTAATAAGATTGGTCTTTTAATCAGCATATCATACTTTGTATCATAATACAACTACTTTATTAATTAATTATCTAACACTTAATCACATAATTAAATATTAGATAACACCATACAACATTAGTATTATTATCATCCTTTGATAATTATTTAATCACTATATCATATACATTATGATTTAACACTCTAATCTTATATATTATAAATTCTTCTTTAAACTCTAATAAGTCAAATACTAATTAAGTAACCTGGATTCTAATTCTAGCAACCAAATCGTCAATCCAGCCGACTGGATTCCAAATCTAGCATCCTAGATGGCCAATCTAGCAAACCAAACTGCAATCCAGCAAACTAGATTCCAAATCCAGCAACTAGATTGTAATCCAGCAAGCTGGATTCAACATATTTTCAATTCAGTAAACTGCTTTCCAATCCAGCAAGCTGGATTCATCAGATTTTTCAATCCAGTAAGCTGGAATCAATATCCTTTTTACGAAAGTACCAAATCAACTTATTATTATTCTATCCTTTGTCCAAACATATATACATATATTTCATACACAAAAAGTATTTTCTCATAATTTTCCAACTTACTTTAGTATTTTTCAAAAATTATTTTTAGTTAATTCCTTAAGAAATTAGCTACCTCGTGCTTAACTCCAGAAATTCCAATCTTTTGACACAGTCTTATACGTGTTAACATGAGCATCCAGTTTAAATTTCATGGCCATCGGAGTTATAGAACTCCGGTTATAGCCGTTTTCGTCGAAAAATCATAAAAATTAAAATGGTTATAACTTGGTCATTTTAAGTTAGAATGAGCTCATTTTTGGACAGGATGTACTTTATACCATATATTTTCATGTCCCAAAAGGACAAAATTTATTTCACAAATTAAGTTTCCGAAACAGCTCCTACAATTTCTTGGACAGTAGCTATTTTGCAATTTTCACTTTTTCCTACTTTGCTAAAAATATTTCATACGGAAATCTAGAACTCCTTTTTCAGTGATTCTACTTGGAGATGTTAGAAAACTTAACATATTATCCTCCCAAATATTTCCTGAATTTTTGAATGTCAGAAAAATGACGAAACTACCCCTAATCTTGACTGTCCAAAAATAGTTTATTTTTTCTTTTTAACAACAAAACTGTTTTTGCTAAAATAGTCACTACAACTTCTGTACTCAACATTTTTGAGTGCTACCACTTGGGTTTAGTAGTTAACTTACATATATAGAGCCTCTCTTTGACGGATCGCAAAAAGAAGGTGTAGATCACACACGGTGGAAATCCAAAGTACATAAAAATTTTATGACTTATAAACTAGAAAAATCACTTTTCTTTATTTTTGATTTCCAACTAAAACAACACCCAATATGGGTATATCTAAATATGAAACACTCATTGACATGTATATACATGGTTTTTGAGTTTAGAAATATAGATTCAAGGTTTGATTTACAATAATCAAAAAAACATAAACAAAAGGTATTTATACCTTTGATTTTTATGATCTCCTTCTTCTTTTTCTTCCATGGATGAACCTTCTTCCTCCTCCACTCTCTTCTTCCTTCCATGGCTACTGAAGCCTCTCTTCTCTCACTCTCCCTCTCTCTCTTGAGTTCTTGTTAGAATAATAAATGAGATGAAAGAGAAAAAAAATAAGATAGACTTTTATTAGATATGGATATATATCAATTATCTATACCCATTCTCTTTTTCCTCATGTTTCATCCGGCCATGTGGCCCTTAAATCCTCCACCACAATTGGTTTAGTTCCTTGGTTAATTCTTTATTAATTATCCCACATGTTCCTCCACTAACCTTTCTTTGTGGCCAATTATTGTCCACTCCTTTTTCTCTTCTTTGTTTGCTAACCATGTGGCTTAACATGATAACATGCACTCCCTCCTTCCTCTCCTTGTAAATCCGGCCAAGTGGCCTATTTCTTACCAAGTCTTGCTTCCTTTAATGTAATATTTAATGTACATAATGTCCAAAGTGCCCTTTCTTCAATTGGGCCTTAAGTTTGGGCTCCTATACTTTTAATTCTTTTGGGCTTCTAAATTAATTTCTTGGGCCATGAAAATAGATTAGGTCCAATACTTTTAATATTATCATTCCCTAATTATTTAATTAGGATTTTCATTTCCTCAACTATAACTTAATTCCTTACTTACATGCCCTTAATTTCTTAACCCAATTAAACTTACTATAATTAGGTTATAAAAATAATTAATTGAGATGTATAAAATAAACCTCTTATAATTAGTATATGTTTTATATACTAATATTCTCCCATATCATAACCCTTAGGTTATTAAATTTTTCATTCCTAATTTATAATTAGGTTACCTTAGTTTCTCTTATTTGTTTTATAATAAACAAATAAAAACAAAGACATATTATTCATATGCAATTACTCACATATAACAATACACAAAACCATACAAGTCTTTCACACAATTTTTTTTAAATCCATACCTTATTTCCAGTCTAGGTCTTATTATTCAACCTTTAATTAATTAATTTAGATTTTATAAATCGTATAAATTCTCGGGTTATCACAGGAACCAATAATAACAAATCTAATAAATAGTTAGATTGAGAAGAAGTGTAAGATTCGTTAGGAACCATGTATGTTATTCATGACCTAATGTGTTACGTTATGTGATCATCTACTGTAGAGACCTTAAAGACTTAAAATGCACGTGTAATAACAGTAGCGGACGCAAAGGCAAGTGTTCTAGCCCTTGTTTTAGTTCAATCTGAACAAGCTTTGTGATTCAGGTATTCTTACGCATAAATTAATGAATGATGGAGTCAAAGCCAATTCTTTCGGCTAGACTTACGATATGTTGGATTTCTTATAATCTATTGAAGTATTGTCAATGTTTTACCAAACTATGTTGGTGTGGTTTTCAAATGAAGACTGAGTATGCTAAAATGTTTTGTCGTCAAACGACAGGCACGTGAGGTTGCTGTGACAACCCGAGAATTTAGAGAATTATTTAAATTTTAAAATATTGAATTAAGGTTAAATAATAAACCTAGACAGAAAATAAGTGAATGGATTTGAGATTTTCGAGAAGAAATTTTGTGAATTTAAATTTTTTGTGGTGAATTATTCAAGATTAAGGGAATAAATGTATATGTTCTGTGAATATGATTGTATATATGTACAGTATGTGGTTAAGGGTCAAGGGTTGACCATATAAGTCATATCAATGGCAAACCCTAAGATTATATTAAGAACGTCAACGTTCAGTTAGAAAATTCTTACGATTTATAAGAAACCCTAAAACCGGTTCTGAAACTCCAAATTTCAGTTTCGGAAATTTGAAACCCTAATTTGGTATATGAAAAGCCCTAATTTAGGGGCTTAAAGGCTTAAGTGTATTAATTATAACCTAATTAGGGAAACTCTAATAAATATTTAGAAAACCCTAATTTTAAAGTTTGAATCCATAATTATTTCGTTAGAAACCCTAATGTACAAATATGACCATAATTGCTAAATTATTAATTTTAATTAGGAAATATTAATCCTAATTAGCAAGCTTGAGTTATGATTGTAAAATTTTAATATAATTAGAAAATCCTAATTTTAATTTAGAAATATTAATTTTCTATTTTCAAAATTGAAATTTGGAAATCTTAGAAATTAAATTTCAAATATTTAAGGGTTGAACCCTAAACCCTAAGGGTCAAACCCTAAACCCTAAGAATTTGGATGATTTACATGGTTGCCATTAATTTTTTGTGCAAAAAGACTAAAATGCCCTTTTAGCATTCTTTAATTAGGAAGTGTGTAGATCTTGCCATATCTTGGATAGGTTACCAACTAAAGTTATTCACATGTGCTATATACCAAATATCTCAGCCAACATGCCAGCTATATACTTTACATTATAATTTATATAGATTAAAAAGTAAGAAAATCTCTTACTTTATTTAGCAAAGCAACCAAGACCTTCACTCTCTAAAAATTCGAAAATGTAGAGTGAGAATGTGTATAAAGCTAAGCTTAGATCATGTGTTAGCTTACCAATAACAAACATCAATGATAAGATCTTAGATCAAGGCTCAAAAAGGTAGAAAAACCCTAAACTTAGAAATTTATGTAATTCATATTTTTTGTTGTTGTTTGTTGTTAAAAGTTATGTAATAAGATGTCATATAATATAGTGATCTGGGTTGTTGGATCATGGATCCATAACATCTAGATGCACAATTTTGAAATTTTTAGAAATCTGAAAAAATTGAAAAAAATGGTCTGACAACCATATGTCAGAGGCCTTAGATCTTTAACTGTTAATGTTTTGGTGTGTTTTATGTTATAGATGTGTTCTCTCTTATGTGGAGAGTATACTAGAAGTGGAATCACCTCCATACCATGTCTAGATCTCAAGATATAAGTGGTCAAACATGGTTGACCGACCATGAGAGACTATTTCTGGAAAACCCAGATTTTTCTTGAAAGTCTGACAAGCAACTTTAGTGCCTCTGATCTTGCTATGTTTAAGTTGTTATGTGATGTTGTTGGTTGGATCTTGTAGAATGACATGCAGGCTATACATCTAAGCCTTTATATTACCAAAATCATAATTCGAAACGAAAATAAGCATGGTCAAACTAAGGTTGACTATCAGCCAGAAGAACAAATCTAGGAATCCCAGATTGTTCAAGAACAGATTTTCTGACAACGTTTGACTGGTTAATATCTTGTGATTTTATTGTTGTTAGACTGAACTAAGATTATGTTGTTGTAGCTTGACATGTATACTACATGTGTGAACTCTTAGATCACAGAAACAAGCTCTAGAATCAAAGTTATAAAGCATCAAAAGTGGTACCCTGCAACTGTTCTTCATTTCTGGAAAATCCAGAAATGAAGAACAGCTCTGACAACACTTTCTGGACCTTAGATCTCTTTGATTTGTTGTGTAATGGTCATAGAACTTGTGTAGAATTGTAGTACTATAATAGTACTACAACATTAATACTCACTACTACAAAACAGTAAATAGACAACGCGAAAAAAACGTTGTGGTTTCAGTCAGAAAAACGTCGTGGTTAAAGGTGTCATCTATTTGACACCCTTACACAACATTTTTAAAACGTTGTAGTTAAGCACAATACACAACGTTTTTTAGGAAAAAAACGTTGTAGATTTGTTTTTCAAAAATTAGTAAATGCTTAAAAACGTTGTAGAAGGTATGACTCCATAACGTTTTTTGGATAAAAATTTTGTTGTTTAGTATATCAGACAACGTTTAGGCACATTTACACAACGTTTTAAAAAATGTTGTAGATTAAAAAAAAAGAAAAAAAAAAGGTTGTAGTTCACCTACATTACCAATGCACCTGCAATATGCTAATGTCATGATATATAGCTAAAAGGTCTAAATTCTCATTTAAATTTAAAGCCAAAATGTATCAACCATTCAAAATACATCCCAATAATACCAGTTGTTTACAGTTTCAAAATGCTTTAGTAAAATACTACAAGCTGAGAAACAATTACTAAGTTACAAAACTTTCTTCCAAGAGTCCGTAATTTATAAAATTATTATACATTGTCAGGCCAACCTTGAATGGCAAACCACCCTATTCCTTCTGGAAGAAAGAAGGCACGAGATCTGTATATACAGAGAAGAGCTGTGTATCCAAGAAAAACTGTTTCGATGTCCAAGGAGGAACATATTAGCATGTTAACATTGACCGAAAGAAATTAAAAGCCAATAGCACAAATTTGAAAGCTTCAAAAAGCCACAACCTGATAATCTGGTCTAAAATCATGTCCCCATTGGCTCACGCAATGAGCTTCATCAATTACAATCCTATCAAGTGACTCACGAGCATAAAGGCTTTCCAAGTGTCGCAGCAAAACATCACTCCTGCACTCAAATGTTAGTTTAATAGCACAATAAAGTTAAAGTGTTATAAACCAGCTTTGCATCAACACATAACATATCACAATATTACTTTATATAGTAGAATGTGGTTTTCATCTTTAAAAAGGATTCCTAAAGAAGAAATACTATTATACAACATGTCATCAAATCTTTTTTTATCTCATATTCAGTTCAAGTTATCATCTAGCTACACCATACAGATTGTAAAAATATCTGTATTATAATGTTCATTCCGAAGCATACTCGAGACATACCAAAAAAAAGTACCTGCTACTCAAGACGCTGTCAAAATATGTTCAGAAATAGCTGGTTTCAAATTCAATCATTCAAATCATATAACAGCAATTTAAATGTCACTCCGATGTCAATTTTTTATAACATGCATCCCTCGTATTTTTTCACAATATTAGGAATGATTGAACAAGTGATTCTACCATCCTTTGAGGTCAAATGAATAAACTAAGGGCACTTACTTAGCTACTTTCTCTGGGGTGACATATAACAGCTTGTATTTACAATCTTTTAAACAAAGATCCCTAAGAATCTTCTGTTGTTCAGTCCACTCCATATTGCCACTTAAATAAGCAGCAGGTATGTTTGCCTGCGATACAATCCACCCACCCCACCGCCAAGAGAAAGATGCCGTTAGATATAACATATAAAACTATCCAGACATATATGAAAGCTCTAATGTAGAGAAAAATACCTGCAACAGATGCATTACTTGATCTTGGATCAGAGAAACAAGAAGATAGATCGTATGATTGCTTAAGAAACAAATCCCATGGGCTTTTAAAATTAATAGAATATATTAATTTGTAAAATTTAACATACACAACAAAAACCATCAATGGATACCAAATGTCAAATTCTTTGGTGACACATCTGCTAATGAAGTATCTTACGATTTTAATAGCTTTCAAAATCTACAAGAAGCAAGTAATTTTCAGAAATCGAAAGTCATGAATAGATAAAAACACCCACACTAATACTTGACCAGCAATAAGTGCATATATGACTTGAAATTGCAACCTCAAAACAGAGTTCTATAGCTTGAAACCAGTGTTTTAAGACTATGAGGTGCTTATTGTTATATCTATAGGTTAGGTATACTCAATTGAAGGGATGTTGGCAAATTAATTTTTGGGAATTATGTATATTACCATTACCCTATTGCTTTGGGAAGATAAGAGACTGATATAGAGAGTTTCCATGCCAAATCTCGTGCCTCCACCAAGCGAGTGGCACACCTGGAAACCTAGCCCATAAATGAAAGAAACAGAAGACAAATCAACCACATTAGACCAATACAAGATGTTATCTTAGTAATCCATAAAACTACATTATATGGCATTATAGCTAGGCTGGAAGGCCCTAGAAATTGACAGGCTAATCAGGTTAGTCAAAACCATATCAAAAACTACATTTACATTGGCATATAGCATATGGCCTTGATAAAATATCTAAGAAAAAATAATAAGTAATAATAAGATCTAGTTGTTTGATCCTGCTCATTAAATTTAAGGATTCAAAAGCACCAAACAAACAAATCAGAGAAGCTCAAACATTACAGTTTGAAAGAAGTACATAACACAAGAACATAATGTCCTACTCTGTATCATCAAATTCTCCAATAATACTAGTTTGTTTTGAAAATTTCAATTTAGAAAGGATTCATATATTAGAAACTAACGTAAATGGTGGGATTTCATGGAAATCGGTACAATTAACCATATTGTTCAAGTGTAAGGAAATACTTGTAGATAAACTCTCTTTTTTATAGTTGACACCAAACAAAAAAATATGACTTCGAACAAGGTGTTATTTGATAAGAAGTATAAAGAAATCAAGCAAAGCTGAAATGTCACCATTATAATTCTTAAGATTCTAATCAAATTTCAGAAAAATTATACATATCTTGCATATGAGACATCCCAAACATAATTAGGTTGCATATCCATTTAAGGATTTAATGTTAATTAATTTGGCATTTATCAAGGAGTATATAAGCTAGGTCGACATATCACATATAATAACAACAAAGATAGAGGATGCCTATTTGAAATAATCCTAATGGATGAATTTAAATTATTTGAAATACATTCAGACGCTGATATAAAAAATCAGATTACAACGTGTCTTCCACATTTTTTACATTTTACAATAGTTTCTCCATATGTTATTCCATATATTCTAATTCCATGCATTTATCCACCTTCTAACAACATAGATGCAACAAATATCAGACTAACTAACATCATTATCGCATAACTTGTCATAATCAAAATTCAATAGAAATGTGTATATATTATTACCCTGTAAACAATCACAATTCTCAGCTTCTTTGCGAACAACATCGAGAACAGAATCGATCAATTCAGCACCTTCAGTATAATGACCTTTCGCCCAATTATTACCTGCACCAGAATCGATCGAGAACAGAATCGATCAACTCAAGAGTCTTATCATTTTTAGCTTAGCTCTATCTTGGTAATCGATTCTGGTAAAATAGAGAGAGTCGAATCCCAACTACAATTGGGGGAGGGGGATCAAATGCATCTAAACACTAAAATTAGGGGGAACCCTAACCTAGTATAAGAATGAATTGACAAAATCAACACTAGAAATCGAAAATTTCTCAATTTGGTACAAAATAGGCCAAGTAAAATTGGGGGTAACCATAACCTATTATAAGAATGAATTAACAAAATCAACTAAAGAAAAGGAAAATTTCTCAATTCGGTACTTCATAGACATGAATCCAAATAAGGAACACTATAAAATTGAGACCAATTAAAACCCTAAACATATAAAAACAAAAGAGGAGTTCAACAAAATCAATGTGCGTAATTTAGGAAACTCAACAAATAACTGCGAAACCCTATTACCAGAGAAATTAGTAGTATAAACCAGACAATGTGGGGATCCCTCGAAATCATACGCAACAAGGAGACTTCACAGAGATTGGTGGGAGAGACTCCTTCATCGTCCTCGTGGAGTCTCGTCTTCTTCAGGGCTAAAGATGAGAGGAAGACAGTGGGTGCCAAGTACTTGAACCCTATCAGTCTCGTCTTCTCGTCTTTTTAATTTACGTTCTGTTTCTGAGTTTTAAAATAGATAGAAAAAAAAAGAAATGGACGAAAAATTTAAGTTTTCTTTCCAATTTTTATATTTCTGAGTTTTTTATAAACAGAAAAGAAAAAAAATGGATAGAAAACTTGGCCACTTTTCCTACCAAAATTTTCTGTCCAAAATTGGCCTGATTTGGACGGAAAAGAAATTGGAATAATAATATTTTTATAATTCTCATATTATCCTCAACTTTTAATATAATAAATTTTAAATTACAACTATTGTCCTCAATTTTAAATTTTATATTCTTTTCTCTTAGAAACTCAGAAACAACAAAAAGGAAAACTTCAAATTTTTATTTTTTTCTTTTCTGTTCTAATTTAAATTTTATATTCTTTTCTTTTCTGTTCAAAACTCAAAAACAGAGTGTTAACCCTTGCTCCGTGTTTTTTAGATACATTCTCCATGTTTTCATTTAACCCTTGCTCCGTGTTTTGTTAGATACATAACGTTTTAAAAAAATGTTACCTAATTAAAATTAAAAAAATAACTTTTTAAATAGATAACATTTTTTCATACGTATTTACAACGTTTTGTTAAAAAACGTTGTGGAAAAAAATACCACAATGTTTTTTATAAAACTGTTGTGGTTTAAGTGTTGTCTATTTACTATTTTGTAGTAGTGACTTTTACAAGCTTAGAAATCAACAGGAACCTAGATTTAATTACGGTCAAACAAGGAACCTTAGTCACTGCCTTGAGTTTCTAGGTTTGATGAAGAACATCCCACGAACACCATTAGCGATAGATTTGTCGCTTAAAGCCCCTGTAGCGACACTTAAATTCAAAAATTAATTATTTTAATTAATAAATAGATAAAAATAGTTTTTAATTGTTAAAAATACAAAATAAATTCCTAAAAATTATTTTAAAGTCTAAAAATTAGTTTTTAATTATTTTGAGTATATTTCATAAATATTTAATATTTTTAGAATATAAATGATATTTAATTTATTTAATTATAATATTAAAAAAATATTTAAAAATTATTTTAATACATGAAAAATCATTTAAAAATATATTGTGGTATAAAAAATATTTTAAGTTATTTTCAATAACTTTTAATATTATATTTTGAATTTCATTAATTAATTAATATTAATGATAATTAATTTATTTAATAACTATATTAAATAAATTATGAAAAAATAGAATTAATGATTTAAAAATCATATAAAAATGATTTAAGTGTTATAAAAATATTTTAAGTTGTAAAATATAACTTTTGATATTTTGTCATGAAAATGTTAATATTTTCATATTAATAGCAATTATCGGATAATGGATTTAACGGGTTTAAAAATCATATAAATATGATTTGAAGGTATTAAAAATACTTTGATATATTATAAATATATTATAATATTATGGTATGATTTCCATTAGTATTTAGTATTAAATAAATATTAATGATAAATGAATTATGTGGTATTTAATTCATATAAATATGATATTAATGATTGAAAAATTATGATAAATGATAATAATTATCTGAAAATTATTACGAGACTTGAAAAATTATTTTGACTGATAATATAATTGTCTAAGATAATTGTTAAGTGTTTAGACATAGTTTAATGAAACTTAAACTTGATAATTCTCCGACTAGACTGTCGGGATGTCAGAATTATGTTGGTTTCAATTTAGACTGAAATAGTTTGACTTGATACCGAATCTTAGATAATTTGTGGACTGATAGAGTTATGTGTTAATATGTTTAGGTCATTTTAAATATTGTGATGATATTATTTATATTAGGTTTTCAGACAAAGCTAAATAGAATGCGTAACGGTAAACATCGAAACAGACAAGTTTTTCTTAACTCGACCTCGAGTTGTATTATTCAATTATACTTGTGGTTAATCATTTTTGATTGTCATGTCTAAGAATTATTAAATCGCACTATGTGCATACTGCATGTATTCATCAGGTATGAAAGGCTGATCACCTTCATTACCATTCGGTCCAGATATATATATATATATATATATATATATATATATATATATATATATATATATATATGTTTATGTTCAATGCTCGTTCTGTCATGTAAAATTTGTTCATGCTAATTCACAACTATATTGTTGAATTATAGCCAACTTATTATTCAAATTCTTTCAATCATGATATATCCTTAAATAAACTTATACTTGTTGGGAAACTTATGCTCACCCTTGCTATATCATGATAAACATTGTAAATTAAGACGAATACATCAGATACAAGAAAAGGTTAAAGACAGTTCCAGCTTTAAGTTTATGTGTGCAGTTAAGTTTGTATAAGTATTGTATATTAATGTTGTTGAAAGTTAAATAAGTTATGATTTGTGTATAAGTTAAGGTACTCGACCTTGGGGAAATAGTGTGTAATGTAATGTATAAAAAATTTATGTTCATATCTTCCGCAATAGTTATTGAATGATTGTACCAGATTCGTGGTGATTTGAGACCCAGATTTGGGGTTCTCACAGTTGCCACAACTTAAACGTACATACGTTTAAAGAATTTAATGTTGATCAACATAGAGTACTATAGGCTGATCACTTAGACGTGCTCGTAAGCTATGCCGGACTTACGGACTTAGTGTCGGGATGTCCTTTTTAAAGAAACAATGAAATGCTCATAGTCTTGGACCAGAATTGATGTTTTACTGAATATTGTCATTATAAAACATTTTAAAGGAAAAGAAGTGCTATTTTGAATTATCGATAGTACTTTGTAACTATTGTTCAATTATTCAAGATATATGATTCCTATGTTTCTAGCATGCTATTTATTTGGAATTGTTGTACTTGTTGAGCTAGTTATGCTCACTCTTGCTTGAACCATATAAATGCAGCTAAGGCCGAACAGACTGAAGGATCCGACAAGGATAAAGGGAAAGCTAAGGTCAACCTGTAGATTACCTATGTAATAATATAGGTTTGTAATGATAATATTTGATATTATGACAAGAACAAATGTAACGGTTATAAAGAACCTGGGGGAATGGTAATATTGTTTTAGAATATATATATATATATATATATATATATATATATATATATATATATATATATATATATATATATTCATTCTTTTAAGGTATTTCAATTGAATGTTTATGTGAACTATAGCACCGTATAGCACCATATGTCGGGATGGAAGATACCCGAATTTGGGGGCGTCACAGTGGTAACACGGATGTCTAGGGGTGCCTAACACCTTCCCTCTACATAATTAAGCTCCCGAACCCTAACGAATCTCGGTTTCACAGACCAGTTAAATAGTGTCACATCACTAGGTCACCGTGCAAACCTTTTCTCAGTTACGTTGGTACAACCATTTAAAAATATCAACTGGTGACTCTTACAGTCCAATCGTCGACTTATACATGTCGGACCTTTTCACAACTTATTTTTTCAAACAAATCTCACCTAACATGAGAACACCAAAAGACAAGAACAGAAAAGGGACAAAAAAAATCTCGACGTCGACAAAACATCATCGGACCACCCCACAATGCTTTACTTGGTTTACTTGCCAATGGCTGAATAACGTCAAGGTTGCTTGACCTTCGTTAAAATGTGCTTCAACGACTGAATATCATCGGACCACTTCTGACACTTTGTTGGATTTATTTGCCAACGACTGAATAACGTCAAGGTTGCTTAACCTTCATTTAAATGTGCTTTAACGGCTGAACATCAACGAACCACTTCCGACGCTTCGTTGGATTTACTTTCCAATGGTTGAATAACGTCAAGGTTACTTGACCTTCGTTGAAATGTGTTTCAATGGCTGAAAGTTGGTATGAAGTCTCCGCTGGGGAGAAGTTTGAAAGGTATGGTTGCAATTAGAATCATAACCCCAAGTTGATGACATTAGACCTTTGTGAGATATTGCCAAATATAGTTTGCAATAGCTGTGATCATCGGCTTTGTGAACCCTGTGTCTGAGCGAATACCAATGAGTGATATGTGGACTCGTAGTTTGGTCTCTCAAAATAAGGATTTTAGGCTTTTCCGCTTAATCACGTAGCGTCTTTTTTCCTAATTTGACTTTTCAGCTTGTAGGACCTCCTTTACAACTCAAATTGGATCGAGCCGGAGGGGGTGGGACCCACCTGGACAGTAATAGGTGGACCTACGATAGTCGCAGGTAGACCCGCGGCCATTTGTGGGTCTTCTTTAGGCTTCTTTCATTTTCACAAGTCATTTTCAAGTTGCGCCACACAGAGAATCTGAGAGTTCTTCTTCAGATCTATTGAGTTCGGGCTATTTTTTGCAAAATCCTTTACCGTACAAGTGTTCTACACTATCCTGGTAACGTATGCATGTCTTCTTTTCTAGTTTTTTTTTGTTGAAAAATGTGTTATCACATGAAATGCTTCTAAACACATGGTAGTGAATATTGTCATGAATAAGCATGTGAATGATATTCTTATTTACATATGATTTGATTATGATATATATGAATGAATATGCAAGTATGTTTGCATTAAGAAAAGCTGTAAAGTCCCTTGATAGATAATAGAAACATATGAACAAGGACATAAAATGAAATGATCAAATATGTTAGGTTGATCCTACATAAGAAAAACAGTTTTGTAAAGTCTTTAAAAAGAAATGATGCACAAGGAATATAAATATAGAAAGATCAAGCATGTTAGGTTGATCTTATGATGTAATAGATAGGCTTGTCTGATCGTCGAGCACTGCAACAGAAATCGTAGTCTGCTAGGAGAGTCAAGGAAAACTCAAAAGCTATCGAGGCAGAATCGTAGTCTGCAAGATAGTAGTTCTCAGAGTTCGTAGACTGCCAGGAGAGACGAGGAAGGATCGTAGTGTGCCGAGTAGAACTTCTTCGGAGCCGTAGTCTGCTAAGGAAGTCATGTTCAAAATCATAGAGACAGCCTGCCTACGAGCAGACCGAGCATCTGCTGAAGCCAAGTCAAGAATCATAGACTACACTCAGAGTCGTAGAGTCTACTGATCATATCAGAGGCATATATCGTAGTCGAGCAAGATCAGATGAAGACAACGAACACAAAGTCATAAATCGTAGAGTGTCAAGATATGATCTTGGAGTCGTAGTGTCTACACAGCCGAAGCTGAATCGTAGAGTGTCGAACTAAGACTTCAACATATGTGATCACAATGCCAAGGCAAAATCATAGAGCAAATATAATTCTCAACAAATGAGCACTCCCAGAATATCCAAAGGAACGAAGCCTCTGGTTGGTACTGCAAAGATATATCCCACCTAAAGGAAATCATAGAGCACTCAACGAATGGTATGTAAGCTAACAGAAGATCTAAGCACCAACTCAATCAACATCCAGATTGAGTTGTGAAGCCATTCGAGATGAAGTCTTTCACAAGTTGATCAGAAGAAGACTTCAGTAAACTGACTAAGGAAAGTCAGCAAGTGTAGTAGATGTCAAGTAAATAGAAGACGACGATCTTGAAATCAACCAGGATCGTAGTGTTTGTCAAAGTAAGAAGGAACTGATGGAGTGTACGCAAAGATACTGGTCAGCCTCTACAGAACAAGGCTAAAATGATTAAGCATTGGGTCAGTCCATTAATGATAAATGAACGGGAGATCACAAGGAAAAGTGAGCAGGACACGTTACAATTATGAAGTGTCTTGCTATTCAGAAGGGGCCAGAACAAAGAGTCAAGTCATCAGTATCGGAGAGCAGTCAAGGTAAACAGAAGTGTTGAAGCACTACACAAGAGAAGGAAGAGGTGTTCTACATTGAAGATCCAATCAACACTCTTCAAGATCGTAGTGTTGTCTCTACCTATCAACTAGACACTACGATCAGGTCCAAGAAGATATGCATAAGAATTATAGAGTTCGAACAGCTGAAGATTGAAGATTTGGCAACTGTTCAATCTGAAGATTGATATTCAAATAGAGCTTATTGAGAGCATCGATGCAAAAGGACAACCTCTGATCAAGAAATCAAAAGGGGAAATAAAGTTGACTCCCTGCCCGAGACATCAAAGTGACATCTCTGACGGGGTAGGTGAAAATAGTAGACTGTAGTGTCAGAAAGTCATGTCTTGTCACATCTGCAATCTGTACCAAACAACTCGAGATCTGCAAATGAATTCAAAAATCTTTTAACGGCTACTTTCTAACGGGAAGATTGAGAAGAAGTATAAATCAGTAAGAGCTTCAAAGATCAAAGGTTGCTGGAGTTATTGAGTTTGGAGAAATGGTGGACTGATCTAACTAACGTAAAATAATGAGTGACCAATGAAGGTCCGAAGGCTCACTCTACGATCCACCAAGAACACTTAGAGATAAACAAAGAAAGAAGTAGAAGTGAGAGTTCTACATTGTAGAAGTGAGAGTTCTACTACAAGAAGAGTGTTCTGAACTGCCAAGAGAAAGAAGAGCATCAATGTCATCTTGATATCCATCATGGGAAGAATTTAAGTACCCGAGAGAAGAGCTTACAGTCATCTTAGCAAGTCCATCATAAGAAGGCATTAAGTATCAAGAAAGAAGATCACCAACGCCATCATGGTGTCAATTATGAGAAAGTTTCTATGTACATAGCAGAAGAACTTACAGTCATCTTAGAAACTCATCATGTGCAGCCATCAAATATCAAGAAGAATGATCGTCATTGTAGTTCAACAAGGGATCATCAGAAGTGGTTGAGTAACTGAAGAAGCTGAGCATCATGCAACACTCAACTACACTTTAAGGATGATCACGCCAAGCTGCTAAACATTAAGAGATGAAGAGCTTAAAGAACATCTTTGCAGCACCTCTAACAAACAAACAACATCAACAACAAGAAGCCAGGACCTGAGGGGTCCTTATCTGGAGGGACTAAATGAAGTTCCAAGCCTGCTGGGCTTGAAGAGTTCCTAGGGAACTTGAGAAGTTCTGAGGCTGCTGGCCTTGAAGAGTTCTTAGTGAACCGAAGTCCCAAGGCTGCTGGCCTTGAATGAATCTTAGTGATTTAGGGTGTTGCCCTTCCTTAGTGGAAATCCTGCTAGTTGAAAGCAGAAGAGTGGATTAGGAGCTTGAGTCTTTGAACCACTTAAAATCCCATGTGTCTTTTACTTTATGTCATTTACATTATGTACTTAACTGCTATAATTGCTATGTATGTTTTAATTTCTTACAACTGAACTAACTCTAAGAACAATGTATGTATGATAATGAATATATCAATGAAGGGGATCTTTTACTTATTTCGCTATGCTTGGAAAGATTCTTATGTTTGTCATATGCTAAATCATTAGCAATACAATATAAACGAGAAAAGTATTTGAAATTAAAAAGAATCTATTCAACCCCCCCTTCTAGATCTATATTGTGCCTACTGGGAACTAACAATGGGTATCAAAGCAGGTTCTCATGCTATATTCAAAAGCTAATCGCTTTGAGTCTAATCCTAGGCACAAACATTGTTCTAAACTTAGTTTCGTAATAGGTCACTTGTTATAAGTAGATGAGCTCATATGTTAGAAATATTGTGTACAGGTAAATGTGTATATACACCTGAAGCTACTCAGATTGGTCCATGTTCTTGATTGCCATATTAACAAGACCAATATCTGCCCACGGTCAATCTTGGAGTCTGAAGACCAGGCTAGGGAGCTCAAGAGACATCAATAGAAAAGAGTCAAACATCCACCAGCCTTAAAAGATGAAAATGCCATACATGCTAAGAAATGTTTATCCAGAGAAGAAAGAAGAACTTCTCAAACATGTGTCTGGCCAACCAGTAGTTGGATGTAAACCTTGTGAACTCAAGGATGTCAAAGAACTAAAGATGCTGAGATTCTCTTAGCTTGCATCTTCATGACCACAACTGATTGATTGAAGGTCAACTGGAGCAACAAGCTGTCAGGAGCAAATGAGAAACTATGCACATCAATGCCTAACCTCAGTATATCTAAGATAAATGACTGTTAAGAAACTGACAGCAGAAAGGTATGATTCCTTATTAAATATAATTGTGTACATCATGTTGCACCTCCTTATGAACTATAACAGTATCCTGTCAAGAATTCATACTCTACCTAAAAAGGTGAAGAGAGAAAGTACACTAAGGGTGGAATCTCAAATGCTTACAAACTTTCTTTCCACCCAAGTTTTAGGTTGAAGATGATATCTTGAAAGAAATTTGAAACAGGTCATAAGCGTGTCAAGATTTGAATTAATCTTGTGGAGTAATCTTTGCTGAAGGGTCAATATGGATGTACAAATCTATGTTTTAAGTGTTTGATAACACAGAGTATGATCACTTATACATGAGTATCTTGAAGATTCATAGAAACTGATCACCTCTATGAATCAACTAGATACAAATAAGTAATAATGTTGATTCTTACTCTTTGAACATTTAAACTCTGTGAACATAACCAAGCAAATGGTGAAACCATCAAAGGAAAAGAGTGTTTTATTAAAATGGCAAATCTTACACACACTCATCATCATGCATCTCAATATGTCATATCTAAATTAGTTACATGCATGAATACGATGGTTGGTGATCAATATGATGATAATTCTAATATATGAGGAATAGGGATTTTGAAACTAATCTGGCAGGACCCATTTAACTATGGGTACCAAAATAGAAATATATCTAACCTGCAGGTATTTGGTCTATCTGACCACACTAAGGAATGATGAAGCAGGAGACTTCAGTTAAAGAAAGATTCAACCAACAGAAGGCTTAAGATTGTTCAGAAATGATTCTGATAAAATTACTATATGTCAAAGCCTATCCTTGAAGACCCACTGAGCTAATATGAATGAAGCTCACATAGTTGCTAATCCTTATAAGGAAGAAGACCATTCAACCAAAGACGAAAAAGGTCATATATGCTCAATCATGCAAAGCATATCATATGAGAAAAATCCTTAAGGAAGTTCACATCAGAGGATCATCAAGCATCAATCATGAGGAACTCATTATGAAAGCAGAACTCAGCAAGCACAAACTATCAAAGAAGACTACGTTCGTAGTGCTGTCAAATGATCGTAGAATGATCAGTGCTGGAGATATCCATGTATACGATGTAAACAGATTTAATTGTCAATGGTGATTCCAGACAGAAGAAGATATACAAGGATGCCTCCTAAAGCACATGAAGAAATGGAAATCACACCTCACTAAGAAGACAATATAAACATGGGGAAGCAGCGATCTGTTAAGGAACAACATCACTAAGATATACTATGAAGCAATGTACCAGCTACAGAGTCCCAAAACTTTGTGGCTGATGAACCAAATGAAGATCCATAGACAGTGGGAACGTCTTAAAACGCACTACTGATAACCTATCAGTCACCCAACTCAAAATCGTGGAGTGCATACGATCAAACATCCGATCGTAATATAAGAGCAGGAGGACACCACGTTTACAACAAATGCAATTATCTAAAGTTGGTAGAGGACCTCCCCAGAAGAAAAGGTCAAATGAGATATCAGTGCAAATCACTTCTAAAGTTTTTCATTTAGAAAGCGCCTCAGGGACAAACCTGACCCTTAGCTCACTCTAAGAGGTTGGCCCTTCCTGAGCTACCTTAGCCTAGAAGGATTGCTTAGTCAAGTTCATCTCAAGGACCAAGACAGTCAATGATTGTAGAGTAGAGTTTGAAGAGAACTCAACGATCGTGGTGCAACCTCAACGATCGTAGAAGCAGACTCGACGATCACAGTCCTACCAGAATACACTAGCTCATGGTGAGCTCGGAAGAACTAAACAATTGCTCAACCATTCAGAGTATGAGGAGATAAGGTATAATACTGGTTGGAAAGATATCCTGAAGATTCATCTCAGAAGTAGAGTCCCCAACCCTTCATAAAGTACATCAATGGTTAAGCCATGCAGTTTCAAAATGAGGAGTAATATCAAAACCATCCACTACAACATCGCTCAAAAGACGATCGTTGAGGCAACAAAGGAAAATGTAGAGTCCATAGCTGCCTTACCATTCTACTTTACGAACCAAAATGGTAAACGGTCAATCCACGTCATTTATGCCTATTTATTTTAAAAAGGGACATTAAGCTGAAGAGTTAATGGGGGAGCTACAGCTCATTACTGGGCAACGTGCCACCAATAGTTGGTCGACACATCACTGTTTATGCAAAGTCAGAAAGAAATGACATAAAGACAAATTTTAAATCTGTAAACAGTTATCAAAAAATATCAAACCTCTCTCGCTCCCATTTTCAAACCCTAGAATCCTCTACGAAGCCAAAATCAATTAACCCTCTAGAGCCTTGCCCAAATCATAATCAGCTATTTCTTATAAATCTTTCTGAATCAAATACCTATATTCCTCAAACTTTTTAAATGGCAGATTGACGAGTAATCACTGGCATTCAGCTCGAAACCAAGCCGTTTGGGAAATCTGAAAAGAAGTTCAGAGACATTCTTGAAGTTGTGAAGAAAGATGGATTCTCAGAATGTCTTGAGGCAAGCACTCGAGTATATGCTGAACTGGTTAAGGAGTTCTACTCAAATGCATCCATAAATTCTGGAACCCTTTCTACCAAGGTCAAAGGTCAGTCTCTAAAGTTGAAATCATTCGATATCAATCAATGCTTAGGCTTTCCTGACCTAGGACTGAAAAGCCTTGATGAGATCAACATTGAACAAGCGAAGAAGATTATGGGGTACCAAAGAAACCATAGTCTGAAGGACATGAAGAAGAAGGAGTTTTCTGAGTAATTCGAGTTCCTTGCTGAGATAGTGGGAAAATGTATACTATGCAAGGATACTGCACATGACACTGTGCTTGATCAGCAGTTGAAGATTATGTCTGCAATAGTTCTGAAGAAGCGAATAAACTTTGGAGCTATCTTGTTCGATCAGATCTCCAAATGGGTGGAAAGGGCTGAGATAAAGAAGTCTACAGATAGACCTCTGACTAAGGTCTTTCATGGAAGACTGCTGAGTATTGTGATGAAGAAGAAGCTGGGAAGCAAGGTCAAGGATGATGAGGGAGAGCCTCTAAATGTTCATAAAGTGATGTCTCCACAACTGTTCATAAACTAGAAGAAAAATCCAAAGGAAAACAGGAGGCTAACAACAACTGAAAGCAGCAGCAAAGTTTCTGCAAAGAAGAGAAAGGCGAAGAAGGTGGAAAGCTCTGAGTCTAGTGACTCTACATCAGTAGCAGTCACACAAATAAGGAAGAGATTCAGGGGTGTGAACAAAACAGAGGCTGCACCAAGAAGTCTCTCCATTAAAGACAAAGATGAAGGTGCAAAGGTCATCACTACACCAGAGACCAGAAAGAGAAGTAGCAACAGACTGCTTCAAGGGCCATTAAGAAAGAAAGCTAAGGTGGTAAACAAGCTAGCCCCAGTTTCCCAAAGGAGTCCATCTGACAAAGAAGAGGACGTAGAGTCAAAAGATGGAAAGGAAACTGAAAGCCCAATAATGAATCCTCAAAGAGCAAATCCAGCAATGAAAGTAAAGATGGATCAATGAAAGAAAGTGCAAACTCTGATGATAAAGAGGAATGTACAAGCTCTACGGCTAACTCTCAGAGCATCCACTCTGAAAATGAAGAAAGGTTGCAAGATGATAAAGATGCATCCCCTACTGTAACTACTCCTACAAGCCCACAAGATGGTTCAAAAGATGTTGAGTCTGAAGAAGAAGGACCTTCCCCTGCCAATGCTGAACATCAAAGAAATCTATCTGATGATACAGAAGCTTCAAATACAAAAGAAGAAGAACAGTCTGACTCTCCTATAGCTGAACCCCCAAGGAGAAGAAAGATGTATATACTACTTGCTAAATTTGCCCCTAAGAACAAAAGTGATCACTCTACTACAGTCATTGAAGTAAGTGATGATGAATTTGATTCAAAGGAGAAAAGCACTGAAGATGGACTAGTAGTGAAGAAGATGAATCCAAGGAAGATATCACTGAAGAAGGTTTTGGTATTGAAAATCAACAAGAAGGATTCAGTGATGAATCTGATCAGAATGATTCAGGCTCAGAAAGAGAAGAAATGAAGAAAGATTCTGATTCTGCACTTCACGAATCAGAGGAACCAAAATACTATCATGTTCTCTCTCCAGCTAGGATTAACAGAAGAATAGTGGTGGAAGTCTCGAATGAACCACCAGAAGTACCTCCAGAAAGATGGTTTTTCCAATGGATACCTTGGTTAAAGGCACATACTGAAAGATATGGAAGCTACTTCAGCTGGTGCTACTCTCAGTTTCCAAGCCTAGAGCTGGTGGCTCAGAACTTCCCAAGGGTGAAGAGTTATGCAACAATGATGATCAAAGACCAGCCCCACTACAAACTCTACCGACATGCTGGCAATCATTATATTCCTTATGTACGTAGAGTGGACTCTAATAGCAGAAGGATTATGACCAAGGAGATGATCGTAGAGTCTGTTCACTCTACCAATGATGTTGATCAAATCCAAAATGAGAAGCCTACGTCGGTCCAAGCACTGTTGCCCTAAATTCCGTCATCCTCTAATAGCGATTGGTACTCAACGATTGTTCAGATTCTCAACACTTTCGAAAATCTGTCCAAAGATGAAAATCATAGAGTCTAATCTGGTGTTCAATAAGAGGATACCCAACCAGATGACTAAATTCCCATGGAGAAGGAACTATCGAAGAATTCTAATGAGCTGGTTGAGAAGATATCTCTAATCAATGAAGAGTCAAAGATGTTGAAAGCAGCAGGAGATAATTCAGTTCAAGACAGACTTCAAGCCACTATGGCTGATGTATCTCTCAAAATCAAAGAGAGAGATCACATCTATCTGAAGGCAGAATCTCTACGAGCACAGAAGGTCAATGAAGAACAACTCCAAGTCCTCTCTGACAAGATTGACAACATGAATCAGTCTTTCTCTCTACAACTTGAGCTAAGCCAACAAGAACTCAAGATTGAAGTTGGTAACTCGTCTTACCTGATGGAGCAACTAATGTCCAACATGGAGTAGCTCTCCCAAGTGATTAATGACAAAAAGGGAGAGAAAAAGAGGCATAGAAAGAGGCATAGTAAGAGGCATTCAAGAAAAAGCAAGGAGAGCAGAAGGAAAGAAGAGAAGAAGATAAAGAAGAAGATAGCAGAAGAAGAAGTTGAGTCATCATCTGAGGGGGAACCAAAGGATGATGAGCTTGTGTTTGCAGAGGCTGAGGGGGAGCCAAAAGAAGAAGAGGAGCATACATCTGAGGGGGAGCAGACAAAAGAAACGAAGTCCACATCTCAGGGGGAGCAGGAGCAAAAAGGTCAAACAGATGAATAGCTTATCAACAGACATCCTGAAAACATATATGGAGCCAAAGAGGTACATCTCTAACTAGTTAGGTATGTTCTGGATCCAGGATGTAAAATATCATAGTGTATTAAATTTCATATTATTATAAATGACATTCATTATTATCTATTTTAGAAATACAGTTGCTCACTGTATATAAGATTCATTCATAACATGCATATGCACTTATTATTTTTGTCATAATCAAATAGGGGGAGATTGTCAGGATTTAGCATGTGAATGATATTCCTATTTACATATGATTTGATTATAATATATATGAATGAATATGTAAGTATGCTTGCATTAAAAAAAGCTGTAAAGTCCCTTGATAGATAATAGAAACATATGTATAAGGACTTAGAATGAATTAATCAAATATGTTATGGTGATCCTACATAAGAAAAACAGCTTTGTAAAGTCCTTAAAAAGAAATGATATACAAGGAATATAAATATAGAAAGATCAAGCATGTTAGGTTGATCTTATGATGTAATAGATAGGCTTGTCTGATCGTCGAGCACTGCACCAAAAATCGTAGTCTGCCAGAAGAGTCAAGGAAAACTCAAAAGCTATCGAGGTAGAATCGTAGTATGCAAGATAATAAATCTTAGAGTTCATAGACTGCCAGTAGAGACGAGGAAGGATCGTAGTGTGTCGAGTAAAACTTCCTTGGAGCCGTAGTCTGCTAAGGAAGTCATGTTCAGAATCGTAGAGACAGCCTGCCTACGAGCTGACCTAGCATCTACCGATGCCAAGTCAAGAATCGTAGACTACACTCAGAGTCGTATAGTCTACTGATTATATCAAAGGCAGAGATCGTAGTCGAGCAAGATCAGATGAAGACAACGAACACAAAGTCAGAAATCGTAGAGTGTCAAGATCTGATCTCGAAGTCGTAGTGTTTACACAGCCAAAGCTGAATCGTAGAGTGTAGAACTAAGACTTCAACAGATGTGCTCACAATGCCAAGGCAGAATCATAAAGCAAATACGATTCTCAACAAATGAGCACTCCCAAAATATCCGAAGGAACGAAGCCTCTGGTTGGTACTAGAAATATGCATCCCACCTAAAGGAAATTAGAGAGCACTCAATGAATGACATGTAAGCTAACAGAAGATCTAAGCACCAACTCAATCAACATCCAGATTAAGTTCTGTAGCCATTCGAGATGAAGTCTTCCACAAGTTGATCAGAAGAAGACTTCAGTAACTGACTAAGGAAAGTCAGCAAGTGCAGTAGCTGTCAAGTAAATTGAAGACGACGATCTTGAAAGCAACCAGGATCGTAGTGTTTGCCAAAGTAAGAAGGAACTGATGGAGTGTACACAAAGATACTGGTCATCCTATGAAGAACAAGGCTAAAGTGATTAAGCATTGGGTCAGTCCATTGATGATAAGTGAATGGGAGATCACAAGGAGAAAGCAAGCTGGACACGACGCAAATCTGAAGTGTCTTCCTATTCAAAAGGGGCTAGAACAAAGAGTCAAGACATCATTATCTTAGAACAGTCGAGGTAAACAGAAGTGTTAAAGCACTGCACAAGAGAAGGAAGAGGTGTTCTACATTGAAGATCCAATATCGTAGTGTTGTCTCTACCTGTCAACTAGACACTACGATCAGGTTCAAGAAGATATGTACCAAAATCGTAGAGTTCGAACAGCTAAAGATTGAAGCATTAGCAACGGTTCAATCTAAAGATTGATATTTGAATAGAGCTTATTGAGGGCATCGATGCAAAAGGACAACCTCTGATCAAGAAATCAGAAGGGGAAAATAAAGTTGACTCCCTGCCCGAGACATTAAAGTGACATCTCTGACGGGGTAGGTTAAACAGTAGACTGTAGTGTCAGAAAGTCATGTCATGTCACATCTGCAGTCTGCACCAAACAACTAGAGATCTACGAAGCAATTCAAAAAGCTTTTAACGACTACTTTCCAACAGGAAGATTGGGCAGAATTATAAATCAGTAAGAGTTTCAAAGATCAAAGGTTGCTGGAGTTGCTGAGTTTGGAGAAATGGTGGACTGATCTAACTAACGTAAAATAGTGAGTGAGCAATGAAGGTCCGAAGGCTCACTCTACGATCCACCAAGAACACTTAGAGACAAACAAAGAAATAAGTAGAAGTGAGAGTTCTACAATGTAGAAGTGGAAATTCTACTACAAGAAAGTGTTCTGAACTGCCAAGAGAAAGAAGAGCATCAATGTCATCTTGATATCCATCATGGGAAGACTCTAAGTACCAAAGAGAAGAGCTTACAGTCATCTTCGCAAGTCCATCATGAGAAGGCATCAAGTATCAAGAAAGAAGATCACCAACGCCATCATGGTGTCAAGTTTGAAAAAGTTTCTAAGTACCTAGCAGAAGAGCTTACAGTCATCTTAGAAACTCTTCATGTGCATCCATCAAGTATTAAGAAGAATGATCTTAACTGCAGTTCAACAACGGATCATCAGAAGTGGTTGAGTAACTAAAGAAGCTGAGCATCATGCAACACTCAACTACACTTCAAGGATGATCACGTCAAGCTGCTAAGCATTTAGAGATGAAGAGCTTAAAGAACATCTTAGTAGCACCTCCAACAAACAAACAACATCAACAACAAGAAGCTAGGGCCTGAAGGGTCCTTGCCCGGAGGGACTAAATGAAGTTTCAAGCCTGCTGGGCTTGAAGAGTTCCTAGGGAACTAGAGAAGTTCCAAGGATGCTAATCCTAATTATAATTTAGAAATATTAATTTTATTTTAAAAATCTAATTTTTGGAAATTCTAGAAATTGAATTTTGGAACCTTAGGTTTTAACCCTAAGGGTCAAGGCCTAAGGGTTCAAACCCTAAGGGTTGTAGCCAATGTCCAATTTGCCATTAAATTAAAAATTAAAAAGTCCAAAATACCCTTATTGCATAATTAAACGGCCACCAACTCTACTAACTCCATGTGCCTTATACTCCAGCAACCAGGCATCTAGGTCAGCAACATGCATTGAATCTAACCATTTTTATAGATATAGAGAGAGAAAATGGATACTTTTATTTTTATTTTTCTCCAAGCACTTCTCTCTCTAAAATCCGAAAATGGGGAGTGGGAGAGAGTAAGATACAAAGCTAAGATCATGTGTTAGAATACCAAGATTAGATCCAAGGATCAAATTCATAAATTAAAGTCTAAAGAGGTATAAACCCTAATTTTAAAAATCCTTAGATTTGATATTAAATGTTATGATTTGTTGTTTAATGTTGTGTAATAAGATGTCATTTAGTGATCTGGGTTGTTAGATCCCAGATCCATAACATCAAAGTGCTCAAAAATCAAGTTTTCAAAAGTCTGGAAATTTTTATTTTAGTCGTCTGGCAGCCAAATGTCAGGACTCATAGATCTTTTTCTGTTAATGATGTGTTCTGTTTTATGTTGTAGATCTGTTGTTTGTAGTAAGGTCTTTGATCTGGGACTGGAAACAGGGCTAGATCATGTATATATTGCATGATATGAACGGTCAAAGTGCGTTGACCGAGCACGAAACTTAGAATCTGGGCAACCCAGATTTTTTTAGAAGTCTGACAAGCAACTTTAGAGCCTCTGATCTCACTATTGTTTGTTAGTTTGGACAAGTTGTTGTTGTTATCTTGTAGTCTGGTATACGGACTACAACATCAAGCTTTTATATCACCCAAAAAGTATATAGAATGGAAGATAATTTAGGTCAAACTGTAGTTGACCACCAGCTGGATGAACAATCTGGAAAACCCAGATTTGTTCAAGAACATGTTTTTGATAGAGTTTGACCGCCCTAGATCTCTTTAATGTGTTCATGATAAACTGTTTTAAGGTTGTATACATATACCTTGACATCCTTACTTCATGATTGAACCTTTATATCGTACCAAGCAAGCCCATATTGCACGTTATAAAGATTGGAAAGTGAGTACCTCGACTGTTCTTCAATTCTGGAAAACCCAGAAATTGAAGAACATGTCTGACAGTGAATTGATGAGCTTAGATCTCTCTGATATGTTGAGTATTGGCCAGGATCTTGGTTGATAGTTGTAGTAGTACACTTATACTACAATTATAACACTTAACCCAGTCCAGAAACCGATTGATCAAAGATTTATCACTGGTCAAACCAAGCCTCTCGAACACTGACATGCTTTTCTAGGTTTTTCTCAAGAACACGAAGAACACCTATAGCCACACTTTTGTCGCTATAGGCACCCTTTAGCGATAGTTTCTTAGAAAAATAATTATTTTTAATTAATAAATAGAAAAAAATAGTTTTTATTTATTAAAAATACAAAATAAATTCTTAAAAATTATTTTAAATTCGAAAAATAATTTTTAATTATTGAGTATATTTCATAAATATTTAATATTTTTAGAATATAAATGGTATTTAATTTATTTAATTATAATATTAAATAAATTATTTAAAAATAATTTTAATTCATGAAAAATCATGAAAAATTATATTATGGTAAAAAAATATTTTAAGTTATTTTCTGTGACTTTTAATGTTTTGTGAGGAATTTCATTAATTAATTAATATTAATGATAATTAATTTATTTAATAAGTATATTAAATAAATTATGGAAAAATAGAATTAATGATTTAAAAATCATATAAAAGTGATTAAGTATTATAAAAATATTTTAAGTTATAAAATATAATTTTTGATATTTTGTAATGAAAATATTAATATTTTAATATTAAAAAATTTTATCGGATAATGGATTTAGCGGCTTAAAAATCATTTAAATATGATTTTAAGGTATTAAAAATACTTTGATATATTATAATATTTTGTTATGATTTTCATTAATATTTAGTATTAAATAAATATTAATGATAATAGAATTAAGTTGTATTTAAATTATTTAAATATGTTATTAATGATTGAAAAATCATAATAAATGATAATAATTATCTGAAAATTATTGCAGGCTTATGAAAAATGTTTTGACTATTAATAAATTATCTTAGATAATGGTTAAGTGTTTAGACAGAGTTTAATTGAACTTAGACTCGAAATTTTGTCCGACTAGACCGTCGGGATGTCAAAATTGTGCCGAACTCGACTCAGACAGTAAAAATTTGACTTGAGGATAGGTCGTATGTGTGTTATGAACTGATTGGGTTATGTGATAATGTGTTTAGGTTATTTTTAAATACTGTGATGATATTATTCTAATGTGTAGATTGATGTTATTTATATTAGATTTTCAGACAAAGCTTATATAAATGCGTAACGGTAATCAACAGTTTAGGCAAGTCTTTCTTAACTCGACCTCGAGTTGTATTATTTAATTATACTTATGGTTAATCAATTCTGATTGCCATGTCTAAGAATTATTAAATTACACCATGTGCATATGTCATGTATTTTTCAGGTATGAAAGGCTGATCACCTTCATTACCATTCGGTCTAGATATATTTTTTCATGTTAAATGCTTGTTCGGTCAGAAAATTTGTTCGTGCTAATTCACAACTATTTTGTTGAATTATAGCCAGCTTATTATTCAAACTCTTTCAATCATGATATATCCTCAAATAAACTTATACTTGCTGGGCAAACTTATGCTCACCCATGCTATATCATGATAAACATTGCAGATTAAGACGAATACATCGGATACAAGGAAAGGTTAAAGACAGTTCCAGCTTTAAGCTTATGTGTGTAGCTATATTTGTATAAGTATTGTATATTATTGTTATTGTAAGTCAAATAAGTTATGAATTGTGTATTAAGTTAAGGTTACTCGACCTTGGGAAAATAGTGTGTAATGTATTGTATAAACAATTTATGTTTATATCATCCGCAATAGTTATAGAATGATTGTATCAGATCCGCGATGATTCGGGACCTGAATTTGGGGCTTTCACAGATTTTAATTTTGACTTTTTGATTTTTGATTTTTTTTTATTTTTTTATTTTTTTGTTTATATATATATATATATATATATATATATATATATATATATATATATATGCATGGAAAATAAAAGGCATATTGCGAAGAAATTGATACCGCTCCACCATCTCCTAGAACTCCCCACTTTACCCACTAGATCTACATATCCTTGGCTAGCTACGGCTTGATATTCCAGTTGTCAGTGGTTATGTTTTCTTCAAGGCTCGCGATAGTGGTTACCTCTTGGTTCTGGATATCTTTACTCATGGTCGTAACTTGATCGCTTCCTGATTCAGTACATTCCTCAGGGATGCTTGAACTGGACCCCTCGCAAAAAGGTATGAGCTCTTGATTCTTCGATGAGTTGGTTTCTCAACCAACCTCACCACCTTTTTCTTCATCTGTTCCTTCACCTTTTTCCTAGGCTTGAGAGGATCGACCATAAAATTTCCCTCGAACTATTGTGGAATTTCTTGCAAGGAACTTTTTGTTTTGGCTTCTTCTTCCTTGGAAATGATCAGTATATCCTCTTCATCATCCAGGATGATAAAATCAGGAATGTGGTTGCTATCTTTGGGCCACAGGATGTTTGATGTTGGCGGAGGAATCTCCTTTGGGGATTCTCTTGTCTCCTCTGTAGTTCCCTGCATTAGGATTAGTCCACCTTGTGTTCTACCAGAATTGGTGCTCATAGCCTTCAACTCCTTTGAACTGCCTGTCTCGAGTGGACAACTTAAGTTTTTTATTTCCTTTTAGCCTTTTCTGGCCATGGGGGATTCTATCTTCAGCCCTCCACTTTCAATGAGATCTTGGATTTTATGTCGCAATGGCCAACATTCCTCAGTCGTATGTCTATGTGAGTTAGAATGGTAGAGACATATCTTGGTGGAATCATAAGTCTTTATCTTCGGATTTATAGGAGGCAGCAACTCAGTAATCCTTCCTTCGCTTATCAGAAAGTGTAGCATTTCTTCATTTGATTTGCTCAGAGGGGTGAATTTTTAGACTCTTTGGGAGGTTGGTTGATCTTTCTTCTTTGAGAAATCGCATTCCCCTGAGCGATTTTTCCACTGGCGAGATCTTCTAGAAATTTTATCATCCCTCTTTTCTTGTACTTTCAGCCTGCTTTAATATTCTTCATTTTGTTAGCTCATCATGGAGAGATATGGGCTTTCATTATGGTTAACCTCCTTTTTCTCTTAGCTTTCTGATAGTTGAGCGAAAAAAGTTCTCGTATCCTGATGTTAGCGCACTATCAGCTTAGCCAGCAAATTTACTTGATTCTATATCGTCTCTAATTTTTGCATTACTGGCATACCTTCCTCCTAGTTTTCCCACTCTAGGATATTTGTTTTGTGCCTTTGGGGGTATTCCTCCATCATTCGTATGTACTTACGATTTGGATACATTTTAGCGCTTTCTAACCCGATCATGTTTACTTTCTCCGTATCATGCTGCAACGGAAGGTTGGTGTTGACATTTTGTTGGTCAGGTTGTTGGACCTTAATACTGCCACTTTCGATCAAATTTTGAATTTTATGCTATAAGGACCAACATTCTTGTGTATCATGGTCTAAAAACCCTGAGTGGTAAGCACATCTCTGGCTTGGATTGTATCTTTTGCTTCCTAGTTCCAGAGGTGGAGCCAGTTCAGTAATTTCCTTATGATCCATTAATATCGCCAATACATTTTCAAGGGAATCGCCCAGTGGAGTGAACACCCGATTTTCCATTCATTCAAGTTTTCTTTTTCTATCCTGGCATTGGTTGAATGCAGCCTGTTGTTGAAATGGCAAATTTTCTTGCTTTTTCCAAATGGGGGGACCGTAGTTTGGTCTCCTAGCTTGCCCCTGTACAACAAGCGATACATCTTCATTGCCTTTTTATCGGGTACCCCATTGGGATTGCTCGCATACTTGCCAGTCTGTATATGTTTGGCAACTACTTTCAAGGCAGTGAAGTCTTTAATTTTTCCTTCCTTCAGGCCCATCTCTGCCATTTTGTCGTGTTTGATCATTTCCGAGAATTGCTTTCCTATGCCTGCTAGGATCCTCTCATAGTAAGGAGCCTCTTGGATATCAATAAACGTCATTACCATCTCAGTTTCTGTCATTGATGGAATGACTTGCGCTGCTAGATGTCTCCATCTTTGGGCATATTCTCAGAAAGATTCAGTATTTTGTTTTCTGACTTTAGTCACTTGGTATCGATCCGGTGCCATTTGTGACTGAAAACTGTACTAATTTAGAAAAGTGTGGGCCAATTTCTTCCCAACTGTAGATTTTGATATTGTCAACTCGGGCATACCAGGATTTAGCCTCCCTAGTGAGACTCTTTTGAAAAAGTTTCATTATGAGGCTTTCATCTCCAGCATAAGATCCCAGTTCGCCAATGTACACTTTTAGGTGTGTATAGGGATCGTATGCCCCATTGTACTTTTCAAACTCTGGGATTTTGAATTTGTTATGTGACGCCCCCAAAATAGGTATACAACACCCATTCTGAGTCGTCAATAATATGATACAGAAACAACTACAACTTTATTAATACAACATAAAAACTGTGAGTGTAAATACAAATATTGTCATCTAGACAATATCCACACTCAAATAAGTCCTCATTACAATTATTGGTACAATATTTTACAAAAAAAAATGGTGAGGACTACTAAAACAACTTCCTAGAACCTTCATTCCATACCCCGACTAGTACTTGCTACATTCTCGCCTCCTGAGAAGAAAATGGAACAACAAGGAAAAGGGTGAGCTCAACTAGCCCAGTAAAGAATATTATGACTAAGATAATATACAATAAATTATCGTTAGTATTCAACAGGGAAAAATTTAATAGAATACAATAGACAACAAGTTTTCAATCAATATTCGCAGCGGAAAATAATAATTCATAGAGAAGTTACGTAGAGAATGAAATCTACGATTATCTATGAATTTAAAAGCCCATCATCAACATTTTATCCCTGTAACATCAATCAATAAATATCTTGAATCAAATAGTCATCTTTGCACTACAGGCCAAAGATATTCATCAGTTGGTCATGTTCACCTCAACACCTGTTCATCTTTGCACTACGGGCCAAAGATATTCATCAGAAATCATTCATCTTTGCACTACAGGCCAAAGATATTCAGTTATATCATCATTTAAGACTGAGGATGATGAAAAATATTTTTAAGGAAACGAATCCAGTGAAACAAAATAATAAATATTAAGGATTCGTATTTCAGCTATTCCATGTCCAAAAAATACCTCATAAATAATCATAGTGGAGTAAAATTCAAGAATGATCAAAATATGGATACAATCAAAGCTAGTATCCAGAATAGATATTTTGGACGAAAAGAAAAAAATTTTATTTTTCGGTGAATAGTAACTCGTGAATAGTAACCCCGACATGAAAAAGTTTCAAATTTGATAAAAACTCTAACCAATATTTCGGCATAATGATATTGAAGAATAATATCATTTTCGAATAAAATAACATCCCTTATCTCGGAAAGACGGTACTTCTGACTGGAATACTAGATATAGTGCTGAAGGAAACTTGCACCGTAAAGCAACACTCAAAGTATCAAATACTCACAAGAATACGCTCGATATAGAGAGAGAAATAGAGAGAAACTTGTGTTTCTGGTGTGATTTTCAATTCTAACCTAAGCACCCTATTTATAGGAAAATGCTTAGAACACCAAAGCAGAAAATTTAATATAATATATATATATATATATATATATATATATATATATATATATATATATATATATATATATATAAATTTTCAAGCCCGCATTAGAAAATCTGAAATCAGCCACCTTGCACATGTTTATGATGTCCAAAAAATATAAAAAACCTTTTTCTCAAAATAATTAACTAAAACTCCCAAAAATCAATTATTTCGGAACTTCGAAACTTCAATAATTCATAATAAATAGCCCTTTTGTCAGAAAATTCAAATCTAGAGAGTTTTTATAGGAAATTCAATTCTCTACAACTTTGCAGAAGAAAGTTTTTCCAAATTCCAAACAGAAATTGACCGAAATTCATAAACGGGCGATTTTACAGTCAATAATAAATTTTCGGTCAAGAATTATGTCCACCAACACACAAAACATGTGTTAATCATTTAATACCATAAAAATACTCTTCCTCCTCATATACTCATATATCCCACATTCATTGTAAAAATACCACCATTAATATATTATTAAAATAATATATTTAAATGAATTATTTTATCAGAAAAAGATAAAATATTAATTTTCAACAATTGTCACATTAAAATTTTTCTCTATCTATATCCGCATAAAATCACTATTTTCCTCATCATATAAATCAATAATTAATTATACACAAATAATATTACAGAACCACAGTACTGGCAACCAGGCCGTTCCCAGGAAAGAGGGGGCTTTCCAATAAAGATTTCTCCTTACTGGCGCACAATTAGATGACCAAACCTCTCCTTAGACAGAACTTTCTAGACATTGCCAATAATGTTATCTAATAATATTATTCAGATAATATGAATTATTGTTCCGATAATAGAAAATACTGTGTAATGACAATTATTGAAACAACAGTAATATAAAATATTAACGTAGCAATTATTGAATCAACAAAATACTGAACAGTAATTATTGTAACCATTATTAAGTAGTGCCTTCTTACATAAGAATCAATAATTGGTGCAATACCGTGTGCTACGCGTATTACTGTGTTTTAACCACCGGATATTCCAACAGTATTAACGGTAACAACTACGTCGTTATTTATAAACAACTTATTTTTGTCGTTTTCTTCATCCAATCGCTTTCTGTTATGGGGCCCACACAAGGCTGCGCCGTCGTACGAATATTCCTCGACAACAAGAATATTCCACGACCAAACAAATATTCCCCGACAACAATGAATATTTTATAATCACTTGCTTATTTAAAATATTTGCGCATTTTACCCATAACTAACCACATTAATCAAATCAACCCTTACTATTTTAGAATAATAAATAGAGGAAATTAAATTTTATTTATTAATAATTTGGGGTCTTACAACCTCCCCTCCTTATGAAATTTCGTCCTCGAAATTGACATACGTACCTGGTGTTTCGAAAAGATGAGGATACCTCGCTTTCATTTTCGTTTCCAACTCCCAGGTCATTTCCTCAATAGCATGGTTTCTCCACAAAACTTTAACTTGTGGTATGACCTTCGTGCGTAGGACATGCTCCTTCTTATCCATGATCTTGACAGGTACCTCCTCGTACGTTAAGTCTTCAGCTATCTCGTCCGGTTCTAACTCAATAACATGGTTCGGGTCTTTCACATATTTACAAAGCACAGATATATGAAAAACATTATGAACACGAGACATACTTGGAGGTAACGCAAGTCTATAGGCCACATTTCCTACTCGGTCAAGAATCTGAAATGGACCAATAAATCGTGGATTGAGCTTTCCTCTCTTCCCAAATCTTGTAACTCCTTTCCATGGAGCTACACGTAATAATACATGATCCCCAATGTCAAATTCCACGTCCTTTCGATGAAGATCCACATAACTCTTTTGTCGATCCTGTGCCGTTTGTATACGTTGTCGAATCGTTTGGATCTTCTCTGTAGTCATTCATACCAACTCTGGTCCCAACAACGTTGCTTCTCCCACCTCATCCCAACATACTGGAGAGCGACACTTTCGTCCATATAATGCTTCAAAGGGAGCCACACCTATACTTGCCTGATAACTGTTGTTGTAGGAGAATTTCACCAATGGTAGGTACTTATCCCAACTTCCTTTGAAATCTAGGACACAAAGTCTTAATAAATCTTCAAGAGTTTGAATAGTCCTCTCTGATTGCCCGTCCGTTTGAGGATGGTATGCCGAACTGAACCATAAATCCGTGCCCATAGCTTTTTGCAAGCTAACCCAAAATCTTGAAGTGAATCTTGGGTCACGATCCGAAACTATGGATACTGGCATGCCATGAAACCTTACAATCTCATTCACGTACATACTAGCAAGACGTTCAAGGGAATAAGTCTCCCGTATCGGCAAGAAATGAGCAGACTTGGTTAATCTATCAACTATAACCCAAATAACATTTATACCTTGAGAAACCGTGGGAAGACCCGTAACAAAATCCATGGTAATGTGTTCCCACTTCCATTTCGGAATCTCAAGTGGTTGCAATGGACCCTTTGGTACTTGATGCTCCGCCTTTACACGTTGACAAGTTAAACACCTCGAGATAAACTTTATAATCTCTCTCTTCATATTGTTCCACCAAAATGTATGTCGAAGATCACGATACATTTTAGTACTTCCAGGATGGATTACAAATGGTGTATTGTGTGCCTCCATCATGATCTTGTACTTCAAATCAGAATCGTTAGGAACACAAAGTCTGGAGTGGACTCGAAGTATTCCTTCTTCATCGATTCTTACTTCTGGAATAGCACCTTCTTGCACTTTCTTCTTCATACGCATCAGCTCCGGGTCTGTAGCTTGAGCAACTTTAACTTTATCGATTAAAGTTGGTTCTACGCGTATACTTGACATCATCGCACTCGTTTCTGCATATGATCTTCTACTCAACGCGTCAGCTACCACGTTTGCTTTTCCAGGATGGTATTGAATAGTGTGGTCATAATCTTTCAACAGCTCGAGCCAACGTCGTTGTCGCATGTTGAGTTCTTTTTGAGTGAAGAAATATTTAAGGCTTTTATGGTCTGAATATATCTCCACTTTCTCCCCATATAGATAGTGCCTTCAGATCTTTAGCGCGAAAACGACTGCTGCCAACTCTAGATCATGAGTAGGATAATTCCTCTCATATTCTTTAAGTTGTCGCGAGGCATAGGCTATGACTTTCCCACGTTGCATGAGAACACATCCTAACCCTTTTCCTGAAGCATCGCTGTAGATAACAAATCCATCCGAACCAGATGGTATTGTCAGAACAGGTGCCGAAATGAGTCTCCTCTTAAGCTCTTGGAAACTCTTCTCGCATTTTTCGCTCCATACGAATTTGATATCCTTCCGAGTCAGCTGAGTTAACGGGGTAGCGATTCGAGAAAACCCTTCTACGAATCTCCGATAATAACCAGCTAAGCCCAGAAAGCTACGTACATCGGTCACCGTCTTTGGTTGCTCCCAGCTTTGTATTGCTTCAATCTTCGCCGAGTCCACAGATACTCCATGTTTTGACACCACGTGCCCTAGGAATGCTACTTTCTCAAGCCAGAACTCGCATTTCTTCAACTTAGCATATAGCTTGTTTTCACGCAGCCTTTGGAGTACCAGCTTCAAATGGTGCTCATGATCTTCACGGCTTTTGGAATATATGAGGATGTCATCAATAAAGACAACAACGAACTGATCCAAATAATTCTTGAATACTCGGTTCATCATATCCATGAAAGCCGCAGGAGCATTAGTCAATCCAAAAGACATGACTAACAATTCATAATGCCCGTACCGAGTTCTAAAGGCAGTCTTCGGAATATCCTCAGTTTTAACCTTCAGCTGATGATATCCAGAACGAAGATCGATTTTTGAAAAGAATTGTGCTCCTTGTAACTGGTCAAACAGGTCATCAATACGAGGTAGCGGATACCTATTCTTGATGGTGACATGGTTTAATTTCCGATAATCGATACAAAGTCGCATACTCCCGTCTTTCTTTTTTACAAATAAAACAGGAGCACCCCAAGGAGATGTACTAGAACGAATGAAACCGATGTCCAACAACTCTTGTAGTTGGACTTTTAACTCCTGAAGTTCAATAGGAGCCATTCGATATGGGGTTTTAGAAATGGGCTTTGTACCAGGTTCAAGATCAATAAAGAATTCAACTTCACATTCTGGGGGTAGACCGAGAAGTTCTTCAGGAAATACGTCAGGAAAGTTACTAACAACAGGAATATTATTCTAATTTGACGTGTCTTTATTCAAATCCATAACATGGGCTAAGAAAGCTTGACATCCATTTTTCAATAAACGAATGGCTTTATGACTTGATATGACAGTGATTGATTTTAATGGCTTTGTTGCTTGAATTCGAACAACAGGTTGATTAGGAATATGAAAACTAACCACCTTACGAAAACAATCAATTTTGGCATGATGAGTAGTTAACCAATCAATTCCTAAAATCACGTCAAATGCAAGTATCTTTAAAGAGATAAGGTCAACAGGTAAGGTGATGGTGCCAACTTGGATCAAACAAGATTTATAAACAGTGGATGTGATGAAAGTTTCCCCTAACAGAGTCTCCACAGATAAATCAAAGTCTAATTTCTCCAGAGTCAAGTTTAAACGTTGAGCACAAGCAGGAGAAATAAATGAATGGGTAGCACCGGTATCTAGTAAGGTATAAACTTCACATGAATTTATGATTAGCTTACCCGTGATCACCTCGTTTGGGTTCCTCGCATGTTGACCAGTCACGACAAACGCTCTTCCAGGAACCGTTGACTTTGACTTTTCTGGGGCAGCCTTTTGAGTCACCGTCCCCGCTGAACTTGGTTTCGCTATCGTACAATCTCGAGCGATATGTCCTTCCTTTCCACAATTATAGCATACCTTGAACTGTTGTGGACAGTTTGGGCTTATATGTCCCTCTTTTCCACATTTATAGCATATGACCGGTGGTCGTTCTCCTCCCTTGAAACCAGTTGCTGCTGGTGCTGACGTCTTCGTATTGTCATTATTGAATCTCCTCTTTTTAAAATCTCCTCCCGACTCGCTTTTTCTATTTTCATAGCCACGATTACCACCAGAGTAGTTGCCGTTCTTGTCTGTATTTTTCTTTCTCCGCTGGTTATCATTATTCTGATGACTGTTGTCACCGATATGATCCTGGTTGTGGTCCCTCGGTTGATCGTACTCGTTATCTCGCTCTAATAATTGAGCCCTGTTGACAACATCTGAATAGAGAGAAAATTTATGAGAAATGAGATATTGACGTATGCCAGGTTTCAAACCTCTCAGAAATATCCGTGTCATACGTTTCTCATTCTCCACCAAATGAGGTGCAAACCTGGACAACTCTGCAAACTTCGCCTCGTACTGGGACACCGTCATGTTATTCTGCTCCAGTCTAATAAACTCTACCTCCTTCATATGACGAATACTTTCAGGAAAGTACTTGTCATTGAATAGTTTCTGAAATGTCTCCCAAGACATGCTGAGTGCGGCTGGATGGGTACGCTTCACAGATTCCCACCAGTAGTCTGCCTCGCCACGGAACATAAAGGTGGCGAATGGAACCTTCTGTTCCTCCGTGCATCCCAAGACATCGAATATCTTGGTAATTTGCTTGACCCACGTTTCTGCCATGATCGGATCCGGCTTTCCCTTAAATTCTGGTGGTCCCAACTCTTTGAACTGCTTGGCTGTGACCAGCTGTGCGTTGCCATTGTTTCTTCCTATATTTTGAACAGGAATCTCCTTCGTCTGGTTTTGCATGAACCGCAAAAAACTTCTAAACATCTCATCATTCATCGTCTGCTCATTGGTGTTGTTCACAGGAGGAACATTGCCAGCCTGTTGCACGTTCTCCTCGTTGGTGAGTACAGGTGTCTCCACGGTTTCATTTACTCCACTGTTAACATTCTCAGTCGACATTCTCAAATACTGCCATAAAACAGGGGTTAATTTAACAAATTAACAAATCACATAATATCCCTATATTATGACCGACCAACAAATAAGCTTAGGTAGGACACACTAGTGAAGGATTTACTCGTCTCTCCCCTCCTAGTTCTATTCCCCGATCTCCGCCAGAGATCATATCCCTAAGCTCTGATACCAACAGTGATGCCCCCAAAATAGGTATACAACACCCATTCTGAGTCGTCAATAATATGGTACAGAAATAACTACAACTTTATTAATACAACATAAAAACTGTGAGTGTAAATACAAATATTGTCATCTAGACAATATCCACACTAAAATAAGTCCTCATTACAATTATTGGTACAATATTTTACAAAAAAAAATGGTGAGGACTACTAAAACAACTTCCTAGAACCTTCATTCCATACCCCGACTAGTACTTGCTACATTCTCGCCTCCTGAGAAGAAAATGGAACAACAAGGAAAATGGTGAGCTCAACTAGCCCAGTAAAGAATATTATGACTAAGATAATATACAACAAATTATCGTTAGTCTTCAACAGGGAAAAATTTAATAGAATACAATAGACAACAAGTTTTCAATCAATATTCGCAGCGGAAAATAATAATTCATAGAGAAGTTACGTAGAGAATGAAATCTACGATTACCTATGAATTTAAAAGCCCATCATCAACATTTTATCCCTGTAACATCAATCAATAAATATCTTGAATCAAATAGTCATCTTTGCACTACAGGCCAAAGATATTCATCAGTTGGTCATGTTCACCTCAACACCTGTTCATCTTTGCACTACGGGCCAAAGATATTCATCAGAAATCATTCATCTTTACACTACAGGCCAAAGATATTCAGTTATATCATCATTTAAGACTGAGGATGATGAAAAATATTTTTAAGGAAACGAATCCAGTGAAACAAAATAATAAATATTAAGGATTCGTATTTCAGCTATTCCATGTCCAAAAAATACCTCATAAATAATCATAGTGGAGTAAAATTCAAGAATGTTCAAAATATGGATACAATCAAAGCTAGTATCCAGAATAGATATTTTGGACGAAAAGAAGAAAATTTCATTTTTCGATGAATAGTAACTCGTGAATAGTAACTCATGAATAGTAACCCCGACATGAAAAAGTTTCAAATTTGATAAAAACTCTAACCAATATTTCGGCATAATGATATTGAAGAATAATATCATTTTCGAATAAAATAACATCCCTTACCTCGGAAAGACGGTACTTCTGACTGGAATACTAGATATAGTGCTAAAGGAAACTTGCACCGTAAAGCAACACTCAAAGTATCAAATACTCACAAGAATACGCTCGATATAGAGAGAGAAATAGAGAGAAACTTGTGTTTCTGGTGTAATTTTCAATTCTAACCTAAGCACCCTATTTATAGGAAAATGCTTAGAACAAAGTAGAAAATTTAATATAATATATATATATATATATATATATATATATATATATATATATATATATATATATATTTCAAGCCCACCTTAGAAAATCTGAAATCAGCCACCTTGCACATGTTTATGATGTCCAAAAAAATACAAAAAACGTTTTTCTCAAAATAATTAACTAAAACTCCCAAAAATCAATTATTTCGGAACTTCGAAACTTCAATAATTCATAATAAATAGCCCTTTTGTCAGAAAATTCGAATCTCGCGAGTTTTTATAGGAAATTCAATTCTCTACAACTTTGCAGAAGAAAGTTTTTCTAAATTCCAAACAAAAATTGACCGAAATTCACAAACGGACAATTTTACAGTCAATAATAAATTTTCGGTCAGGAATTATGTCCACCAGCACACAAAACATGTGTTAATCATTTAATGCCACAAAAATACTCTTCCTCCTCATATACTCATATATCCCACATTTATTGTAAAAATACCACCATCAATATATTATTAAAATAATATATTTAAATGAATTATTTTATCAGAAAAAAGATAAAATATTAATTTTCAACAATTGTCACATTAAAATTTTTCTCTATCTATATCCACATAAAATCACTATTTTCCTCATCATATAAATCAATAATTAATTATACAAAAATAATATTACAGAACCACAGTACTGGCAACCAGGCCGTTCCCAGGAAAGAGGGGGTTTTCCAATAAGGATTTTTCCTTACTGGCGCGCAATTAGATGACCAAACCTCTCCTTAGACAGAACTTTCTAGACATTGCCAATAATGTTATCTAATAATATTATTCAGATAATATGAATTATTGCTCCGATAATAGAAAATACTGTGTAGTGACAATTATTGAAACAACAGTAATATAAAATATTAACGCAGCAATTATTGAATCAACAAAATACTGAACAGTAATTACTGTAACCATTATTAAGTAGTGCCTTCTTACGTAAGAATCAATAATTGGTGCAATACCGTGTGCTACGCGTATTATCGTGTTTTAACCACCGGGTATTCCAACAGTATTAACGGTAACAACTACGCCGTTATTTATAAACAACTTATTTTTGTCGTTTTCTTCATCCAATCGCTTTCTGTTATGGGGCCCACACAAGGCTGCGCCGTCGTACGAATATTTCCCGACAACAAGAATATTCTACGACCAAACAAATATTCCCCGACAACAATGAATATTTTATAACCACTTGCTTATTTAAAATATTTGAGCATTTTACCCATAACTAACCACATTAATCAAATCAACCCTTACTATTTCAGAATAATAAATAAAGGAAATTAAATTTTATTTATTAATAATTTGGGGTCTTACATGTTAGGATATCGAGCCCCTGGGAATATGCAGATATTTGAATAGGTGACACTTCCATAGTTTCCAGTCCCTTTGATTGATTGGATGGTTTCCTCCATTTGTTGGACTTTCTTTCTTATATCCCTAATTTCTCGATCACCCCTAAGTTTTGTGATTTTAGGGGTTTTATTGGTTCCTTTATTGGAATAAGGTTCAGGTATCTGTGTTTCCATCTTTTCACCAATATCCTGAGTGCCCTCTATGGTGAAAAACTCTAGTTGAGTAGGCATTGTTTGGCCCTGAGTGTTTTTACTTTGTTCTTTTAGAAAGATATCCAATTCTGCTATCTGATTCCTTAATCCTTCAAACTCCTCTCAGGAAACAGGAGTAGGATCAGGCTGGGCACTTGTAGCCATGCCTGACAGTGGGCTTAGTACCTTTTTAGACTTTAAACATGTAACAGGACCAATTGCTTCCCTATAAAAAGACTTATGTAGTTTAGTCTTAGGAAATGTAGAAATGTTACATGTTATGTAATGTGTCCGTTTAGGAGTATTATCCTACAAAACGGATGTCAGTTGTTTGTATGACAAAATAGCCTGTCATGTTTTAATATAAAAGGGAATGCATGTACACATATTCCTTTATTCTTTCCATTACATTGAGATTGACATGAAAATAAAATTACAAGTAATTTGAAATGGGAAGGTATGAAGACACTTTCCTCCGCGTTTGGTTAATCAGAGGCTGACCTATCTTAGGCTACTCTCGCGGATTTTTGGCATGAAGGTTCCCAAATCATCGCAATTTACTCTACGGGAAGTTAATCCTGTCTTTCAACTAGAGCGAATTTGGGTGGTGCCTTTCCTGAGCCTCGATGGAATTAGTCTCCCTATGAGTCCAGTAATCAAACACCGATAGGATAGCCTCCTGGTGGAGGAACCACACAACATACATTTACATACAACGTGTCTCACCGTTTATGAAAATGATTATATGTGTGAAGCACTAAGTGCAATAAGTACATGCATTCGTACACATTAATTCAAATATAAATGCAACATTCACACGTAAGCATATAACAATTTTTGAAAAGTTTGTAGTAACGGCTTAAGCCCTCTTACTGAATGTCCCCAAGAAAGTCGCCACTTGTCGATGTTGGGATTTTTATTTGTCTCTTTTTTGTTCTTGTCATTTGGTGTTCTCATGTTAGGTGAGATTTTTTTGAAAAAATAAGTTGTGAAAAGGTCTGACATGTATATGTCAAGGATTGGACTGTAAGAGTCGTCAGTTGATATTTTTAAATGGTTGTACCAACGCAACCAAGAAAAGGTTTGCGCATTGACTTAGTGATGTGACACTATTTAACTGGTCTGTAAAATCGAGATTTGCTAGGGTCCGAGAGCTTGATTATGGAGAGGGAAGGTGTTAGGCACCCCCCAACATTCGTGTTACCACAGTGACCACCACTTTTTAATTAAACTGTTATATGAATGTGTGTGTGTGTGTGGGTCAATGTGCAATTATCTGGAAGTAGTGCTATGCCTCATTTGCACCAATATACAAAGGGTTTGATTTTTGTATAAAAGTTCAGTTTTCACAAGATATAGCAATGACGTTTTATAAAAGAGATTTTTCAAACCCTTATGCTCAATAGTACTTGAGGCATTTGATACTTCCATTTTATTAAATGTTCGGCTTGGTTGCTTTTATTTTCGAGATGCAAATCATCTTTGAGAAAACAAGATAAAAAGGAGTGTTGAATTCCTTGTGGACATGAGAACCATCTAAGGAAGTTCGAACACCGTGAATAATTTACAAGCCATGTACAGCAAAAAATGTCCATCGCGGGAACTGAATCTAGATTCAGTAGACTGAATCTGTGAACACATGATTCCTAGGTTCACATGATGTAGCAATATGTATGAAAGCAGTAAACAGTTATATATATAAAAGTTGTATATATATATATATATATATATATATATATATATATATATATATATATATATATATATATATATATATATATATATGTACACACAATCAACCACCACAAAGCACCTCTATGGGGGATTACAAAAATGTAAATAAAGCTGTAAAAGCGATCAACCACCATAAAGTAAACTCCAGGCGGGACGAAATATAAATAAAGCAATAAAAAGCCATGAAGTAAACTCTAGACCTTACATAATGTAAATATATATATATATATATATATATATATATATATATATATATATATAAGCGGTAAATGCACTGGATATGACATCTAGGCTCAACCAAACAGAGTTTGATGACAACAACATATATATAAATGTATTTATATATAAAAAAAGCAGTAAACGCTCCGGATGTGAAATTCAAGCTCATCGAATAGAGTTTGACAACAGTTTATATATATGTATATATATAAAAGTAATAAACGCTCCTGATGTAAATTCAGGCTCAAATGAGGCATAACACGATGATGTTAGTGTATATATATATATATATATATATATATATATATATATATATATAAATAAAAAGCCACGGACCGAAGTCCTGGCATACACACGCAGCACGACTCTCACTGTGAATAACAGTGTGTGCAAGAGATGAAAAAAAGGCTTTAGATGATGTAAGAAGACTTACAGTTGACTGCCAAAGAAGTTTTCAATAGCTTTAAATGGATGAACACTCAGCTCCTGCCGGTAAAAAAAATAGCTAAATAAAAGCTCATAGGTGTTTAAAATGAGAAAGCACTCAATTTATAGTGTGTACATAGCAAATTGGACAGGGCTTCCTCGTCATTTTTTTCTTACAAAATGGACACCCCAAGCCCTCTATTTATAGAGGGGGGAGTCGCAGATGTACCTGTGGCAATAGCAGGTGTACCTGCGGCTGCACGAGGTGCCCTGGAAAATGTAGGTCTCGCTGTCTCGAAGTACGTGTACTCAAACAACACATTGTTCGCTCGAACCTTCATAACTTTCAATCCGGGAGTCCAATGGTAGCGTGCCATACCATTCTAGAAAACACTTTCCAAGGGATATGCAATGACATAGGATTGACCCTTTTTTTAATTCGGGAAGATGGGTCCATGACCGAAATGCCATTTCTAGGTTTCCATCAAGCAGTCTGTTGAGCCATTTTGCGTAGTTTGCGCTTAGAAGTTAAGATATGGTTCTTGTGGGACTTCTTTTGAAGCAATTTGAGTTTAAATGAGTGTATTTGATTTGAGTTGAAGTTGAGTAGGCAAAATGGCCATTTTACCCCTCCTAGGGTTATCTCCGATTTTCACACAGTTGTAGCAATCTTTTCTCAAGTTTATCTTTGAGGTTGGCCTGTTGTTGACTCTGGCTGTCCTTAGGGTTATCTCTGAGGTTGGTTTGACTTCCTGGGGTTATCTCCAGGCTTTGAACTAGATCCCCCGTGGTTATCTTCGGGGTTGGAACTGATTTTCCCGGGGTTATCTCTACGGTTGGAAACTGGGTCTCTTGGGGCTATTTTCAGTTTTGGAATTGATGTTGTGGTCCTCCAGGGTTATCTCTAGAGTGTGAAAAAGAAGCTTTTGCCCTCCTGCATAGTTAGTAACAGAAAAACGAAATTTTGAGTGTCTACAATGTTCATCCGTTGAAGCACATTTCAACGAAGGTCAAGCAACCTTGACGATTGTTCAGCTATTGGTAATTAAACCTAGCGAAGCATCGGGGGTGGTCCGATGGTGTTCATTCATTGAAGGACATTTAAGCGAAGGTCAGGCAGCCCTAACGCCATCCGCCGTTGGCAATTAAACCCAACGAAGCATCGGAGTTGGTTCGATGATTGTAGCCGTTGAAGGACATTTTAACAAAGGTCAAGCAGCCCAAACAACACAAACTGTTGACAGTAACTTTGACAGAACACTGGAAAGACTTGGTGATACAAACCAGGGAAAATCATCCTCATCGGGGAGGACTGATGATGGAATCTGTTATACAAATCTTCATCAGACATAGCACAACTCCCTAAGAGTCTCTTATACATGAGAAAAACATCTTCAGTCGAGAGTCTGTATCAAGGATTAAGGACTTTGGTGATAACCTCAATGTCAACATCCAGGAGGTTCCTATGAACTTTGGAGTAGACATCCAAGCAGTTCATTAGGATCATCAGTGATAGCTCCATTCCTAAACAGAAGCACTGGAAGCAGATAGTTATCACATCCCGTTGGAAATCAGTTCAACAAACCACGTTCAGCATACATTTGCATCATGCTGCATTGCATCACTTCATGATTATCTTGTCACATTTCAAGTGTCTAGTATTCTTTATCTTATCTATGCCATTACATTGCATTAATATGATAAAGAAGGACATCTGTAGACACTCGAAATTTTGCATTCCTGTTACTAACCTTGCAGGAGGGCAAAATCGTCTTCCAGAGATAACCCTGGAAGTCAAACTAGCTCAGTCCCGAAGACAACCCCAGGATATTTAATTTTCAATCTCGGAGACAACCCCGAGGTATTTAGTTTCAATCCTAGAGACAACCCCAGGATGCTCAGTTCCAAACCTCAGAGACAACCCCGAGGGAAGCAGTTCCAGTTCCAGAGATAACCCCGGAGTAGTTAGTTTTAACCTCGGAGACAACACCGAAGCGCTCAGTTCCAACCCCGGAGATAGCCCCAGGAGCTCAAGGCACCTCAGAGATAACCCTGAGGACGTTTGTGACACCCCCAAATCCCGATACTTCATTATCTCAAGATTTGGTGTTCACGTAATCAAAACATTCATATTTAACTACCCAATCATAATAAATTGAATAATAAAACCTGCCCATACAGGATTACATTAATAAAATATTATCTCCCAAGTTCTCTAACCTTTAATACAATCATTCAAGTGTGGAAATTAAATTATTACATCATGTCATTATTAAAAGTCTATCATCATAACGATAAAGCAAAATTATAAATCTTCATCACTTATACATTTTCCCTTTCCTTTGCTAGTTATAGGTTTATCTACCTTCTTAACCATAGCTGCAATAAGTGTATAAATATGCAAGAGTGAGCAAACAAAGCTCACTTGAAATAAGAATAAATATCTTTACAACATTTGCCAAATAATAGGCTCAATAGAACTGAATGATATGTTCTATTAACATTACAACATTTTCCAATTCATAGGCTCAATAGAACTGACTGATATGTTCTATTAACATTCTTAAATATACTACTGAGGGACAAATGACCATGAACCATGTCCACAGTTATAAGTAATCTTTCAACTTTAACTTTAACAGTCATATGACTATAAGGACTCCACGTACTTAGGGGGATCAATCCTTCGTACAATGTATTGTGCACAACCATTTCAACGCTAAGCGTAAAGCTCTAAACATAGGGTTGTTAATCTCAGTATTTAGAGTACAAGTCCGCACCAAAGAAAGTTTGGTTTGGATAACCTTTCAAGGGTAATTGAAGTTTAATGATCATCAACTAGGGAACTAGTTGAATCAACAATGATTGATAATACAATAGTTGTTTAATAACAACATAGCTTAGAACATTTGAGAATCATAAATGAACTGATTTTACATATCAAACTTATGCTTGAAATAGCTATAGAGCATAAGCATTCAATAAAATGAATAAAATGGTTAACCTTTGCTTGAACAGTAAAATAAGCTAAGGTTCGAGTCTTATAACATTAGAAATGATATTACTGAACGTACATTTAACTGATAGCAAGCTAAAAACTAAAAACTTGCTCAACAATGTATTAACTCATGCAAAGAATTAAAACAGTTCAATAATAGAGACGAGAGAACAAAATTACGTTCATTATACAATGATAGAACTTAAGAAACTTGCTTAACTGTAAACAAGTTAGAATGAATCAATCAATAAAATTGATTTATTCAATAACATTTAAGATAAGAAGCTTGCTCAATTAAAAGCATGAAGTTATACAATATAATAATAGAACTAACTCAACGAAAGTGTAGAGTTAGAAAACTTGCCTCGAGTGTAAGCTAAAATATCAAAACTCACGTTCACCTATACACAGTATTAAAACCACAACATCTATTAGACATACTAATATTCACTTTTCAATATAAAAAGCATTACTAGCTAAACTTGTTATTTTAGCACAAGTCTTAAGCTACCATTTACATTTCAGAATTCCCAAGTGTTAATCATCACAACACATAACTAACGTTCATTGTATAAACTAGGTTATCACATAACGCATTTTTGATTTACTAATCATTTTTGCAACTTTGAATTCATAATACATATAACACAACTCTGTATTAGCCTTGTTGTTACATGTTGGACACATTACCATAACCTTTAGTTGAGCCACAAAGAATGACCAAAGTCTGCAGAATTAGCAGACTTCAGTGTCTGGAAATGGGCACTCGTGCGGCCGCGCGAGTTTTGTACTGGGAGGCCGCGCGCCCGCGCCTAAGGGCTACGCGACCGCGCGACGCACAGAACTCAGTTTTACAGAACAGAGCTTCGACACTTTTCTTAAGCCAACTAACACAAATTTCATGTTAGGTTTGTAATATTCATGAACGCAATCAAATTGCACAAAATAGTAGAAACGTGGAAAAATCAGAGTTTAAAATTTTACAAACCATATACCCGGATCACCCTTTATGTGTAATTATTAATTAAACGAAAAAGAAAGAACAAGAATCATACCCTTGAAGATCCGAGCTTCCTCGGGTACAAGTTCACCTCCAATCCTTTTCGCGTCCAACTTGAATCCACCGGGTTTTGTTCATTCCTTTGATCAACGTTAGCCACCCAAGTGTTTGGCCTCTAGAGGTGATCCACCAAGGAAGAAGAAAGATCCAAGAAGATGGGTGTTTGACAAAACCCTAGTTTTTTCTATCTCTATAGAAAAGAGCGTACTCTCCAACAATTAGAATAACGTATGTTGTGATGCAACAACGCTACACCCATAATAAGACTCCTATTATTTATAGATGTGGGAAACCCACCTTAACAATTAAAGAATTGTGTTTTATTTTAATTAATTAAACTCATTTAATTAATTATGCTCACAATCTTATTAGGAATAATTAATTAAAATCTTTTAATTAATTAGCCTCCTAATCTTATTAGGATATATGAGAGTACTTTTATTAATTAATTTCCAAACTCCTTTAGGAATTAAATAATAATAATAATAATAATAATAATAATAATAATAATAATAATAATAATAATAATAATAATAATAATAATAAGACTCCTCTTATTAATTTATATTTAATATTTCCAAAATATTAAATAATAAATATTAAGCTATTTAATTTATTCTATCACCATAGATTAAATTAAATATACTTAATTTATTATTACGATTATGCCATTACCTTCTTAAATAATTATTCTTCCTTTTATGGTGTGACCCTTTAAGTTTTTCATATTAAACCGGTTGTGAATAAATCAATTAGAACAATTCTAATCTTATTTAAATAAATAAATTAAACTATTAATTTATTTAAATAAATAATATTTATTCTACAATAGGGATAAGCCTCCCTAGCGATTAACGACTTTCTAGATAATATAGATTTTAACATTAATCATAAAAAAAACCTTTGACTAAATAGTTACCGTACAATTCAATCATTCCACCATACAATATCCCAATTAAATATAAGACATGGAATTACTGTCAAGTCTTATTTTATTTAATTATATGTATTTCGACTCTTAAATGCACAACCCCAAATAATGCAAATTAGAAACTCCTTTCTAATTTTATTCTGCCTTAGCCAAGGACTACTGGGTTGTCATTTATCGAATCACATATGACATTTCTCTTCTTTTACTAGAAGTGGTAGATTCTTTATTGATCATACATTATCTCCATGTATAACTTATTATACCCAAGCATACCCTTTGATATACCCTAAGGGTCTTAAGGAATAAGTCAAAGTATAACTCATCATACACAAGATACTATGATGATCTCAAGTCCAAGGATCACTTGTACTACTATCACTACAGGAATTCCTATTGACAGGCAAGTAAAATTCTATTAGGTATTCCTTAGCGAGCCACGTTCAGTGAACTTATTCTCCAATAAGCACCTACATACTTGCTTTAGTGTCTCCACACAAATGATTATGAGATCAATCATTCTCATCCAATGAGCAAGCAACGTATGTACCAATCTATCCGGATTCACTAATCCCCAATTTAGTAATCCAACGATTGGGAACTATTTTAGTTTTAAGCTTTCTAAGAATTTAAATCTCATTAGAATGATCATCATCATTATTCTAAAAGCATTGCTTAAAACTATGGGTTTATCAAATATTATAAAACAACATCATGTAGATAATTAAAGGCCTTTAATAAATAAATACTTTTTATTAATAAATGAATAAGATTGGTACAAAGTATATGCTTTATCATCAAACATGATTAGCTTGTGTGCATACTACTTTCAATCTCCCACTTGCACTAAAGTCAATCGCCATGGTATCTCATACCCTTCTTCTCTAAGTGACGATTATCCTGCTATTGGATAAGCTTTAGTTAATGGATATGTAATGTTGTTCTTGAGAGTCCACTATCTCTATAGTGATTTCCCATCTTTCAATGATTCTTATAATCAAATGAAAGTGCCACAACATATGTTTAGATCCAAGATGAGACTTAGGAACTATTCCTAGTTTTGTAATGAGCTTTTCATCCAAACAATCAACTTGCAGCTTCATTTACAGCTATATACTTTGTCTTTATCACTAAACTAGCAACTCTTTGCTGTTTGGAACTTTTCCAATTTCACTGTACCACCGTTCAAGGCAATACTTTACCTAAAATTGGATTTTCTGTCGTCTTAGTCTGTCTGAAAAACTTGAGTCTGTTAAGCCCTCTAGTTTTAATTCAGACCCACCATGAATATGATCACATCTTTAGTGTCGGTAAAGTACTTTAAGATGTTTTTCACTGTCTTACACTGTTCTTCTCCAGAATATGACTGATCATCATCAGGTCTCGTATATTTTATTGCATACATGATAGTTACTCATGCGATCTCTCTTTTAGGAGTCTATGGGGAATATTAAGAGAGATACACTCCATGACTCATCAATATGAGACATCCCATGGAGTTTGTCATGCTAAACAACTTTAGCATCAAATGAATATGCGTTCCTTGGGTTAAGCTGAGCATCCTTTTAAGTCTATTCATATAGATTTATATCCCTAATTACGATACTCATCCCAAATTATTCATGGAGAAATATTTAGACAACTTTATCTTTACTAATTATAGTATTGGTATGTCATTCTTTATCCGTAGTATATCAACATATAATACTAGAAAAGTCACGACGCTCCCACTGACCCTTTTTGTACACACTAGGTTCATTCTTTTTTTTTTGATAAAATCAAACTCTTTTGGTTGTCTCATCAAAACGAATATTCCATATTTGAGAAGATTTCTTCAATCCAATTCTCAGAGTGTCTACAACTCTTACCTCATCGTATGTAACTGGATCATCATCTTCTATGATGTGTACCACATCATCATCATCTATGATGAATCCATACCTCCCAGGTATCTTCGGTACAATTCCAGACTTACGATTCGGTTGTGGTACAATAGGTCTATCTACAGGTTCCTCTTATTTGACTTATTGTGTTTTGTGGTTCTTGAACTCTTCAAGATCTATTATCCTCTCACTAGTCCCTTTAATGATAAATGTATTTATCTTAGAAGGCGGCATGTTTTTCAACAAATACCTTTTGCTAAGTAGGATTATAGAACATATGCTCCAAACTTACTTTAGGATGTCCTACAAATCTGTACTTGTCAAATTTTGTCCCAAGCTTATCCTTTGAAACCTTTTCACATAAGTTGGACAACCCCTTATCTTAACATACTTAAGATAAGGAATCCTCCCTGTCCATAACTTTTATGGAGTCTTGGGGCCGGATTTTGAGGTTACCTTTTCGTAGATATGCAGCCATTTCTAGGACATGATCCTAGAAGAATACTGGAATGTCAGTAAAATCATTATGGATTGTACCATGTCCAACAAGGTACGATTTTTCCTTTCAGATACATCAATCAATTATTACGTATCAGGAGGCGTCCATTATGAGAAAAACATTAGAGATGATCTAGAAACTTATTGCACAAGTATTTATTCCTTGATCTAATCAAAGAATCTTAATACTTTGCCAATTTATTTCACTTCTGAATTCTTTGAACCTTTCAAATAATTCACACTTGTATTTCAGCAAATACATATATTCAACTCTTTGAATGATCATTTCCTTTTCATATACTAGTTTGTTCAATTTACAAAATTATTTTCACGTAAGTCAAGTATACAAAATCCATTAAGAAATATTCCAGTTCTATACAAAATATTATTATTATAAATAGAACAACAATTGTTCTTAATTATAATACAAAATTTCATTGTCCAAAAACAAAATGAAAATAATATTTCTAACGAGAACTGGAATACAATAACAACTTATTGACTTAATAGATTTGCCCGTAGGCAATGCTAAACTATAAGTTTTTATGGCTAATGCAGCAACCTTTGTTTCATTTCCCACACATAGGATTACTTATCTATGTTCAGCTTTCTACTTTTGCTTGGTCCCTTCATAAATCTATATTTATGATAACCAAAGTCGGTATCCAATACCCAAGTAGAACCTTGACTTAAAGAAAATTTTATTTTAAATCATGAACAAATTTGTATTTGTAATCGAAACTTCACTAAGCTTCTTTGGTTAGCCTCTGCAAGATGCTTCTCGCAGTTTATTTCCAGTGTCCAGGCTTATTGCTGTGGAAGCAAACTCCTTTGCTATCCATATCAGTTTTGTTCTTATTATCCTTTGTTTTTGCCTTTATATTTACCTTCTTAGAATCGTTCTTCTTTTCAGAAGATCCTTTGGCCCCTACTAGTAAGACATGGTCTTTCTTGGTTGAAAAGTGACTCTCAATATTTTTCAACATGTTAAGTAAATCAGTGAGGCTGATATCTAGCTTGTTCATATGAAAAATTCACAACAATTGTGAAAGGAGTCCGGGAGTGAGTGCAAGATCAAATCTTGGCTCAACTCTCCATCCATGACAAAACATGTTGTCATAATTGATCAATCAAATTGATTATGTTAAGGACATGTGCCTGTATTGTAGTGTCGTTGGTCATTCTAGATCGGAAGAGCTCTTTAGATATCTGATATCTAGCAGTCCTACTTTCCTTACCATCAACTACTTGATATGAAGGAATATAATAGGAGCATCCATAGTTTCATGCTGACGCTGAAGCTCGTCACTTATGGATGCGAGCATGATGCTTTGAGCCAACTATGCATCATCTTGCCACTTTCTAAAAGTAGCAATCTCTTCCTCAGAGGCATTGTCTGCAACCATTGCAGGGTTAGGCGTATTAAGGACATAAGATAGCTTTTCAGCTGTGAGAACTATTCTCAATTCCTTAACCAATCCGTTTAATTTGGTCCGGTTAATTTAGCATCTAATATGCTACGCAATGATAGTAATTTTAGACATTGTAAAATTCTATAAATGAATTTATAATTAACAACATTCTAGCATACATTCTTTTATTAATTACCAAAATAATTTAGGTCTTGTTTTAAATTGGTATCTCCCACTATTTTCGTCAAACTATATTACCCTCAATATATATAGTTCGACAATATCTAATTAAAGATATGCTAGTGAGAATAAGGATCTCATTTCAAATGTATATAGCCTTGTGTGTGCACAACAAACTATATATAAATAAATAGGTAGACAACTCTTGTCAATTACATCAACTATGCAACTCCTTGTATTTTGCCTCTTAAATCATAATGGTCAAGTGTGTGCACATCCGAACTAAAATAATTTAAGTTAAGTCAAACCCAGCATTTCCATATAAGTGAAGAGAAAATTATAGCCCTTGTGTGTGCACAACAAAGCAGTAACGTTCAATTCCTTATAAACATCATATGTAATAAAAATAACATCTTAAATATTTAGTACTTGCCTTGTGTGTGCACAACAAACTCATATCAAATATTCAATATTCTATTGTTTCTATCATGCTAGAAGGCGACGTTCGATATTTCAAATATCTTTGAACGTTACAACTTAATATAAAATATTTGAGGGATTTGTTATTAATTTGTCTTATCTTGTTTAGCGCGCATGCACATATATATATATAAAATACGCGTCATATTAATTAACATGCGAAGCATGTTTGCATAATATATATATATATATATATATATATATATATATATATATATATATATATATATAGTATAGAAGCATGCACATATAGAATACTAAATTTTACCCGGATTGATTATGAACTTTATTCTAGTTTGGTTCACTAGAGCCACCAAGTGAACCAAAAGGTCAAACCTAGGTTGCAAGAATTAAATTTAAATATAATTATTACATTTAAATCTTGGGCTCCATTACAAACGGGTCTTCAAACGTTCCTTGCTCCTTGATCTCCAATTTTTTAAAATTAATTCTAACTATTCCTATTACAAAATTATTTAAAATAAATAGAAACCTTGATCAGCAGTCAAGGGGATGTACATAAGAGGGAGTTAGAATTTACATTAAGAAAAAATTAGAGAAGACGAGGTACGCATACCCCATTTAATAAAATCCATACATTCATGCATTCAACTAAAATAAAATCCAATCACATTGGTCAATAGTCCATAATCAATCCCATTTATTGTCATACACATCACCATATGCATCAATAAAAAACATTCAACTCATGAATAATAAACATTTAATATATATATTGATATCATTTAATGGACAAATTTAGTTAGTATAAAATCTAATTTTTGAATCAAAATAAACTCCTTTAATTTAATCTAAATTTAAATCAAAATAAACTCTTTTATTTTAATTTATCCAATTTTGAATAAAATAAACAATTTTATTTTAATCAAATTCTTTAATCAAAATAAACTCCTTTATTTTAATTAATTATGGAATCCAATTTCAAGTAAAAAAAAATAACTCCTTCATTTTAAGGAAAAACGGGTTCTTTTTCCTATTCACAAATAAACTCTTTTATTTTTGAATAATATGAAATCTTATTTCATATCTAAATAAACTCTTTTATTTAAGGAAACTAGGATTCTCTTTCTTATTCACAAATAAACTCTTTTATTTTGAATAATATGAAATCTTATTTCATATCTAAATAAACTCCTTTATTTAAGAAAACATGGAATCCAATTTTAACTCCAATTAATTATCATGGAATCAAATTCCAACTCTAATAAGTTAGCATGAAATTCTAATTTTAAAATTAAAATAAACTTTTTATTTTAAGATTAAAATAAACCTTTTATTTTAATTATAAAATTATTAAAATATTATATATATATATATATATATATATATATATATATATATATATATATATATATATAGTAAATCATCCAAGTGATTCACGCCCATGCAAACTTGATACAGGAGTTCCAACATGCAAGGAGTAATAATATATAATAAGATTACTAATATATTATATAGATAAGTAATCATATATATATATATTTTTTGATTCTCCTGTACCACTTGACTTGCGTGAAGGACTGAAGCTAAGAAACTTGGCTTCGGTAATATTAGAATCAAGGATCAGCGAAGAAGCGAAAAACTGTTATACGAACCGTTCACTTATAAAGTTTTTCGGAAATAGTTTTTTTTTTTAATTTTATACAATAAAATTATGTCCAATTAAATTGTTCTAAACACATATTAATATACATATCAAATTAAAATAATTAATAATTCGCATAAAGGTTTGGCTCTGATACCACTGTTAGGTTTGTAATATTTATGAACGCAATCAAATTGCACAAAATAGCGGAAACGTGGAAAAATCAGAGTTTAAAATTTTACAAACCATATACCCGGATCACCCTTTATGTGTAATTATTAATTAAACGAAAAAGAAAGAACAAGAATCATACCCTTGAAGATCCGAGCTTCCTCAGGTACAAGCTCACCTCCAATCCCTTTCGCATCCAACTTGAATCCACCGGGTTTTGTTCATTCCTTTGATCAACGTTAGCCACCCAAGTGTTTGGCCTCTAAAGGTGATCCACCAAGGAAGACGAAAGATCCAAGAAGATGGATGTTTGGCAAAACCCTAGTTTTTTCTATCTCTATAGAAAAGAACGTACTCTCCAACAATTGGAATAACGTATGTTGTGATGCAACAACGCTACACCCATAATAAGACTCCTCTTATTTATAGATGTGGGAAACCCTCCTTAACAATTAAGGAATTGTGTTTTATTTTAATTAATTAAACTCATTTAATTAATTATGCTCCCAATCTTATTAGGAATAATTAATTAAAATCTTTTAATTAATTAGCATCCTAATCTTATTAGGATATATGAGAGTACTTTTATTAATTAATTCCCAAACTCCTTTAGGAATTAAATAATAATAATAGTAATAATAATAATAAGACTCCTCTTATTAATTTATATTTAATATTTCCAAAATATTAAATAATAAATATTAAGCTATTTAATTTATTCTATCATCATAGATTAAATTAAATATACTTAATTTATTATTACGATTATGCCATTACCTTCTTAAATAATTATTCTTCCTTTTATGGTGTGACCCTTTAGGTTTTACATATTAAACCGGTTGTGAATAAATCAATTAGAACAATTCTAATCTTATTTAAATAAATAAATTAAACTATTAATTTATTTAAATAAATAATATTTATTCTACAATAGGGATAAGCCTCCCTAACGATTAACGACTTTCCAGATAATATAGATTTCAACATTAATTATAAAAAACCTTTGAGTAAATAGTTACCGTGCAATTCAATCCTTCCACCATACAATATCCCAATTAAATATAAGACATGGAATTACTGTCAAGTCTTATTTTATTTAATTATATGTATTTCGACTCTTAAATGCACAATCCCAAATAATGCAAATTAGAAACTCCTTTCTAATTTTATTCTGTCTTGGCCAAGGACTACTGGGTTGTCATTTATCGAATCACATAGGACATTTCTCTTCTTTTACTAGAAGTGGTAGATTATTTATTGATCATACATTATCTCCATATACAACTTATTACACCCAAGCATACCCTTTGATATACCCTAAGGGTCTTAAGGAATAAGTCAAAGTATAACTCATCATACACAAGATACTATGATGATCTCAAGTTCAAGGATCACTTGTACTACTATCACTACAGGAATTCCTATTGACAGGCAAGTAAAATTCCATTAGGTATTCCTTAGCGAGCCACGTTCAGTGAACTTATTCTCCAATAAGCACCTACATACTTGCTTTAGTGTCTCCACACAAATGATTATGAGATCAATCATTCTCATCCAATAAACAAGCAACGTATGTACCAATCTATCCGGATTCACTAATCCCCAATATAGTAATCCAACGATTGGGAACTATTTTAGTTTTAAGCTTTCTAAGAATTTAGATCTCATTAGAATGATCATCATCATTATTCTAAAAGTATTGCTTAAAACTATGGGTTTATCAAAATTTATAAAACAGCTTCATGTAGATAATTAAAAGTCTTTAATAAATAAATACTTTTTATTAATAAATGAATAAGATTGTTACAAAGTATATGCTTTTATCATCAAACATGATTGGCTTGTGTGCATACTACTTTTATTTCACCTACCAAACAGTGATAATAACACGTAAAATAAATATACAACTATCATAGACATGATTGTTAACATATTCAACCACTTAGCACAATTTAACAATCACTAAAACTATTTTAATTTCTCAATTTTCATGTTTTCATACAAAAACTCAAATTTTTATATTCATTCTAAAAATCATCACTGTGAATTCATTACATGGCCAAATCATCTCATTCAAGTTACGTTATGTTCATATCTCAACAAACTAGCATAAACAAAACTCAATTAACATCTTAGCAAGCAATTTGACCATCAAAATTGGTACTTACATAGCTACATATGAAACCATAAATATACTGACAAAATTTCTACTGATATCCGAAATTAGCATGCGATTATTGTTTAAACATAATATCTAATCATTATAGACACATGCAATCATCATAACTAATTCAAGAACATCAATTCTAAACACATAAAATTCATAGAGTATGAAAATTATTGCCGTAATATTCATATATATGCTTATAATATCAAAGTTGTAAAACATACCTTCAATTACAAATACAATCGCTGCTTATCACTTGAATTTGCTGTGAAAGTTCGTAACTCTCTCTCAATTTTCTCTGCTAACCTCTAGCAAGTTTTCTGAGCTCTCTCAAAACCCAGCAGCTAGTATGCGTACAACTAAAACAAACTGATAGCCAATATGCGTAATATCAAAACACAAAACTGATATGGCCTTAATAGTCATCATCAGTTATCAAAATAGCGTATACATTATAAATATATTATATTTATTATTTTATTTATTTTATTTATTTTATTTTATTTGAAAATCTAGAAATTCCAAAAGCCATAAGGCTTGTTTGGCAAAACCCTTTAAATTTTAAAGAATTAATATATTAAGCCTTGTTTGGTAAAAACTAAATTAAACTACTTTAATTTATTTTAATAACTCCTTATAATATAGTTATTTGTCACACTATATTTAATCAAGTTTTCATATTTATTTTAATTAATTCAAATCACAATTAATTAAATAAATCCTTAATCACATAAATCAATACAAATAATTAACCATTAAATTGAAATATCAATATAATAATCATTTTCTTAATTCATCAATTATTTATTTAATAAATAATTAACTAAACAAAATTAAATCAATTGAACAAATATTTATTCAACGATAATTACATCCATTAAATATTTATATAAATTAATAAATATTTAATATTACATTTAAAATTCTGGAATCTTACATTCAGTACTCACAGCAGCCCAATCTCAAAGATAACCCTGAGCAACGACTGCTACATCAGCCTAGAGTCGGAGATAGCCCCGATGAGAGGCAAAATCGTCATTTTGGCACCTCAATACTACATTCACGCCATCTCAACAACATTTTATCCCATATTTCACATAGAAGTGTTCCACAAGAACCATAGCTCAAAATGCCGAGTGACTGCTACATAAGACAGCACACCGGATATAATTTGAAGACATGAAGATCTGGTCATGGACCCATCTTTCCGACTTCGTACAACCTCTTATCCCATGTCATTGTGTAGCTCTCAACAACAACATTCCGAAAAGGTATAGCACGCCTCAATTGGATGCTCGGATTGAAAGTTATAAAGGTTCGAGCGGACAACGTGTTGCACGAGTGCACGTTCTTCGAGACGGCGGGATCCGCAGCTCTGTTGGGTCAAATCTATATACACTCACACGCAAGTGTACATAGTCAACAAATAATATAATGATAAGTCAAGTATCGTTCTCACAGAGACTTAATAAGAAATTAATCCTAATAATTACCAGCTTTATATTAATCCAAATTTTATTAAACTATCTAATTCAATAATTATATTAAAAACTAAAAACATAAAAATAATAAACAACCAACAAACTCAAAAAACTGTAATTTCACCCAAATAATGGAGAATTAGGCTTACGACTTCACTTTACGTATCACTCTGATTATTACACCCTATTCCAGTTGAATTCACTATTCCAATTTATTAATCAAGAACACTCAAGTAGAACTAGCCACCTCTCGATGCACTAATAACATATTAACTTAAATCCATAAATTAGATAGAATTAAGCTAAACACCTTAATTAACTAATTCACTATATCTCTATATAAATTACAATCAAAGAAGGCTTAATTTCAAGTTCTCTATCCAATTACATGCGATGTTAAGCATATCTCTACTCTAACATTCATCAAGATTCCATTCATTCATAGAATTCAAGAACACATACTATAATGACTAAGTCTAGATTCATATTTCCTCTCTCGAGTCCATCCAATTCCACACAAAATTGGTGATCAAGCAATTCATAAATTAAAGCATAAATCACTATAGATAAACTGAAAGATAGATTATTAAACTAAAATTTAAAGTTACATAATCATCGTTCAACTATAAGATCTGTCATAAGCCTAATAAGTAAATTAGTTCATCATAGATGAAATAAAAATTGAAATAATCAAAATAATCATCATCCCAATTACAAGTATTGAATTAAAGAAAAAGAATGAATCTAGAACCACCCTTCTTCTCTGCTCCAATATGCAATTATCGTGAATTTCTTCTCAAATCCTTCCTCTAATGCTCTTGCTCAAGTTAAGCTTTTTCCATGATGTTAATTGATTATTTGATTAATTCTATGTTGTTGTCTTTCTTGTTAATCCCCAGCCTAGGACACGTAATCAGACCATAATTCGATGCCCAATGGAGTTCCACACCATGCCAACCACTATCATTTATGCTTCTACAGTATTACAATTGGAACAGACCTCTGACTTTTCCCGTACCCCAGCATCGGCGGGGGTTTTTACTATATAATGTCCACCCCAGCGGGGTATACTTCTGTTAATTGATTAAGTACCCCCGCCCCGGCGGGGGTTTTATGTGTAACATATCCACCCCTGCGGAGAGTCTTTCTGCTGAAGTCCAATTGCTTCTCATTTTCTTGCTAAATTCTGCCACGAAACCACCTTTTATGTCACAAATGATATGCCACCACACCTAACCACAAAACAACACTAAACAAGTAAAAACGAACATAATTTTAATGAGTTAACATAGTTTAAGCTCGAATTAGAGGCTGATTCGTCGGTATAAAACCCACTCATCAAACTCCCCCAAACTTAAACATGTGCTAGTCCGCGAGCACAAAACAACACAAAAATTATATGTAATGCATATAATGCATCTATTCTATACGCCTACGAATCCAGCAGTAGTGATAGAAATAAGTCTTTTCAACCGGCTTCAGAGAAATCAAGCAAACACGACAATACTTCATATCAGCACCAATCAATAATTCCTATCAATCATCAAATCTTAAACTATTATTACTGGTATAGTATGTGTGTGCTAAACATCCATGCTAACCGATGCAAATCCAAATGTAATACATAACATGTCTCTTAGAAGGCATCATACAGTGTAAACTCAAGACTTTCAAAAATAGACGAGATTCAACTAAAATCAAACAATTACAAATATTAAAGGTCCAAATAGGGTACTTATGCTTTAGTTTTCATTTACGGGGGCTTTTTGCTTTTATTTCCCGTTTTACTTATATATTGTTTTTATACACATGGCTATGCAATGTCTTATTTCCTTAAGCTTTTTAGTGCTACCTTAATGAGCTTTCGACCAATGACTCCCAGACCATTAAGACCTTAGGACGCTAGATGTAAAGACAATCCCCTCGGGCTTACTTACTCAAGTAACAAAGGCCACAAAACTAGATAAGCATGCCATAGTGTTTATTCTCTCTTCTTCTTTTTTTTTTCTTTTTTTTATAGATATGGAATAAACATAACAAAATTAAAATATATAAAAATTATTTATAACCCTACATTACTATGCAACTATTACACTACATGCATGCAAACATATAATGAACCTAAACTAAACATGAAACTAACATATGCAAATCCAACTAATAAAATTAAACATGCAGACATAAACATAAAAATTAAACTAAATCCCCCAAACTAAACAGTTACAATGCCTTCATTGTGAAGATAAAGCAAAAAGTGTAAGAGGATGTCCCTATAATGGTCTAAGTTTGAGGTGGTGGTTGTTGTTGCTCTTCATTATCAGAATCAGACGATGGGAACCTTGGCATTGGGGCTGGTTGTTGATATGGAAACTGTGTAGTGGGATTAAAACTTTGGAGAGTCGCATTCAGGGAGGCAAATGACATATTCATGGCCTCGAACATATGGCCTTATCTGGCCGCGAGTCTCTTCATCTGTCTGGTGGCGTCCTTGTTATACCCATCCAGTTGTCTCTGTAGGCTCTGAAAGTGCGGGCTAAACATGTCTCTGTCGGACTGCGGCATCTCTTCAGTCGCTTGCTCTCCTGTAGTCTCATCCTCCTGGAACTCATCATCATCAGAGGTGTCCTCAGCATTAACCTCATCCTCCGAGGCTGGTAAAAATATGAACCTGACTCCTCTTAGGTGCAACTCGTCCTCGGGCCACACTAAATATCGTGCAATCATCCTCGTGTCCAAAGCCTGAAGTGGCATCTATGTAGTCTCATCATCGAACCATCTAACTCTAACCTGCTTGCACAGCCCACATACGAGAGATGGGTGTGGCAAGCCACCAAAAAATGGCCCTCGTAGGCATCTTCGGATAGAGAAGCTTATGATGGCACCCACGTCGATGAGAAAGTCTTGAACGATAGCATATAAGAGAAGTATTTTCTCCTTGGTCACCTATGTCATATGTGTGGATGGGAATAGCTTAGCGCACATGAATGCGTACCATATTTTACCATACAGGCTGCGATCTTTGCTGTGGAAGATGATGCCCCCTTTGCACCCCTTGACCCATGTGGTTCCTGGCTTTGTTATTTTAGTCAAAATAGCCTCATAATCGGGATCATGGTCACACAAGTAGGCATACTGGCATTCTCTAGGAATTCTCAACTAGTAGTACGCGTTAATGGTGTCAGCACTAAATGGAACCTGCTTGCCCCTCACAAATGCTATGAATGGGGCCTTATCTTTCGTATTTGCATAGAATTCTTTTACCACACTTATGATTGTTGGCTCTGGCTCTTCAGTGAACCTATTCTATCCTTTTTCATAAATTTATTGCATCATTTCGCCATCTACGTTGTCAAGTGCCAAGCCACACTTTATTGTTAGTGCTTTAGTCACTAGATAGTCATTGCGGTCGACGGCGATGGCACTCACGAACTTTCATCTGTCAAAGGCTCTAATCGGTGGTATAGACCCCAAACTCTCGCCTCGCTGTCATTTCACTGCTAGTTTTGGTGCCATGGTACTTGATTGGACGAACTTCAAGCCAATTTTCCCCAAACTTCTCTCAAAAAATACGTCAAACACTTGGTGTGCACAACTTACAATTCCCCCAAACTTAGTAATTGGACTTCAAGTATGGTTATAAGTGATAAGGAATTGTAAGAACTATTTTCTTACCTTCAGTGTATTGAAAAGTTAGTTGAATCTCCCCACTTTTTTTGCTATCAAAATTCGCTCTATAGGACCCCTAACTCTTGTATAACTGAACTTGTGTGAACTTAGGTGGATATGTTGTGTTGTTGGGGTATGTATTTATAGGGAGGAGATAATGTGAAGAGAAGTATGTATTTAGTGGGGGAAGTTAGTGGGTATGTGGTGATTAAGTGAGGTAATGGTTGGCAACTGATGAAGTCGTGGGTTTGTTATGGAGTAAATGGGTATCAGTTGTGATTAGAGGAAGTAGAAGTGGAGAAGATAGGTCAATGTGTAACTGTCAATTTGAACTGTTTGTGTTCTCGTACCCCTACCCCGACGGGGGTAATGTATTGTAGATGTCTACCCCAGCGGGGGGGGGGGGGGTTCTGATTTTGGACCAAGAATCCCGCCCCGGTAGGGGTTTCCTTCTTAAAAAATCAGCCCCGACGGGAGGGGGGTATACTGCAGCTGATCTTCATTTTTCCAATTTCTTGCGTCCAACATATATCCATGCACTTCTTAAGTACCTGAAACACCAAAAAATGATAATTTTAAGATAACAACATAAATATTGAACATTAAAGGTTTAATTCACTAAACTTCATGACTTACTAACTACCTTATACATCAAAATAAACTAACTCGATACTCATTTATACGCTAAACTACAAATAAATTAGCATGCTTTGAAATACTAAAAATAAAAGTAAAATTGGGTTGCCTCCCAATTAGCGCTTGATTTTAAGTCTTTCAGCCTGACTACTCCATGTTCATAGTGCGTTTGCAAGTGTGATTGCGATGACATCCGTGTTGGAGTCGCCACCCCAATAATGCTTCAGTTGATGACCGTTGACTTTAAATGTCTCCAATGGATTCCTACTGTATAACTCAACGGCGCCATGTGGGAAAACTCTCTTGATTGTGAATTGCCCCGACCATCTAGATTTGAGCTTTCCAGGGAACAATCGCAGTCGTAAATTGAACAGTAATATTGATTGTCCCGGTTTAAAATTTTTCTACAAGATTTTTTGGTCGTGCCATTTCTTGACCTTTTCATTATATAACTTCGAGTTCTCATATGCTTGTAGTCAGAATTCATCAAGTTCATTTAATTGACGTAGCCTCTTTTCTCCCGCACTGTTTGATAGAAGTTAAGTTTTTGAATTGCCCAGTAGGGTTTATGTTGTATCTCCACAGCTAGGTGACATGCTTTTCCATAGACCAACAGATACGGAGACATCCCAATTGGCGTCTTGTATGTTGTCCTGTATGGCCATAGTGCGTCATCTAATTTTAGAGACCAGTCTTTTCTGTTTGGGTTGACTACCTTCTCTAAGATTTTCTTCACCTCCCTGTTGGAGACCTCGGCTTGCCCACTTGTTTGGGGGTGATATGTTGTTGCAACTCTATGATAGACCCTATATTTTCCCAGGAGAGCTGTGAATGCTTTATTACAAAAGTGACTTCCCTCATCACTTATGATTACCCTTGGTGTGCCAAACTGTGTGAAGATATATATTCTTTTCTAGAAATTTGAGAACAACTTTGGCATCATTTATAGGGAATGCTACATCTTCCACCCATTTTGTTACATAATCCACATCAAGCAAAATGTATAAGTTATTGAATGAGGGAGGAAAAGGTTGCATGAAGTCCATTCCCTAAACATCAAAAACTTCTACTTCCATGATTGTGTCGAGTGGCATTTCATTCCTTTTTGAGATGTTGCCCACCCTTTAACATCTGTCACAACTTTTCACGAACTGGTGGGCATACTTGAATATAGTAGGCCAATAGAACCCTGCTTGAAGTATCTTTATAGTTGTCCTCTCACTTCCATAGTGTCCCCCGTATGCAGAAGAATGACACTTGTGCAATATATTCTTTACTTCGTTGTATGGCACGCATCGATGAATTATTTTGTCTGCACACTATTTGAATAAATATGGTTCTTCCCACATATACTACTTAACGTCATATAGGAACTTCTTCTTTTGCTGACGTGTAAGATCAGGGGGAAGGATGTTGCTCACCAAGTAGTTTGCAAAATCTACATACCATGGAAATTTCGTGTTGACTCCAAACAGTTGCTCATCCGGGAACGACTCGTTTACTAAACACATATCTTTCCCATTTTTGCACGGATTTTGTAACCGTGAAAGATGATCTGTAACTTTATTCTCTGTCCCCTTTCTATCTTTTATTTCCAAATCAAATTCGTGTAAGAGAAGTATCCATCTGATAAGTCAAGGCTTAACATCCTTCTTCAAAATTAAGTAGCAAATTACTGAGTGATCTGTGTAAACCACCACCTTTGTTCCAATTAAATATACCCAAAATTTGTCAAAGGCATATACCATTGCAAGTAACTCTTTCTCTATAGTTGTATAGTTCAATTGTCCATTCATAAGAGTTTTACTTGCATAGTATATGGCGTGGAATATCTTCTCTTGGCGTTGACCCAAAACAGCCCCTAATGCATAGTCGCTCGCATCACACATTAATTCAAAGGGCATAGTCCAATCCGGTGATACGATCATTAGAGTTGTAGTCAATTTTTTCTTTAATTGCTCAAAAGCTGACTTACAATCTTCATCAAACATGAAAATTGAATCTTTCTCTAAGAGACTGCATAATGGTTTTACAATCTTAGAGAAATCTTTAACGAACCTTCGGTAGAATCCCGCATGTCCCAGAAAACTGTAGATTCCCTTGACTGTAGTTGGTGGTGGTAGAGTTTTAATTATTTCCAGCTTTGCTCTATCCACCTCTAATCCTTTCGCCGAAACCTTGTGCCCCAAGATTATTCCTTCTTTGACCATAAAGTGGCACTTCTCCCAGTTGAGTACCAAATTAGTTTCCACACACCACTTTAACACCATGACCAAATTTTCCAGACACTTATCAAAAGTGTTTCCATAGACTGAAAAGTCATCCATGAAAACTTTTACCTCTTTTTCCACCATGTTTGAGAAGATAGCCATCATGCATCTTTGGAAAGTTATGGGTGCATTACAAAAGCCAAAAGATGTTTTCCTGAATTCAAAGGTGTCGTATGGGCACGTGAAAGTGGTCTTCTCTTGATCTTCAAGAGCAATGACTATTTGATTAAACCCCAAATAACCATCCAGTAAACAGTAAAATTCGCGCCCCGACAATCTATCCAACATATGATAGATAAAAGGCAGAGGAAAGTGGTCTCTGCGGGTTGCCTTATTTAGCTTCTTGTAATCCATGCAAACCCTCTAACCGGTCACTGTCATTGTCGGAATTAGTTTATTATCATCATTCTTTACTACGGTCATTCCTCCCTTTTTCGGCATACATTGAACGGGACTAACCCAAGCACTGTCTGAAATTGGGTAGATGATTCCTATATCCAACCACTTCAGAATCTCTTTCTTCACCACTTCTTTCATGATCAGTTTTAGCCGTCTCTGTTGTTCCACTGTTGGCTTTGTATCCTCTTCCATAAGAATTTTGTGCATGCAGAAGGATGGACTGATTACCTTGATATCTATAATTGTCCATCCTATAGCCGATTTGTATTCTCTAAGCACTCTTATAAACTTATTTTCCTGCATTTCGTTATGCACAGAAGCAATAATAACAAGTAAAGTATTTGAATTGCCTAAATATGCATACCTGAGGTGTTTAGGAAGTGGCTTAAGCTCCAGAGTGGGTGACTCCTCCAATGAAGGTTTCATCCTTGCCCTGGCTTTCTCATCTGTGTGTAATGGCTCAAATGGTGCTTTGAATCTACTAGCTCATGGCAAAAAATCCAGTATATGCAAATAATCTACTAACTCTGGATCATCTAAATCTTCATCCCCCAGAAGTGTAGTTTCCAATGGGTCACTAACCAAACTGTTTACCATTTCTTCATTGATTATCCGATCAATGACATCCACCCGGAAACACCCTTCTTCATCCGTAGGGAACTTCATAGCTATGAACACGTTGAACTTGACTTCCTGATCTTGGACCCTCATGGTTAATTCTCCTTTTTGCACATCGATGAGAGTCCTACCCGTAGCCAAAAATGGTCTCCCTTGGATGATTGGGATATTTTTATTTTTCACAAAATCCAGAATTATGAAGTTCGCTAGAAATATGAATTTGTCCACCTTGACCAAAATATCCTCCACAATGCCTCTTGGGTACGTGACTGACCTATCCGCTAACTGTAGAGATATATTGGTCAGTTTCAGAGCTGGTAAACCCAATTCAGTGTATACTGATAATGGCATGAGGTTCACACTTGCTTCCAAATCACATAAATACTGTTTGAACGCCATGTTCCCAATTGTGCACGGAATGGTGAAACTTCCCAGATCTTTCAACTTTGGCGGTAACTTTCGCTGTAAAACTGCGTTGCATTCCTCTGTCAATGCTACAGTTTCAAAATCTTCCAACTTCTTTTTCCTTGACAAAATACCCTTCATAAATTTGGCATAACTAGGCATCTGCTCTAGGGCTTTTGCGAACGGAATATTTATTTGAAGTTTCTTAAAATCTTCCAAAAATTTGGCGAATTATTTATAAAATTTCTATTTTTGGACCCTCTACTGAAACGGCAATGGAGGATACACAATTGGCTAGACATCAGACTTGGTCGTGTCCCCTTGCTTTTCCCCATCTGGTTTCTCTATAACCACTTTGTTTTCATTCTCTTTAACATCCTGTTGTGCTGAATTTTCTGAAATTTTGCCATCAAGATGTTTACCACTCCTCAACGTGATTGCTTGACACTTCTCGTGATTCCCCTTCAGATTCTTATATGTGTCACTTGGTAGAGTCCAATGCGGCCTATTATTCAATGCTAAGGCAAGTTGTCCCATCCAAATTTCTAAATTTTTGATTGCCACTGCTTGTGTTTTCATTGCCGCCTCATTTCCCGATATGTATTTCATCAAAAACTCTTCTAAATCTGATTTCTTTTCTTGATGTGGAGCTACTTGTTGATTCTGATTTTGGAACCCCAAGGAATAAGAAGGTCGTGGAGCCTGTTGATTTTGATTGTTGCTCCATGAAAATTTGGGATGGTTCCTATTCCCCGGGTTGTAGGCATTTTGATACATATTCTGCGGAATCCTATTGTAACTGCCAACAAACTGAACCGATGCTGGGTTGATGGCACACTACTCTGTAGGATGTTCTTCTGCACACAACTCACAAATTTATGCCACATGCTGTGGTTGTGCGCTTGTCAAAGCATCCATTTTCTTTGATAACCACATCCATTTATACCCCAGCTACTGTAGCGCCCCCAAATTCTGGTCTTAAATGACCACGAATCTGGTACACTAGTTCTAACTATTACAAAAGATATAAACATAAATTGTCTATACATTAAATATTACACATTATCCCAAAGGTTAAGAACCTTACTTAAAACCTAAATCAATATCGTATCTAACATATAATATTATTATTATACAATACTATTACAAATCTATCTGCACACATAGTCCCAAGCTGAACTTGGCTTTGACTCTTGTACCCGACGTATTCGCCTTAATCTACAATATTTATCATGATATAGCAAGGGTGAGCAACAAGTTTGCCCAGTAAGTTTAAGTTCAATAAATTAAGGATATATCATGACGAAAAGATTTTGAATAATAGTTGGCTAACATTCAACAATATAATTGTGAACTAGCATGGATAAATTTTCATAGCTGAACGAACATTAAACATGAACATATCAATTATATCTGGACCGAATGGTAATGAAGGTGATCAGCCTTTCATACTTGATGAACATATGCAATATGCATAAAGTGCGATTCAACAATTCATAGACGTGATGTAATCAACAATTATTAATCACAAGTTCAAAGAACAGTTCAAGAAAACTTTCACAATAAGTTAGTACAAGAAACTTGCATGATCGGTTGATTATCATTACGAAACATAACTTAGCTTTATCCGAAGACCTAATATTAATAATACCGATCTCCATATTAGAATAATATCATCACAATATATTACTGTTAAATATAGCTACAAAATAACCTAAACACATTATCACATAATCCTATCAGTCTATAAAACACATAAGACCTAGTATTAAGTCAAACTATTTCAGTTTGAGTTGAGTTTGGTACTATTTCGACATCCCGATTACCTAATCGGATAATATCGAGCCTATTTTACTTAAGACTCTATGTAAACTGGTTCACAAATATCTTAGATAATTAATTATTCAGTCAAAATAATTTTCATAGCCTCATAATATGTTCCAATTAATTATTATCATTTATTATGATTTTTCCATCATTAATATGAAATTTATATGATTTAAATACCACTTAATTCCTTTATCATTAATATTTATTTAATACTAAATATTAATGAAAATTATAACATAATATTATAATATATCAAAGTATTTTTAATACCTTAAAATCATATTTATATGATTTTTAAACCTTTAATTCCATTATCCGATAATTGCCATTAATATTAAACATTAATATTTTTCATGACAAAATATCAAAAGTTATATTTTATAACTTAAAATATTTTTATAACAGTTAAATCATTTTTATATGATTTATAAATCATTAATTCTATTTTTTCATAATTTATTCAATACACTTAGTAAATAAATTAATTACCATTAATATTAATTTATTAATGAAATTTCTCACAAAATATTAAAAATCACTAAAAATAACTTAAAATATTTTCTTATATCATAATATAATTTTTCATGATTTTTCATGTATTAAAATCATTTTTAAGTAATTTATTTAATATTACAATTAAATAAATTAAATACCATTAATATTCCAAAAATATTAAATATTAATGAAATATATTCTAATTTATTAAAAACTCATTTTTAGACTTTAAAATAATTTTTAGGAATTTATTATGTAATTTTAATAATTAAAAACCATTTTTATCTATTTATTAAATAAAATAATTAATTTCCATAAATAAATTGTCACTAAAGGGTCCTATAGCGATAGAACCGTCGCTATAGGTGTTCTTCACCAAACCCAGACATTCAAACCCAGTTAACAGGGTGCCTACTTTGACCAAGTATAGATCATTGATCTATTAAGTTTATGGGCTTGTACTTGTGTAAATGTTGTAGTACTACAATCCTAAATAAATTTCATGGCCAACATACTTCATATCAGCAAGATCTAAGCTACAGAAAATGATGTCAGAGCTGTTCTTCATTTATGGGTTTTTCATAAATGAAGAACAGTTGCAGGGTCATACTCTGAGCCCTTAAATCTTTAAGTTCTCGACTCAGGTTGTAGGATATAAAGGTTTAATCATGTAGTCTAGATGTCAAGGAACCATTATATAGCATAATATCAACTTAACAACATAACCTATTTAAGATCTGGGCCGGTCAAAGTATTCAAGAAAACTGTTCTTGAACATTTCTGGGTTTCCCATAAATGTTCTTGAGCAGTTTGGTCAACCCAAGTTCGACCATCATTAAATTCGATTATGTTCAATATATGGGTAATCTAGAGGCATGGATATGTAGTACTCATGGCAGTCTACAACTATATAATAACAACATGTTCAAACAACTTAACAACAACAAGATCAGAGGCCTGCAAAACGTTGTCAGAAATTATGGGTTTCTGGGTTTGCCCAGATTTCCAGAATTCGTGCTCGGTCAATGTACTTTGACAGTTAATAACTTTTAATCTATACATGATCTGAGCTTGATTCAAGTTCCAGATCAAAGACCTTACAACATACAACAAGTACTAACATTTAAACAACCAAAACTATAAACAGGTAAAGATCTATGGGGTCTGACATTCGGTTGTCAGACCACACTTTTCCAGTTTTCCAAATTTTTGAAATCTTTAATTTCGAGCATCTAGATGTTATGGATCTGGGATCTGACAACCCAGATCACTAAATGACACCCTCTAGTACCAATCTAAACAACAACTAACATAAAATCACATGATTTACAAAATTTAGGGTTTATACCTCATTCATGCTTTGATCTTGAATCTGATCTTTGTGATCTGTTCTTGGCTTGCTAATGATCACACTAGTGACTGATTCACTTAATATTTTTGTGGCTAAGGAGAGAGAAAAGTTTGGTTGAGTGTAAGGATACATGAGCTTAGTTTGGTGACTTTCTCTCTCTTTGATCTATATATAAAATGATGAAATGCCTATGGCTGATCATGTGATCAGTTGTTGGCTGATTAAAGTTGATTACTAGACCACATGGCTAGCTTAGGGTTGGTCACCAACCACAAGTAGGGTTAGATCTACACTCCACCTCATTAAAATATTCAAAAGTGTAGTTGTGACGCCCCCAAAATAGGTATACATCACTTATTCTGAATCGTCAAATACATGGTACAAAATACAAATAAAACTTAATTATACAACTGTCGTGTAAAATACGACAACACATAAGTTGTGAGTTTAAATACAACACTTTCTTCTAAACAGGATTCAAGCTCAAAATAAGTCATCAATACATTTATTTTCACACTATTTCATAGAATAGTGAGGACTACTAATGCTATCATTTGAACCGTCACTCCGTTCCCTGACTAGTCCCCGCTATGTTCTCATTTCTTGAAGAGAACAATAAAAGCAAAAGGGTGAGCTCAAATAGCCCAGTAAGAAATATTATGACTAAGATAATTCAGAATAAATTACCGTTAGCCTTCAACAGTGTTAAACTGATAAAATATAACAAACATCAAGTTTAACTACAGCGGAACAAGCAATCCATTAAAAGAGTCAAGTAGAGAATAAAATCTACTATCTTTTATGATTTAAAAGGTTTTTCATCACTTTTTTCGCTGGGACTCAGCTTAATAAATAATCCACATCATCCCTACACTATAGTCAAGGATATTCATTAGTATCACAACCATAAATTATCCATGCACTATGGGACAAGGATATTCGTGTATTCATCAATGGTCATGATCATGCCAACAACTGTCCATCAATGCACTACGGGCCAATGAGGACTTTTACCACATTATTTGTAACATTACGGTCATGATTACACCGAATAATCCCTGGTCATAATCATACCAAGCCCATCTATGAACTACAGGCCACATATGACTTTCAACAAAATATAAACATGAGGATGATGACAATGATATAAGAATTCAATAAAACAAGTTCAAGAATTAATTTATCCAGAAACTAATAACGTCCAAATTGTCAACATGATACTTCTTTGTAGAGTAAAATTCAAGAATGCTTAGAAGAATATTTCCATGAAAAGATACTGGATGAAGCACAAATATCAAGGATATTCCACTAATTTCATGGAGTATAGAAGCCAAAACTTTAACCAACTTAGTATAATAAAGAATGGAATAAAAAAAGAAATCACCAGGCATGCGATAGACTGCACAGGCAGGTTATTCTAACAGAATAATAAATAATGGAACCAGGTCCGACATAAAGCGCATAAACAGGATATTCCAACAGAATAATAAAGACGGAACCAGGTCCGGCGTAAAACGCACAGACAGGATATTCCAACAGAATAATAAAGACGGAACCAGGTCCGGCGTAAAATGCACAGATAGGATATTCCAACAGAATAATAAAGAATGGAATAACAGAAGAATTTCACCAAGTATAGGGTAGCCCGCGTATACAGGTTATTCCAACAGAATAATCAATAATGAAATAACAGAAGTTCTCTTCATGAATACAAAAGAAATAATACCCCTTACCTTAAGAAGAAGAGTACTGGATATAGGAGTAGTGAAGTAGCAGAATACTTTTCTTCTTTCTCTCTATAATTACCCTCTCTAGAGTTTCAGTGAATTCGTAAGAAATAATGAAGAAATGAGCTTCTATTTATAGAAGAATGGACTGCATAGTAACTAATTCATGAACGGTCCAGATTGATTTACTTTTAATCGGACGATCCATATTTAAAGTAAAATCTTTTAAATAAAATATAATATATTCTATTTATAATCTAATAAAACAAATAACTTTATAAAAGTATTATGTTTTATATAAAAAGATTTTACTATGCAAAACACTATGCAGGCAGTATACAACACTGTGCAAATATAATATATTCTATTTATAGAATAACTTTATAAAAGTATTCTTTTTTATATAAAAAGCTTTTCTATTTTATTACATTAACAATACCAATAAAATAAAACTGAGTGACTTATCACATAAGTATCAATAATCAATACCGTGTGCTACTATACAACCACGCGTATTACTGTACTTTTAACACCGGGTGTTTCAACAGTTAACGGTAAAACTTCCGCCATTTTTTTCATAAAGTATTTTTGTCGTTTTCTCAATCCAACAATAATTTCGTTGTGGAGTCCACCAATGATTGTGCCGTTGTATGAATATTCCCTGCTAAAACGAATATTCTCCGACCAATCGAATATTGTATAACAACTTGCGTACTTTGCGAAATTTATAAATATTACCCACAACTATAACATTATATCAATTTCATTCCATATTATTTAAAAATTATATTTATAGAAAACTCATCTTTATTAAAAAAAAAATAGGGGTCTTACAACCTCCCCTTCTTATGAAATTTCGCCCTCGAAATTAGGGTACGTACCTGATATATCGAAGAGGTAAGGATACCTTGATTTCATTTCAGATTCTAACTCCCAGGTCATTTCCTCAACATCGTGGTTCCTCCACAAAACTTTGACTTGAGGTATAACCTTGGAGCGTAGAACATGATCCTTCTTATCCAAGATTTTAACAGGAACCTCTTCATACGTTAAATCTTCCACTATTTCGTCCGGTTCTAACTCAATAATGTGGTGCAGGTCTTTCACATATTTACGTAACATAAATATGTGAAAAATGTTATGAACACGAGACATACTTGGTGGTAAAGCGAGTCTATAGGCCACAGTTCCTACTCGATCAAGGATTAAAAATGGGCCAATGAATCGAGGATTGAGCTTTCCTCTCTTTCCAAATCTCGTAACTCCTTTCCATGGAGCAACACGTAACAACACATGATCTCAAATATCGAATTCCACGTCCTTTCGATGAAGATCATCATAACTTTTTTGTCAATCTTGTGAGGTTTTTATACGTTGCCGGATCGTTTGAATCTTTTCCGTAGTCATACGTACCAACTCCGGTCCCAACAACGTTGCTTCAACCACCTCATCCCAGCATACTGGAGAACGACAGTTTCTTCCATACAACGCTTCGAATGGAGCCATGCCAATACTTGCTTGATAGCTGTTGTTGTAGGAAAACTCCACCAATGGTAAGAACTTGTCCCAACTTCCCTTGAAATCAAGGACACAGAGTCTTAATAGATCTTCAAGAGTTTGAATACTCCTCTCCGACTGCCCGTCCGTTTGAGGATAATATGCCGAACTAAACTGTAAATCCGTGCCCATAACTTTCTGCAAACTAATCCAAAATCGTGAAGTGAATCTTGGGTCTCGATCAGAAACTATGGTTACTGGCATACCATGCAATCTTACAGTCTCGTTTATATACATACGAGCAAAACGTTCAAGTGTATAAATTTCTCGTATAGGTAGGAAATGAGTCGACTTGGTCAATCTATCAATAATAACCCAAATCTCATCTATGCCTTGAGAAATCTTGGGAAGACCGGTAACGAAATCTATGGTAATATGCTCCCACTTCCATTCTAGAATTTCAAGTGGTTGCAATGAACCTTTTGGTACTTGATGCTCTGCCTTGACTCATTGACACGTTAGACACCTTGAGATAAACAACGCTATCTCTCTCTTCATATTGCCCCACCAAAATGTATGTCGAAGATCATGATACTTTTTGGTACTCCCAAGATGAATTACAAATGGTGTGTTGTGCGCCTCCATCATGATGTTATACTTTAAATCAGGGTCGTTAGGAATACAAAGTCTGAAGTTGACTCGAAGTATTTCTTCCTCATCGATTTTTGCTTCCGACATAACACTTTTTTGCACTTTCCTCCTCATACGCATCAGCTCCAGGTCTGTAGCTTGAGCAGCTTTAATTTTATCAATTAAAGTAGGTTCTACTCGTATATTCAACATCATCACATGGGCCCCCGGAGTCTTTAACTCTATCTCTATCCTTTGTAAGTCACACAAAATAGGCCTTTGTGTTGACAATATCGCACTCGTACCCGCATATGATCTTCTACTCAATGCGTCAGCTACCACGTTCGCTTTTCCAGGATGGTATTAGAGGGTATGATCATAATCTTTTAACAGTTCAAGCCAACGTCGTTGTCGCATGTTGAGTTCCTTTTGAGTGAAGAAATATTTGAGGCTTTTATGATCCGTAAAGATCTTCACTTTCTCCCCATACAAGTAATGTCTCCAAATTTTAAGTGCAAAACTAACAGCTGCCAACTCTAGATCATGAGTAGGATAATTCCTCTCATATTCTTTGAGTTGTCGAGAGGCATAGGCTATGAATTTTCCATGTTGCATGAGAACACATCCTAACCCTTTGCCCGAAGCATCATTGTAGATGACAAATCCCTCCGAGCCAGATGGTATGGTCAGAACAGGTGCTGAAATGAGTCTTCTCTTGAGTTCTTCAAAACTATTCTCACATTCCTCGCTCCAACTGAATTTTGTATCTTTCCGAGTCAGCTGAGTTAGTGGAGTAGCGATAAGAGAAAACCCTTCCACGAATCGCCTATAATAACCAGCTAAGCCGAGAAAGCTACACACGTACTTGGGTCACTGATTTGGGTTACTCCCAGCTTTGAATAGCTTTAATCTTTGCCGGGTCAACAGATATTCTATGACTTGATACTACGTGCCCAAGGAATGCCATTTCTTCAAGCCAGAACTCGCATTTCTTTAACTTGGCATAAAGTTTGTTTTTACGAAGCTTTCAGAGTATCAGCCTCAAGTGTTGCTCATGATCTTCACGGCTTTTGGAATATATGAGGATGTCATCAATAAAGATGACCACAAAGTGATCTAAATATTCTTTGAATACTCGGTTCATCATATCCATGAAGGTAGCAGGAGCATTAGTCAATCCAAAAGACATGACTAAGAATTCATAATGCCCGTACCGAGTTCTGAAGGCAGTCTTTGGAATATCCTCAGTTCTAACCTTCAGCTGGTGATATCCAGAACGAAGATCGATCTTTGAAAAGAATTGTGCACCTTGCAACTGGTCAAATAGGTCATCAATGCGAGGCAACGGGTACTTATTTTTGATGGTGACATGATTCAACTCCCGATAATCAATACAAAGTCGCATACTTCCATCTTTCTTCTTCACGAATAGAATAGGAGCACCCCAAGGAGAAGTACTAGGTCGAATGAAACCGATATCTAACAATTTCTTCAATTGGGTCTTTAACTCATGAAGTTGAATAGGAGCCATCTGATATGGGGCTTTACAAATGGGTTTTGTACCGGGTTCAAGGTCAATACAAAATTCAATTTTACGCTCTGGGGGTTGGCCAGGAAGTTCTTCAGGGAATACGTCAGAAAATTCATTAACAATTAAAATATCATTCAAAACTAACGTATTTTTGTTTAGATCTGTGACATGAGCTAAGAAAGCTTGACATCCATTTTTCCACAAACGAATAGATTTATGGCTTGACATGACAGTGATTGATTTTAATGGTTTGGTCGCTTGAATTCGCATAATAGGTTGATTCAGAATATGAAAGCTAACAACCTTACGAAAACAATCAATTTTAGCATGATGAGTAGTTAACCAATAAATCCCTAGAATCACATCAAATGAAAGTATTTTCAATGAAATAAGATCAACATGTAATGTGAGGGTACCGATTTGAACCAAACAAGACTTATAAACAGTGGATGTAATAAAGGTTTCTCCCAATGGAGTTTCCACAGATAAGTCAAAGTCTAATTTCTCCTGAGTCAAATTTAATCGTTGAGCGCAAGTAGGAGAAATAAAAGAATGGGTAGAACCGGTAGCATAAGGTATAGACTTCGCTAGAGTTTATGATAAGCTTACCCGTGATGACCTCGTTCAGTTTTCTTGCTTTCTGGGAAGTCACAACAAACGCTCTCCCTTGAACGACTGGTTTTGACTTGTCTGGGTCGGTATTTTGTGTCACCGTTCCAACTGGATTTGTCTTCGGTGCACGACAAAATCGGGCTAAGTGACCTTCTCTTCCACAATTATAACACGCTTTGGATGGCATCGCGCAGTTTGGACTGATATATCCTTCCTTTCCGCATTTGAAGTATATGATAGGTGGTCGTTCTCCTTCCTTATCAATGAGTGTTGGTGCTGACGTCTTTCCATCATTGTTGAATCTCCTCTTCTTGAAATGTCCACTTTTATTGCCTTGGCCATGATTACCACCAAAGTGATTACCATTTCTGGCATGTTGATTTCCTCCACGTTTGTTGTCACCTCTTCGATAACTGTTACCACTGGTATTTTCATTATGCCGGCTGCTTTCTCTTGGTTGCGTTGACTCGTTACCGCCCTCCAATAACTGAGCCCTATTTACAACATCTGAATACAAACACAGTTTATGAGAAATAAGATATTGACGTATCTCCGGTTTCAAACCTCTTAAAAACACCCGCGTCATTCTTTCCTCATTATCAACTAAATGGGATGCAAACCGGGACAACTCGGCAAACTTAGCTTCGTTCTGTGACACGGTCATATTATTCTGCTCCAACTTGATGAACTCTACCTCCTTCATGTGACGAATACTTTCTGGAAAATACTTGTCATTGAACAGTTCTTGAAACTTTTCCCAAGACATCAACAATGCGGCAGGTTGAGTACGTGTTACCGATTCCCACCAGTAATCTGCCTCTCCTCGTAATATAAATGTGGCAAAGGGAACATTTTGCTCTTTGGCGCATCCCACGACATCAAATATCTTGGTGATCTACTTGATCTACATTTCTGCCTTAAGTGTTTTTGGCTCTCCAATAAACTCTGGTGGTCCCAGCTCCTTGAACTGCTTAGCGGTGACCGTCCGAGAGTTTTAAGTGTTTCCACCTACATTTTGGATAGGAGCCTCTCTCGCCTGATGTTGCATGAATTGCATAAAGTCTCTGAACATTCCATCATTCATCATTTGGTCAATGTTGTTGTTTGCATGAGGATTGTCGCCTTCCTGATGCACATTATCCTGATTTTTGATATGTGGAACCTCAACGGTCTCCTATGCTCCATTGCTATTCTCAACATTCTCGGATGTCATTTTCAGATACTGTCACAAAACAAAGGTTAATTGACATGTAACATAATATCCATATACTCTGACCGACCAATTAAATACCAAATAAACTTAGGTAGGTCATACTAGCGAAGGAATTTTCCGTCTCTCCCCTCCTAGTTCTAGTCTCACATCTTAGCCAGGGATCATATCCCTAAGCTTTGATACCAACTGTGACGCCCCCGAAATAGGTATACATTACCTATTTTGAGTCGTCAAATACATGGTACAAAATACAAATAAAACTTAATTATACAATTGTCGTGTAAAATACGACAACACATAAGTTGTGAGTTTAAATACAACACTTTCTTCTAAACAGGATTTAAACTCAAAATAAGTCCTCAATACATTTATTTTCACACTATTTCATAGAATAGTGAGGACTACTAATGCTATCATATGAACCGTCACTCCGTTCCCCGGCTAGTCCCTGCTAAGTTCTCATTTCCTGAAGAGAACAATGAAAGCAAAAGGGTGAGCTCAACTAGCCCAGTAAGAAATATTATGACTAAGATAATGCAGAATAAATTATCGTTAGCCTTCAACAGTGTTAAACTGATAAAATATAACAAACATCAAGTTTAACTGCAGCGGAACAAGCAATCCATTAAAAGAGTCAAGTAGAGAATAAAATCTACTATCTTTTATGATTTAAAAGGTTTTTCATCACTTTTATCACTGGGACTCAGCTTAATAAATAATCCACATCATCCCTGTACTACGGCCAATGATATTCATTAGTATCACAACCACAAATTATCTATGCACTATGGGCCAAGGATATTCGTGTATTCATCAATGGTCATGATCATGCCAACAATTGTCCATCAATGCACTACGGGCCAATGAGGACTTTTACCACATTATTTGTAACATTACGGTCATGATTACACCGAATAATCCTTGGTCATGATTACACCGAATAAATCTATGCACTACAGGCCACAGATGACTTTCAACAAAATATAAACATGAGGATGATGACAAATATATAAGAATTCAATAAAACAAGTTCAAGAATTAATTTATCTAGAAACTAATAACGTCCAAATTATCAACATGATACTTCTTTATAGAGTAAAATTCAAGAATGCTCAGAAGAATATTTCTATGAAAAGATACTGGATGAAGCACAAATATCAAGGATATTCCACTAATTTCATGAAGTATAGAAGCCAAAACTTTAACCAACTGAGTATAATAAAGAATATAATAACAAAAGAAATCACCAGACATGCGATAGACTGCACAGGCAGATTATTCCAACATAAAAATAAATAATAGAACCAGGTCCGACATAAAACGCACAGACAAGATATTCCAACAGAATAATAAAGACGAAACCAGGTCCAGTGTAGAACGCACAAACAGGATATTCCAACACAATAATAAAGACGGAACCAGGACCGACGTAAAACGCACAGACAGGATATTCCAACAGAATAATAAAGAATGGAATAACAGAAGAATTTCACCAAGTATAGGGTAGCCCGCGTATACAGGTTATTCCAACAGAATGATCAATAATGAAATAACAGAAGTTCTCTTCATGAATACAAAAGAAATAATATCCCTTACCTTAAGAAGAAGAGTACTGGATATAGGAGTAGTGAAGTAGCAGAATACTTTTCTTCTTTCTCTCTATAATTTCTCTCTCTAGAGTTTCAGTGAATTCGTAAGAAATAATGAAGAAATGAGCTTCTATTTATAGAAGAATGGACTGCATAGTAACTAATTCATGAACGGTCCAGATTGATTTACTTTTAATCGGACGATCCATATTTAAAGCAAAATCTTTTAAATAAAATATAATATATTCTATTTATAATATAATAAAACGAATAACTTTATAAAAGTATTATGTTTTATATAAAAAGATTTTACTATGCAAAACACTATGCAGGCAGTATACAACACTATGCATAATAAAATATAATATATTCTATTTATAGAATAACTGTATAAAAGTATTCTGTTTTATATAAAAAGCTTTTCTATTTTATTACATTAATAATACTAATAAAACAAAACTGAGTGACTTATCACATAAGTATCAATAATCAATACCGTGTGCTACTATGCAACCACGCGTATTACTGTATTTTAACACCGGGTGTTTCAACAGTTAACGGTAAAACTTTCGCCATTTTTTTCATAAAGTATTTTTGTCGTTTTCTCAATCCAATAATAATTTCGTTGTGGAGTCCACCAATGATTGTGTCGTTGTATGAATATTCCCTGCTAAAATGAATATTCCCCGACCAATCGAATATTGTATAACAACTTGCGTACTTTGCGAAATTTATAAATATTACCCACAACTATAACATTATATCAATTTCATTCCATATTATTTAAAAATAATATTTATAGAAAACTAATCTTTATTTAAAAAAAATAGGGGTCTTACAACCTCCCCTTCTTATGAAATTTCGCCCTCGAAATTAGGGTACGTACCTGATATGTCGAAGAGGTAAGGATACCTTGATTTCATTTCAGATTCTAACTCCCAGGTCATTTCCTCAACATCGTGGTTCCTCCACAAAACTTTGACTTGAGGTATAACCTTGGAGCGTAGAACATGATCCTTCTTATCCAAGATTTTAACATGAACCTCTTCATACGTTAAATCTTCCGTTATTTCGTCCGGTTCTAACTCAATAATGTGGTGCGGGTCTTTCACATATTTACGTAACATAGATATGTGAAAAACGTTATGAACACGAGACATACTTGGTGGTAAAGCGAGTCTATAGGCCACAGTTCCTACTCGATCAAGGATTAAAAATGGGCCAATGAATTGAGGATTGAGCTTTCCTCTCTTTCCAAATCTCGTAACTCCTTTCTAATGATTGTGTCGTTGTATGAATATTCCCTGCTAAAACGAATATTCCCCGACCAATCGAATATTGTATAACAACTTGCGTACTTTGCAAAATTTATAAATATTACCCACAACTATAACATTATATCAATTTCATTCCATATTATTTAAAAATGATATTTATAGAAAACTCATCTTTATAATAAAAAAATTGGGGTCTTACAGTAGTTTTGTCATTTGACTTGTAAAGCTAATGGCAACTTGGTAACTTGTCACAACCCTCGGGTTTTAAGCCTTAGGTTTTAAACTTTAGGGTTTAACCCTAAGATTACACAAATTTATATTCTAGGCTTTTCTAATTAAGTTTTAAAAATAAAAAATTAAGATTTCTAAATTATAATTAGAATTTTCTAATTACATTAAAATTTCCTAATCACATTCAAGCTTGCTAATTAAGGTTATTATTTTCTTAATTAAAATTGCTAATTTAGCATTTAGGTTCTGTAATTGTACATTAGGGTTTTTAGTTTAACAAATAGGGTTTTCTAATAATCAATTAGGGTTATCCCTAAATAAATATAAAATCAATAACATAAAAACCTTATACTTATTTTTAAGCTCCCAAATTAGGGTTTTAATATTTTAAATTAGGGTTTCAAATTCTCGAAACTGAAAATAGGGTTTCCAAAACCGGTGCTAGGGTTACTTATCAGTCGATAGGGTTTTCTTACTGAACGTCGAGGTTCTTAAAATATTATTAGGGTTTATGACTGATATAGTTTATCTGGTCAACCCTTGTGCCTTAACCACATATTGTACACATATATGACCATATACACAGAACATATACACTTATACCTTTAACACTGAAAACCTTCACCAAAGGTCTTAAATTCACAAAATCCCTTTCCTAAAATGTCAAATCCAAACACTTATTTTCTGTCTAGGTTTAATATTTAACCTTAATTCAATCTTTTAAGATTTTAATAAATATCTAAATTCTCAGAGTGTCACATTCACCCCTTTTTCTAAAAATTTCGTCCCTAAAATTTATCTTACACCCTTCATACTCATCACCACATGCTACCCAAAACATCACTCACAAGAGTTAAATTATTCAAGTCATGCTGAGGAGTCATATAGACTATGAGCTTTCATTTTCAAAAAAGTTTTATGGAAATTCATCCGTAAACCGTCATAACTTACAGACATAGTGGGTAATTAGCCTGGTATGCCTTGTACTGGCCATGTACTACTGGTCAGAATAATTTTTCCCCGTTCCTCTTATCTGCCTTAGGTGCACAAAATTTCATACCTTAGTCTTTATCGGATTCCTCACCAAAACAATTTGGTTCGGGAAAATTTTCAAAGAACGCTTAGGATCTTATAAACATTGACTTAGCTGAATCAAATAGTGTAGACTCATATCAATAAATTAATTCAATCGAAATATTTAGGTATAGCCAAACCCCATTGGCAAATTAAAAATTATTTTAAAAATAGTTTGAAAATGACATCATGATGCCGTACTGTATTAACAGCCCGTTTGAGGATGCCGTCATCGAGTGCCTTTGTCATAACACATCATACAATAGTGGAACAACGATTTTAGATCAAATTTAACACTAAGTATTCCTGCATTTACAACTCCATCAACTTTTTATCATCTCTGTACCAGATTACATGGTACATAAGTGATAAATAAAAATATAGTTTGATATTTCAAATCATTATCGTCTAGCCGAAACAAGTAACATAGACAATACTTTAAACCGTTCAAAAATCGTTGCAACTTAGTTTTATCATCTCAACAGGTAACGATGTGTCGGTGGCCCGAAGTCCACACATACACAATGGTCACCAGAAGTTGAGAATAAGAATTTATTTCCAAAAGAACATATTGCGTATTTAGCTTGATGTCACAAATTTTGAAGTCTAGCATAGCTAGGAGATTTGAAAAAACCTATGTCTCCACTAATGATCAATTACTTAGTAACCTATATATTCCTATAATTCTCAATACTCCAACCACACTTATGAGTTCAGGACCTTTCCACAATCATATGAGTTTAAGAACTTGTCCTAGTCAGACCTTTGGCGTCTATTAGCTGAGGGATTCAAAAATATTTCTTGTAATCATGAGTCACGAACGTACCATAACTATGAGTTTTAAGAACTCGTACTTAACCTTATATTCTCTAACTATACCCTACCTAACTGTTATATACTTAAGAAAAGAATCATCTTCTCAACAGGTATATAGCAAATAGCGTGACACAGACATTTTAATGATTATCAGTGTAAGAAACTAAGTGGTTGTTACACCAAACTCAGTTGCTGACATGAGTCCTCAATTAAAATCCCCACTTAATCCTAACTCCCTTCTCAATACGAATTTTATTTAATCCATATTCATAATTCTTTTCTGAATCTATACCAATTCATAGTACAACTGACACGACATTCTTGCCGTAAACTTTTTAATCATTCGCTTGATCATTCTCACTACTATAACCTTATCCGATCACGAAGTGATCTTATCATATATATTACGATATATTTCTATGCTATGATCGTTTTATTTTACGATCTCCTATCCATGTACTTTTAGTCTCTTAGACTCTATCTATCCACCACTACTGTTCACCTTTACTATTAGAGTTAGGGAACTCTGTATCTTTACAACTTACCGATATTCGTTTTTGAATCTTGCCGACACACTAACTCTATGTGAGTTAGATCTTATCCTATCACTGCAGTTATTAGTCTAAGGTAACTCTACCCTAAGTTTATAACCAACAGCTTTGATACCAATTGTAGCGCCCCCAAATTCTGATCCTAAATCACCACGAATCTAGTATACTAGTTCTAACTATTGTGAAAGATATAAACATAAATTGTCTATACATTAAATATTACACACTATCCCCAAGGTCGAGAACCTTACTTAAAACCTGAATCAATATCGTATCTAATATACAATGTTATTATTATACAATACTATTACAAATCTAGCTGCACACATAGTCCCAAGCTGAACTTGGCTTTGACTTTCCTTATATCCGACTTATTCGCCTTAATCTACAATGTTTATCATGATATAGCAATGGTGAGCAACAAGTTAGCCCAGCAAGTTTAAGTTCAATAAATTAAGGATATATCATGATGGAAAGATTTTAAATAATAACTGGCTAACATTCAATAATATAATTGTGAACTAGCATGGATAAACTTTCATAGTTGAACGAACATTAAACATGAACATATCAATTATATATGGAGCGAATGGTAACGAAGGTGATCAGCCTTCCATACCTGATGAAGACATGTAATATGCACAAAGTGTGATTCAACAATTCATAGACGTGATGTAATCAACAATGATTAATCACAAGTTCAAATAACAGTTCAAGAAAAACTTTCACAATAAGTGAGTATAAGAAACTTGCCTGATCGGTTGATTATCATTACGAAACATAACGTAGCTTTATCCGAAGACTTAATATTAATAATACCGATCTCCACATTAGAATAATATCATCACAATATATTACTGTTAAATATAGTTACAAAATAACCTAAACACATTATCACATAATTCTATCAGTCTATAAAACACATAAAACCTAGTATTAAGTCAAACTATTTCAGTCTGAGTCGAGTTCGGTACTATTTCGACATACCGATTGCCTAATCGAATAATATCGAGCCTATTTTACTTATGACTGTACTTAAATTAGTTCACAAATATCTTACATAATTAATTATTCAGTCAAAATAATTTTCATAGGCTCATAATAATTTTCAAGCAATTATTATCATTTATTATGATTTTTTCATCATTAATATCGTATTTATATTATTTAAATACCACTTAATTCCTTTATCATTAATATTTATTTAATACTAAATATTAATGAAAATCATAACATAATATTATAATATATTTATAATATATTAAAGTATTTTCAATACATTAAAATCATATTTATATGATTTTTAAACCTTTAAATCCACTATCCGATAATTGCCATTAATATTAAATATTAATGTTTTTCATGACAAAATATCAAAAGTTATATTTTATAACTTAAAATATTTTTATAACATTTAAATCATTTTTATATGATTTATAAATTAATAATTCTATTTTTTTCATATTTTATTTAATAAACTTAGTAAATAAATTAATTACCATTAATATTAATTTATTAATGAAATTCTTCACAAAATATTAAAAGTCACTAAAAATAACTTAAAATATTTTCTTATATCATAATATAATTTTTCATGATTTTTTATGTATTAAAATCATTTTTAAGTAATTTATTTAATATTATAATTAAATAAATTAAATACCGTTAATATTCCAAAAATATTAAATATTAATGAAATATATTCTAATTTATTAAAAACTCATTTTTAGACTTTAAAATAATTTTTAAGAATTTATTATGTAATTTTAATAATTAAAAACTATTTTTATCTATTTATTAAATAAAATAATTAATTTTCATAAATAAACTGTCACTAAAGGGCCCTCTAGCGACAGAACCGTCGCTATAGGTATTCTTCACCAAAGCCAGACATTCAAACCCAGTTAACAGGGTGCCTACTTTGACCAAGTATAGAACATTTATCTATTAAGTTTCTGGGCTTGTACTTGTGTAAATGTTGCAGTACTAATGTAGTACTACAACCCTAAATAAATTTCATGGCCAACATACTTCATAACAGCAAGATCTAAGCTACAGAAAATGATGTCAGAGCTGTTCTTCATTTCTGGGTTTTCCATAAATGAAGAACAGTTGCAGGGTCATACTTTGAGCCCTTAAATCTTTAAGTTCTCGACTCAGGTTATAGGATATAAAGGTTTAATCATGTAGTCTAGATGTCAAGGAACCATTATATAGCATAATATCAACTTAACAACATAACCTATTTAGGATCTGGGCCAGTCAAAGTAGTCAAGAAAACTGTTCTTGAACATTTCTGGGTTTCCCATAAATGTTCTTGAGCAGTTTGGTCAACCCAAGTTTGACCATCATTAAATTCGATTCTGTTCAATATTTGGGTAATCTAGAGGCATGGATACGTAGTACTCATGTTAGTCTACAAGTATATAACAACAACATGGTCAAACAATTTAACAATAGAAAGATCAGAGGCCTGTAAAACGTTGTCAGAAATTATGGGTTTCTAGGTTTGCCCAGATTTCCAGAATTCGTGCTCGGTCAATGTTCTTTGACCGTTAATAACTTTTAATCTATACATGATCTAGGCTTGATTCAAGTTCCAGATCAAAGACCTTACAGCATACTACAAGTACAAACATTTAAACAACCTAAACTATAAACAGGTAAAGATCTATGGGGTTTGACATTCGGTTGTCAGACCACAATTTTCCAGTTTTTCAGATTTTTGAAATCTTTAATTTCGAGCATCTAGATGTTATGGATCTGGGATCTAACAACCCAGATCACTAAATGACACCCTCTAGTACCAATCTAAACAATAACTAACATAAAATCACATGATTTACAAAATTTAGGGTTTATACCTCATTCATGCTTTGATCTTGAATCTGATCTTTGTGATATGTTCCTGGCTTGCTAATGATCACACTAGTGACTGATTAACTTAATATTTTCGTGTCTAAGGAGAGAGAAAAGTTTGGTTGAGTGTAAGGATGCAAATGAGCTTAGTTTGGTGACTTTCTCTCTCTTTGATCTATATATAAAATGATGAAATGCCTATGGCTGATCATGTGATCAGTTGTTGACTGATTAAAGTTGATTACTAGACCATATGGCTAGCTTAGGGTTGGTCAGCAACCACAAGTAGGGTTAGATCTACACTCCTACTCATTAAAATATTCAAAAGGGTAGTTTGGTCATTTGACTTGTAAAGCTAATGGCAACTTGGTAATTTGTCACAACCCTTAGGTTTTAACCCTTAGGGTTTAACCCTAAGGTTACACAAATTTATATTCTAGGCTTTTCTAATTAAGTTTTAAAAATAGGAAATTAAGATTTCTAAATTATAATTAGTATTTTCTAATTACATTAAAATTTCCTAATCACATTTAAGCTTGCTAATTAAGGTTAGCATTTCTTTAATTAAAATTGCTAATTTAGCATTTAGGTTCCATAATTATACATTAGGGTTTCCAATTGAACAATTAGGATTTTAATATTTCGAATATAAAATCAATAACATAAAAACCTTATACTTATTTTCAAGCTCCCAAATAAGGGTTTTAATATTTCGAATTAGGGTTTCAAATTCTCGAAACTAAAACTAGGGTTTCCAGAACTGGTGCTAGGGTTTCTTATCAGTCGATAGGGTTTCCTTACTAAACGTCGAGGTTCTTAAAATATTATTAGGGTTTATGACTGATATAGTTTATCTGGTCAACTATTGACCCTTAACCACATACTGTACACATATATGACCATATACACAGAACATATACACTTATACCCTTAACACTGTAAACCTTCACCAAAGTTCTTAAATTCACAAAATCCCTTTCCTAAAATGTCAAATCCAAACACTTATTTTCTGTCTAGGTTTAATATTTAACCTTAATACAATCTTTTAAGATTTTAATAAATATCTAAATTCTTGGGTTCTCACAGCTACCTTAGGTTGTGTTATCCTCGATGTAGGCCGCTGGTGTGACGCCCCTAAATTAGGTATACATCACCCATTCTGAGTGGCCAAATACATGGTACAGAAAATAACTACAACATCATTATTATAATTGTCGTGAAAAATACGACAACACATATACTGTGAGTTTAAATAAAAATATTGACTAATAGACAATATTCAAACTCAAAAGGAGTCCTCGTTATAATTATTATAACACTATTTTACAAAATATTGAGGACTGCTAAAATAACTATCTGGACCCATCACTCTACACCCCGACTAGTTCCCGCTATATTCTCGCCTCCTGAGAAGAAAAATAGAACAAAAAAGAAAAGGGTGAGCTAAACTAGCCTAGTAAATAATATTATGACTAAGATAATGTACAACAAATTATCGTTATAATGAACAACAAGTTTTAGATCAATATTCGCAGTGGAAATAATAATTCATTAGAAGAGTTAAGTAGAGAATGAAATCTACTATCTTCTATGATTTAAAAGTTCATCATCAATATTTTATCCCTGTAATATCAATCAATACACATCTTGAATCAATATTCATCTTTACTGTAACACCCCCTTTTCTAAAATAGAAAGAGAGGTTACTCAAAACATAACAAAACTGATGAATTTAATAGCAAGGCTTTAATCCACAAAAGAATAGTCTTAAACTAATTAAATGTCTTAAGACAAACCAGAATAAATGCCATACTGGCACAAATCACAATCTGAAATAACTATTGTAACTCCAAATAAATCAATGTATCATAGCCTAACGAAATATATCAAAGCTATTGGATAGAAGGAAGCTCTCCTCACACTTGCCCTTGATTCCCCTGATTAGCTGCCGGAAGAAAAACACAGCATAAGCCAAATGCCCAGTACGGATATAGAATACAATTAATGAACTGAAATAATTAACTCAATTAAATGAAATAAAACGAAACTAACTGAAACGAAACGAACAAAACTAACCCAACGAAATAATAGGCTGAATCAAATGGCTGGGTGCTATTTCATACCGAGCTCAGAAATATACATTGCCATACAGACAAGTCAAAATAATGGCACATAGGCAAGTCAAATAATGCCACACAGGCAAGTTACACACATTGGACCGCGAATCCAATGCATGTAAAATCGGAAGGCGTGTTTGGCACAAACATCACCAATCCGCAGAACAGAACAAAACTAGGGTCGACCCATACGCCTCCCACAACAAAACACCAAATGGCCAACTCCCACCGGAGAACAAAACGGAGACGCCGTGGACTGATCACACCACCACGGAAGGTGTCATGCCTCGGTGCCAAAAGGGCATGCCTGTGGTACCCCCACAGGTGGTTATAGCTCAGGTATACCCTACGGTATTCTAACAAAAATATAATGTCACAACACATGCGACACAACAAAAGGGTTCTAACGTGTACATGTTAAACTGAAACGAAATATCAACACAAAGTCTCCAAAATATTAACATGTACTTTCTACAATATCAAAATAAATTTATAGACATGATACACTAGTCTAAAGAGTACAAATAGGAGTTCTAATATAACCGCCCAAAACACTATCGCAATAAATTGACAAGAATAATTATAAGAAGCAAATTCTAAATTTCGAAACAAATAACGAATCAAACAAATCAAAAATAAAAGAGTCTCGCTGAAAAAGTACGGAATCCGTACCTGGATTAAGCAATGTAATACCCAAAATTTATACTCCAAATTGACTTGTTTAGATTCTCTCCGTTCAATCTAAATAATTTAATAAGATTTTTATTACAATCCAATCAGTAATAACATAATACTATTAAATTTATTATTATTAAAACTTTTATAACTATGCCAATAAAATTAATTAATTCAAATTAATATATACAACTTCAATTTAATATACTAATTCCGTTTATCACTTTTATGGCCAAAAACTTACTAAAATATAATATATATATATATATATATATATATATATATATATATATATATATATATATATATATATATATATATATATATATATATATATTTACATGATTCCTTCATCATGAGATATGACCAATGAGCCCAGCATCATGAAATTTTCATATTGTTGTTTGCATACAAAATAAAAATAAAAATCTTGACTATTAAAATAATACTGTTACCTTAATTGACAGAACTTCTTTCTTTTTGTTTCTTGTTCTTCCAGCGCCGCCCAACTCTATTCCGTTAGTTCGTATGAGATGTAGTGCAATATAATTAGGGTTATTTATTATCTTGCTAATTCTTCTATTTATAATATAATATAATATTAATCACATGTAAATTAAATTTAATTAGTTTTAAGGCCCAAATTTATCAAATAAATTTACCCATCACTTATTATTATTTATTAGCCCATATAGATTAAATAACCACTTGACCCAATTAAATTATAAAGTCCAAATAATATGTTTTAAAACGAAATAATTTTTATTATTTAATATTTAATTATTAATAAATTTTTACCGGGTATTACATCACCTACCCCTTAAAAGAATTCCGTCCCCGGAATCAAAAGAATAGAACGTACCTAATTAACAAAGAGATGCGGGTACTCCGCTCAAATAGACTCCTCAAGCTCCCAAGTGGCTTCTCGTTCCGAATGGTTCCTCCACAGAACCTTAACAAACGGAATAGTCTTCCTCCTCATAATCCTTTCTTGACGATCCAAAATCGCTTCAGCTTTCTCCTCACAAGTAAGATCTTCCCGAATTTTATCAAACGGATATTGCACCACGTGCAACGGATGATAATGATAACTCCTCAACACCGACACATGAAATACATTGTGCACATGAGCTAGCTGTGGAGGCAAAGCTAACCGATATGCAACCGCACTAACCCTCTCCAAAATCTCAAATGGGCCGATATAACGTGGACTAAGCTTTCCTTTCAACCCGAATCGCCGAATGCCCTTCCAAGGAGAAACTTTTAGAAACACATGCTCACCATGTTCAAACTCTAAAGTCCTCCTATGCTTATCAGCATAACACTTCTGTCGTGATCGAGCCGACTTCAATTTCTCCTTAGCCATTGCTACCTTCTCCGTAGTGATTTGAACTAACTCAGGCCCTTCTATGGCCCTTTCGCCAACCTCATCCCAACAAGTTGGTGCCCGACACTTTCGACCATACAGTGCCTTAAACGGAGCCATCCCAATACTTGCATGCCAGCTGTTGTTATAAGCAAACTCAACTAGGCTCAAGTAATCATCCCAATTACCCGACCACTCAAGTGCACAAGATCTCAACATGTCCTCTAACGTCTGAATAGTCCTTTCGGATTATCCATCAGTTTGTGAATGGAAAGAATTACTGAAGTTGAGCCGAGTACCCCAAGCTCGTTGAAACCCTTTCCAAAACCGTGAAGTGAACCGTGGGTCCCGATCTGAAACAATAGACACCGGAGTACCATGAAGTCTAACAATCTCCTACTGAAAGATTTGTGCCAACCTATCCACCGAGTATCCCTCATGGATAGCCAAAAAGTGTGACGATTTGGTCAGTCGGTCCACCACTACCCAAATGGCATCATTCTTCCTGAAAGTCTTCGGCAATCCAGTCACAAAATCCATCGTGATATCTTCCCACTTCCACACTGGAATGTCTAACTGTTGCAACAAACCACTAGCTCGTTGATGTTCTATCTTCACTTGTTGACAAGTAAGACACTTCCCAACATGTTCAGCCACGTCTCGTTTCATCCCATTCCACCAAAACTTCTTCTTCAAATCCCTATACATCTTCGTTGAACCTGGATGAATAGAAAATGGCGAACTATGAGCCTCAGCCAACACCGCCTCCCGAATGATTGGATCAGATGGTACACACAACCACTCACCCAACCAAATTACACCATGGTCATCAATACGAAACTCGGACTGCTTGCCCTCCTCTAGATTCTGCATCATACTCCACAACTCCCCATCTTCTTTTTGAGCTTCTTTGACCCGCGAAATAAGAGAGGGCTCCACTCTCATACCCACCAAATGCCCATCTAAACCTCGTACATACAACTCCAACTCGAGCCGCTCCATATCCGAAATAAGCTGAGGTTGTGTAATAAGGGCTGCTACACTCCCTGAACTCTTCCGGCTAAGAGCATCTGCAACCACGTTTGCCTTCCCCGGGTGATACTGAATTCTCGCATCATAATCTTTTAGAAGCTCCAACCAACGCCTCTGTCTCATATTGAGCTCCTTATGAGTGAAAATGTATTTAAGACTTTTGTGATCGGTGAATATATCACAAGTCTCCCCATACAAATAATGCCTCCAAATCTTTAAGGCAAAGATCACCGCTGCCAACTCCAAATCATGTGTGGGGTAATTCACCTCATAAGGTTTAAGCTGCCTAGAAGCATAAGCAATCACCTTACCGTGTTGCATCAATACACACCCCAAACCCTTCTTAGAAGCATCACTATAAATCTGGTAGCCTCCTGTCCCCGACGACAATGCAAGTATAGGAGCTGTCATAAGTTGTTTCTTCAACTCCTCGAAACTCTTCTCACGCTCCTCATTCCACACAAACTTTGTGCCCTTTCTCATCAACTGGGTCAATGGTAAGGCAAGCAAAGAAAACCCTTCCACAAATCGCCTATAGTACCCTGCCAAACCCAAGAAACTCCTAATCTCCGTCACTGTAGTAGGTCTCGGCCATTTAGTGATAGCCTCAACCTTTGCAGGATCCACCTTAATGCCCTCAACAGAAACAACGTGGCCCAAAAATGCAACCTGCTCCAACCAAAACTCGCATTTAGAGAATTTAGCATACAACTTCTCTTTCTGCAAAATCCCCAACATTGTGCGAAGATGCTCCTCATGCTCTTCCTTAGACTTGGAGTAAACCAAAATGTCATCAATAAAGACAATAACAAATTAGTCTACGTACTCTCTGAACACCCGATTCATTAAATCCATAAACACCGCTGGAGCGTTAGTCAACCCGAATGGCATCACAAGAAACTCGTAATGTCCATATCGAGTGCGAAAAGCCGTCTTAGGGATATCCCCATCCCTCACCCTCAACTGATGATAGCCTGACCTCAAATCTATCTTCGAAAAATACTTTGCCCCCTGAAGTTGGTCAAACAAGTCATCAATCCTCGGCAATGGATACCAATTTCTGATGGTGATCTTGTTGAACTCCCTGTAGTCTATACACAGCCTCATAGACCCATCTTTCTTCTTTACAAACAAGACTGGAGCACCCCACGGCGAAACACTCGGTCGAATCACACCGCGATCTAACAGTTCCTGCAACTGCTCTTTCAACTCCTGCAACTCCAATGGTGCCATCCGATACGGTGCCTTAGAGATAGGCTCCGCACCAGGAACAAGCTCAATAGAAAATTCTACTTCCCGCTGTGGTGGCAACCCTGACAACTCCTCAGGAAACACATCGAAAAAGTCACAAACAATTGGAACATCTTCAATACGGGACTCACCCTTGGAGGTATCTTTCACAAACGCCAAATACCCCTCACAACCCTTTGCCACCAACTTTCCAGCCTTCAAAGCTGAAATTAACTTCACCACTCTACTCGGCTGTGAACCCTGAAACACGAACTCCGGAGACTTCATATCTCCAAATATAACCTTCTTCGCTTGGCAATCGATAGTGGCCTGGTGCTTATCCAACCAGTCCATCCCAAGAATGATATCGAAATCGTGCATACTCATCGGAAGTAGATTAGCCCTACGAATCTTATCCCCAAAACTGATCGGACACCCTCGATACAAATCAGAAATAACGACAGAAGTCCCCATCGGGGTAGAAATAGACATAACAGAATCTAAAGACTGAGATGGAACACCCAGGTGCCGAACAAAAGACTGAGCAACAACAGAATGCGTAGAACCCATATCAAATAAAATAGAAGCCTCACGACTGCCAACTAAAAGAGTACCAGAAACAGTACCTGGCGCACCTGCCGCCTAATTATGTGTCAAGGCAAACACCCGACCACCCTGATTTCTCCCATGCTGAACTGAAGTTTGACCCTGTTGGTCATCTCTGTCCCTCTTTCGACTCCCATCCGGTTTAGAAGACCGAAAGTCCTGTCGCTCCATCTCAATATTTTTGGCTACATTTGCCACTACTGATACATCTGCAAACTTGTTGTTAATGAGATGCTGCCGATACCGGTAATGGATCCTCCACTTAAACTTCTCGGCCTGTTCTGCTGCAGTCCCTGCTGAGGTTCCCGCAAAGCCTGCCAACCTAGTAAACCTTGTCATGAAGTCCATGATGGACTCATCATCCTTCTGCCGAATCGACAGATACTCTCTAGCATAGGCCTCTTTATCAGCAGTTGGGAAGTACTGCTGATAAAAGACCTCACAAAATTCTGCCCAATTAAGTGTCTCAGCATAATTTTCACCTTTCGTTGTTTTCATCGCTTTCCACCACCTCTGTGCATCCCCTTCCAGCTTGTAAGCAGCAAGCAGCACTCTTTGATTGTCTGAACATCCTAACACATCAAAAATCTTCTCTAAGTGGGCAATCCAATTCTCTGCATTAATTGGAGTCGGAGCTGAATTGAATGCATGTGGTTTCTGTTTCTGGAACCTCTCCAACCATACATACATCGGAACCACCTGCTGATCGTGACCATCCACATTTTCTTCCTCAACATTTGCATGCTGACCATTGTTTCCCGAATTCCCTTGCTCAGGAATTTCTGGTGGCGGCTGCTGCATTGCCTGTACAACCTGTGCCACCAACTGAGGTAATGCTTGATTCACTGCCTGATTAACCAAGGTAGCCAATTGAGCATTAATCTGATCATTAGGTTGCTCATTGGACCGACCTTCACCTCTTCCCCTGTTGTTACCTCTCCTCCCAGCAACTCTAGCGGATCGACGAGCCATCTAAGAAAGAGATAACGATTATAAACAAAGCATATTAGGGATAAATTCAAATATAACTGATATAATAGCTGGACAGAAAATCAAACGAAACAGAAACCTAACCCAGAAGTCTACCCACAACTCACAGGTCAAACCTAAATAGGTTTTCTACAAGAAAGAACCTGAGCTTTGATACCAACTCTGTAACACCCCCTTTTCTAAAATAGAAAGAGAGGTTACTCAAAACATAACAAAACTGATGAATTTAATAGCAAGGCTTTAATCCACAAAAGAATAGTCTTAAACTAATTAAATGTCTTAAGACAAACCAGAATAAATGCCATACTGGCTCAAATCACAATCTGAAATAACTATTACAACTCCAAATAAATCAATGTATCATAGCCTAACGAAATATATCAAAGCTGTTGGATAGAAGGAAGCTCTCGTCACACTTGCCCTTGATTCCCCTGATTACCTGCCGGAAGAAAAACACAGCATGAGCCAAATGCCCAGTACGGATATAGAATACAATTAATGAACTGAAATAATTAACTCAATTAAATGAAATAAAATGAAACTAACTGAAACGAAACGAACAAAACTAACACAACAAAATAATAGGCTGAATCAAATGGCTGGGTGCTATTTCATACCGAGCTCATAAATATACATTGCTACACAGACAAGTCAAAATAATGCCACATAGGCAAGTCAAATAATGCCACACAGGCAAGTTACAGACATTGGACCGCGAATCCAATGCATGTAAAATCGGAAGGCGTGTTTGGCACAAACATCACCAATCCGCAGAACAGAACAAAACTAGGGTCGACCCATACGCCTCCCACAACAAAACACCAAATGGCCAACTCCCACCGGAGCACAAAACGGAGACGCCGTGGACTGATCACACCGCCACGGAAGGTGTCATGCCTCGGTGCCAAAAGGACATGCCTGTGGTACCCCCACAGGTGGTTATAGCTCAGGTATACCCTACGGTATTCTAACAAAAATATAATGTCACAACACATGCGACACAACAAAAGGGTTCTAACGTGTACATGTTAAACTGAAACAAAGTATCAACACAAAGTCTCCACAATATTAACATGTACTTTCTACAATATCAAAATAAATTTATAGACATGATACACTAGTCTAAAGAGTACAAATAGGAGTTTTAATATAACCGCCCAAAACACTATCGCAATAAATTGACAAGAATAATTATAAGAAGCAAATTCTAAATTTCGAAACAAATAACGAATCAAACAAATCAAAAATAAAAGAGTCTCGCTGAAAAAGTACGGAATCCGTACCTGGATTAAGCAATGTAATACCCAAAATTTATACTCCAAATTGACTCGTTTAGATTCTCTCCGTTCAATCTAAATAATTTAATAAGATTTTTATTACAATCCAATCAGTAATAACATAATACTATTAAATTTATTATTATTAAAACTTTTATAACTATGCCAATAAAATTAATTAATTCAAATTAATATATACAACTTCAATTTAATATACTAATTCCGTTTATGACTTTTATGACCAAAAACTTACTAAAATATATATATATATATATATATATATATATATATATGATTCCTTCATCATGAGATATGACCAATGAGCCCAGCATCATGAAATTCTCATATTGTTGTTTGCATACAAAAAAAAAAAATCTTGACTATTAAAATAATATTGTTACCTTAATTGACAGAACTTCTTTCTTTTTGTTTCTTGTTCTTCCAGCGCCGCCCAGCTCTATTCCGTTAGTTCGTATGAGATGTAGTGCAATATAATTAGGGTTATTTATTATCTTGCTAATTCTCCTATTTATAATATAATATAATATTAATCACATGTAAACTAAATTTAATTAGTTTTAAGGCCCAAATTTATCAAATAAATTTACCCATCACTTATTATTATTTATTAGCCCATATAGATTAAATAACCACTTGACCCAATTAAATTACAAAGTCCAAATAATATGTTTTAAAACGAAATAATTTTTATTATTCAATATTTAATTATTAATAAATTTTTACCGGGTATTACATTTACACTACGGGCCAAAGATATTCATTCGTATCACCAGTTGGTCATATTCATCTCAACAGCTGTTCATCTTTGCACTATGGGCCAAAGATATTAATCAGGTAATCATTCATCTTTGCACTACAGGCCAAAGATATTCAGTTATATCACCATTTAGGACTGAGGATGATGAAAAATATTTTAAAGAAAGGAATCCAGTGAAATAAAAGGACAAAGATTAGGGATTCGTGCTTTAGTTCATCCAAGTTCAAAAATATTCCATAATAATCAATTGTGGAGAAAAATTGAAGAATGAAGATCAAAACATGGATACAATCAAAGATAGTAACCATAATAGACAACTTGGACAAAGAAGAGAAAATTTCATTTTTCTATGAATAGTGTCGTATTTGTAAATAGTGTCGTATACATGAATAGTAATCCGAACACAAAAGGTAGAAATTCTACAACAAAATCATACTTCGTGAATAGTACTATAATTATGAATAGTGTCGTATACGTAAATAGTGTTGTATACGTGAATAGTAATTTCGACATGAAAAGGAAAAAAATTCACAATAAAATTCATAACAATATTTTGGCATAATGATATTGAAAAAAAAATATTATTTACGAAGAAAATAACATCTCTTACCTCAAAAGAATAGTACTCCTGTCGGACATATTGGATATAAAGCTGAAGGAAACTTGCACTGAATAGCAACTCTCAAAGTATCTAAATACTCACAAAAATACGCTTGATATTATAGAGAGAGAAAACTTCTGATTCTGGTGTGATTTTCAATTCTAACTAAGCACCCTATTTATAGGAAAATTCTAGAATGCCAAAGCAAACTAACCTGCTGCTATTCACGCACATCACTTTTGAAATAAAATTTTAGCATATTTCTCACCAACCAAAAGTGGGGTCCACCCATTTAGAAATTTTCCAAAATGTTTTAAATTTAAACAACAATCAGCAACTTCAATAATTCATAATAAATAGCCCTTTTATTAGAAAAATGTATACGAATCTAATGTCCTTTCCATAGGAAATTTAATTCTCTACAACTTTGTAGAAGAAAGGTTTTCCAAATTCTAATCAGAAAATGCCCGAAATCCACATACGGACGATTTTTAATACCTCCATTCCGACAAAATACTGATAAAACACCTCAGCAATAATTCTTTCATTTATATCCACATAAAATAAATATTTCCTTATCATATAAATCAATAATTAATTATTCACAAATAATATTATAGAATCACAATAATGACAACCAGGTCGTTCCCAAGAAAGAGGGGGCTTTCCGATAAGGATTTCTCCTTACTGGCGCACAATTAGGGGGCTTTCCGGTAAGGATTTCTCCTATACGATCTAATAATATTATTCAAATAATATAAATTATTGATCTGATAATGAAAAATACTGTGTGGTGATAATTATTGAGACAACAATAATATAAAATATCAAGCAATTATTGAATTAATAAATAAAATATTGAACAGTAATTACAGTAATAATTATTGAGTAGTGTCTTCTTATGTAAGAATTAATATTTCAAAAATACTGTGCAATACAGTGTGCTACTGTGCAACCACGCGTATTACTGTATTTTAACCACAGGGTAATCTAACAGTGTTAAAGGTAACAACTACGCAGTTATTTATAAAAACTCAGACGTGTCATTTTCTTTATCTGACAGTTTTTCATTATGGGGCCCACAAATGGCTGCGCCATCGTACGAATACTCCCCGACAGCAAGAATATTCCACAACCAAATGAATATTCACCGACAACAATGAATATTTTATAACCACTTACTTATTTTGCAAAATTTGCACATTTCACCCATAATCAAAGCATTATATCAAAATAATACCATATTATTCAAAATAATAATTAGAGAAAATTTAATTTTATTTATAAAAAATTGGGGTCTTACAACTGATAATTATTAGCTGTCATAGTTTAAACTAACTCATATGCCTCCTCGTAACTCTTGGCCATAAACGCTCCACCTGAAGCTGCATCTATACTAGTCCTAAGATTCCCATTCAACCCGTTATAGAACGTATTCATCTGCAACCACTTAGGTAGTCCATGGCAAGGGCATTTTCTGAGCAATTCCTTGTACCGTTCACATGCCTCATATAATGACTCCTCATGTTGCTTCTCAAACATGGTGATCTCGTTTCTCATTTTTACAGTTTTAGCTGGTGGAAAGAACTTAGCTAGGAACTTCTGAGCAAGGTCTTCCCAATTAGTTGTTGAACCCGACGGTAGAGAATGTAACCAACTCTTTGCATTATCCCGTAGAGTGAATGGGAACAAGTGAAGTCTGACTGCTTCATTTGACACCCCATTGTATCTAAAAGTGTCACATATCTCCAAAAAGTTGACTAAGTGTTCATTCGGATCGTCATTTGCTAATCCCCCAAACTGTACCGAGTTTTGAATCATCTGTATGGTCCCGGGCTTGATCTCAAAAGTATTTACAGTAATAGCTGGCCTGGTAATACTTGACTGCAGCTCACTCACCTTAGGTGTAGCAAAATCCCTTAACGCTTTCTGGTCTTTGGCAGCTATTATTTCTTCTGTCTCAGAATTCTTAAAGTTTTCCCTAGTGTCCTTTATCCATTTACTTAGCCTTTGAAACAGTTTCTCGATATCATCCTCAAAAGGAAGCAAGTCTGGGTTTTTAGACCGAGTTTGCATAAACTGACTTCAAGAACCTGAAATAAGAAAGATCAAAATAAAAGAAAAATATGTAAGTAAAACTGGACTAATTAAACAAATATTAAAAAATATTAAAATCTATACTAAAGTCCCTGGCAATTGCGCCAAAAACTCAAGTAGAACTAGCCACATCTCGATGCACTAATATCATATTAACTTAAATTCACAAATTAGATATAATTAAGTTAATCACCTTAATTAACTAATTCACTATATCTCTATGTAAATTACAATCAAAGAAGGTTTAAGTTCAAGTTCTCTATCCGATTACATGCGATGTTAAGCATATCTCTACCCTAACATTCATTAAAATTCTATTCATTCACAAAATTCAAGAACACATGCTATAATGACTAAGTCTAGATTCATATTTCCTCTCTCGAGTCCATACAATTCCACACAAAATTGGTGATCAAGCAATTCATAAATTAAAGTACAAATCACTATAGATAAACTAAAAAATAGATTATTAAACTGAAATTCAAAGCTACATAATCATCGTTCAACCATAAGATCCGTCATAAGCCTAATAAGTAAATTAGTTCATCATAGATGAAATAAAAACTGAAATAATCATCATCCCAATTACAAGTATTGAATTAAAGAAAAAGAATGAATTCAGAACCACCCTTCTTCTCTGCTTCACTCTGCAATTATCGTGAATTTCTTCTCAAATCCTTCCTCCAATGCTCTTGCTCAAATTAAACTTTTTCCAAGTTGTTAATTGATTGTTTGATTAATTCTATGTTGTGGTCTTTCTTGTTAATCCCCAGCCTAGGACACGTAATCAGACCATAATTCGACGCCCAATGGAGTTCCACACCATGCCAACCACCGCCCCGGCGGAGGTTTTTACTCTATAATGTCCGCCCCAGCGATGTATGCTTCTGTTAATTGATTAAGTACCCCCACCCTAGTGGGGGTTTTATGTGTAACATGTCCGCCCCAGCGGGGGTTCTTTTTGCTGAAGTCCAATTACTTCTCATTTCCTTGCCAAATTCTGCCACAAAACCATCTTTTATGCCACAAATGATATGCCACCACACCTAACCACAAAACATTACTAAACAAGTAAAAATGAACATAATTTAAACAAGTTAACACAATTTAAGCTCAAATTAGAGGCCAATTTGTAGGTATAAAACACACTCATCAGGCTCCCCCTCTATAAATAGAGGGCTTGGGGTGGCCATTTTAAGAAGAAAAAAAGCGAGGAAGCCCAGCCCATTTCACTCTGTACACACTTCTATAGTACTCCATATTGAGTGCTTTCTTTTTTTAAACACTTATGAGCTTCTGTTTTACAACATATTGAAATTTAACTGGTGAAAACCAAGTGTTCATTCTTCAAAGCTATCTGAAGTCTTCTTGGCAGCCCACTGTAAGACATCTCGGGTTTTTAAGCTTTTTCTCACTCTTATACATACATATCTATTCACGTTGAGAGTTGTGTTGTGTGTTTGCCTTGATCGTCGATTTGTCTCTTTTATTGCTTTTATATATATATATTCCCATCAAACTCTGTTTGATTGTGCCTAGATATACATCCGGAGTGTTTACTGCTTCTGTATATATATAAATACTTATATATATATATATATATATATATATATATATATATATATATATATAAGCGATCAGGCCTGAGAAATGTAAATATATATATTTTATATATATATATATATATATATATATATATATATATATATATATATATATATAACTGCTTTATCAGCATGCGGGTTAGAATTGCCTGAATCTGGCTATTTCTCACTTTAACCGGTTCATAGTGACTAAATTGGAACCGTTGAAGCTGGAATGCTTAGATTTATTCAGATCTAATTCATTTTCTAGTTTGTGCTACGGGCTAGATTTGCCTAAATCTAGCTAATTCTCACTTTAGTCGATTCATGGTGACTAAATTGGAACCGATGAATCTGAAATAGTTTAGATTTATTCAAATCTAGTTCTTATTTTAGCTTTTGCACATATTGCTTTGTCATGTGAGCCTAGGAACCATGTGATCACAGATTCAGTTCCTAAATCTAGATTCGGTTCCCGTGATAGACGTTTTCAGCTGCAGGCAACTTGTAAATTATTCATGGTGTCTAAATTTCCTTAGATGGCTCTCATACCCACAAAGAGTTCGGCACTACTATGCATCTTATTTTCTCGAAGATGCTTTGCATCTCGAAAATAAAAAGCAATCAAGCCGAACACTAATAAAATGGAAGTATCAAAGGCCTCAATTACTATTGAGCATAAGGGTTTAAAAAACGTTTTTTACAAAACATCATTGACATATCTCGTTAAAATTAAACTTTTATACAAAATTTAAATTGTTTGTATATAGGTGCAAACGAGGCATAGCACTACTTCCAGACAACTGCGCATAGACCCACACACACACACACACATTCAGATAAAAGTTTAAATTGAAAAGTGCCATTAACCGTGTTATCACGGATGTCGGGGGGTGCCTAACACCTTCCCTTTGAATAATCAAGCCCCCAGACTCTAATGAATTTCGGTTTTGCAGACCAGTTAAACAGTGTCACGTCACTAGGTCTATGCGCAAACTATTTTTCGGTTGAGTTGGTGCAACCATTTAAAAATAACAACTAGCGACTCTTACAGTCAAATCGTCGACATATACATGTCGGACGTTTTTAAACTTGTTTTTTCAAATAAATCTCACCTGACATGAGAACACTAAAAGAAAAGAACAGAAAGGGACAAATAAAAATCTCGATGTCAACATCCTTAATCTCTTGGGCTTTCAATTAACAATTGTTTGGGCCTTGTAAATTAGATTAGGTCCAATCTTTTCCATCTTATCATACCCTAAGTATTTAATTAGGGTTTCCATTTTATACATTTAGAATTTAAATCATTACTCTTGTACATTAAATTTTATAACCCAATTAAACTTGCTTTAATTAAGTTATAAAATTAATAAATTGAGATAGTAAAATATATCTCTTCAATTAGTATAATTTTTAATATTATTATTCTCCCACATGTTCCTTAACAAATAAACTTAGCATGGGCCACTTAATTTAATGTGTTGTGCTTATTGGACCATTTCCCCCCATTCTTGGTTTAATTTCTAATACTTTATTTACTTAGCAAATGTCCAACATGTTCCTTAATAATTGGGCTCACTTGGGCTTAACACTTATTTGGCTCACTTGGGCTTAACACTTATTAGGCTCACTTGGACTTAACACTTAATTCTTTTTGGGCTTTCCAATTAAAATATTTGGACTCCCTAACTAAAAGGTTTGGGTAATAAGAATTAATATGGTCCATTATCTTAAATTTTGTCTTACCCTAATCATTTAAGGGTCCTTTACACTAATATACAACATTTAAAAAGTAATTACAAAAATAAAACATACACAACATAATTACAAAAATAAAACATAATCAATATAAGGCGCCTAAAATCACGTGTCATTATCAAGTCAGTTACCCATTTTCATATTTTAAATTAACCGTCCCTAAAATCATGCAACTTTGAAATCGACACAACAGATCAACGACGGAGAAGACAAAAATACGAAGTCGAAGCCTCCTGTCGCGACTAAACTCGTAATCGGAGAAGACAAAGCCGGTTGTCGCGACGCTTCTCTAAGAACAAAAATAGCATACAAAATCAACAACGCCTTCAAGATCAGTAACCAAATACTGCAGTGATTGTTGAATACAAGATCAACATCAACTTCGATTAAAAAATACTGAGGTATGATAGTTTAAAATTTATAATCATATAGTTACCTATTGTTACTACGAATTACTATATTGGTTACATTTCTTAAGTTTTTTGCACTTAAAATTGTCACACGGTAAGAATAATGAATATATGAATGTTTTAATTGCAAATTTCATGTAAAAATGCAATTAGTTACTGATTAACATTACATTAGTTACTGTCTAACTATGTCTATTTTACTGTTTAATGCTGGATTGGTTAATACATACTGGTACTAACTAATGTTGCATTGGTTGCTGACTAATAATGATTTGGTTACTTGTCCATTATATTGGTTACTGACTAATACTGAATCGACTACTGTGTACCATTGCATTGGTTACTTACTAATAATGACTTTGTTACTGTGTAACATTATAATGGTTTCTGATGAAGACTAGGTTACAGACAATTACTGAATTGGTTACTGCTTAACATTACATTGGTTACTGCTTGACTATGTATATGTTACTGTTTAATGCTGGATTAGTTAATGCATAATGGTACTAACTAATGTTGCATTGGTTACTGACTAATAATGATTTGGTTACTGTGTACCATTACATTTGATATTGACTAAAAATGAATTGGCTACTGTGTACCATTGCATTTGTTACTGACTAATAATGACTTTGTTACTGTGTAACATTATAATGGTTACTGACTAATGCTGAATTGATTACTGCTTAACATTACATTAGTTACTGTCTGACTATAATATGTAATTGTTACTGACTTGGTTACTGACTAATGATGGCTTGGTTACTGTGTAACATTATATAGCTTACCGGCTAATATAGATTACTGACTAATAATGAAATGGCTACTGTGTACCATTGCATTGGTTGTAACATTATAATGGTTACTAATGAATAATTGATTACTGACTAATGCTGAATTGGTTACTGCTTAACATTACATTGGTTCCTGTCTGACTATAATATGTAATTGTTACTGATTTGGTTACTAACTAATGATAACTTGGTTACTGTGTAACATTATATTGGTTACCGGCTAACATAGATTATTGACTATTAAGGAATTGGCTACTGTGTACCATTGCATTGGTTACTGACTAATAATGACTTTGTTACTGTGTAACATTGTAATGGTTACTACTGAAGACTTGGTTACTGACTAGTGGTGACTTAATTACTGCTTAACATTATATTGGTTACCGTCCGACTATGTATATATTACTGACTAATAATGATTTTGTTACTGTGTAACATTGCATTGGTTACTGACTAATAATTACTTTGTTACTGTGTAACATTATAATAGTTACTGATGAATACTTGGTTATTGACTAATGTTAACTTGGTTACTATTTAACATTATATTGGTTACCGGCTAACATTGATTTTGTTACTTACCATTACTTATTCTGTTGACAGACAATGGAGATGATTCCAGTTGTACTTTATTTCAACGGCACATGGGCTAATAGTAACCAATACACCAAATTTGAAGTTACTGGCATATTAGTTCCATCAACTATTTCGTTCAAAGAAATGCTAACCAAAATATACAGTACATTACGGCTAAACACAAACGCAACAACATTGTCAATAAAATTTCAGATTAGAAGCGACATTCCACCGATCAGTATATCAGACGAAGCAACCTTACAATTCTTTCTGGAAATGAGTAGAAAATCTGATGAACAAGGTAAATTCCCACTTATTGTGGATATTGAACACAGAATGGGACGCACAACGATCTTGCATAACTTGACAAATGTAGAGAATCTACAATTTACGATGTAATGCCAATCAGATCAACACAAGGGAATTCAGCACTAATTCCACTAGCAAGCCAATCATGCCAATTTGGAACGCAATATGTTGATCATCTTGCAATATAAATTATTGAACAACAACTAGACAGACAACATGACAAATCATACGCAAAAGAACAATATGATGATGTAATATCGGATCCGAATGAACGTGAAGTAAAATTACACCAAACCTACACAGACAAAAAAATCCTCTCTCAAGCTATGAGGCTGCATTCAATCAGAAAAAACAGACAACACAAAGTCCAACGAACAAGTTATAGAGACTTTGTGCTAGTGTGTGTATGCGATAAAAATTGCAAATGGAAGATGAGAGCATCAAGTTTCAAAAAAACCAGTATGTTCAAGGTGAGAGAATTCAATGATATCCACACTTGTTCGGTCAATGTATTGTTGGGAGACCACAGACAGGCAAATAGTGAGTTGGTCAGTGAATGCATAATGCAAAAAATAATAAATTTGAAGAAAATATACACACCAACCGATATTGTTAAAGACATGATGTCAGAATATAATGTGTCTATCTCTTACCAAAAAGCATGGAGATCGAAGGAGAAAGCATTGGAAAAGGTGAGAGGAAATCCACACGACTACTCACTCATCCCATCATGGTTATACATGCTGAAGAAAACAAATCCAGGTAACACTTTAAAAACATTTATTGGTTTTACAACATTAGACAATAACAATATGATGTTCCACATTAACCAAGATATCATTACACGGTAGAATATTACCAATGTAAATTGTTTACTGATTAATATTGTATTGGTTACCTTAATGCAACATGTTGGTTACTGAATAATGCATTGATTACCAAACATGTGGTTACCAAGCATTAGTCATTAATATTATTCAGTAACCAAAATTGCATTAGTTAGTAACCAAATAAGCATTATACAGTAAACAATAAAATATTACACATTAACCAATACACCTTTATACATTATGCATGTTTAATTATTAAATCTTCAGACCATTTGTATGCGGTTATTATACATGTTTGGTTACCTTAATACGCATGTTTATTTATTAAATATAATATACAAGTTATAAGCAATTAACCACATGAACGGTTACCGATTACTAGTGATTTGGATACAGTATACTACTTGTAATTCTAATGATAGTGCTGATTTTCATATCAGGTTCCGTCACATCCCTTGAGTTGGAAACAAATGGCCGTTTCAAGTATCTATTCTTTGCCATTGGAGCGTCAATTCAAGCATGGCACCATTGTTTTCCAATCATTGTAATCGATGGCACGTTCATACAATCAACTTACGGGGGGACACTACTGATAGCAAGCACACAAGATGCAAACCGAAACATTATTCCAATTGCTTTTTCAGTTGTTGACAGCGAAAATGAAATGTCTTGGAGATGATTTTTCGTAAATTTGAGAATTGCTTGTGGAGTTAGGGAAGGTCAATGTATTGTTTCAGACAGGCATGAAGCCATTATACAAGGACTGAATTTTGTGTTTCCGGATATCATGCATGGTTCCTGCACATATCATATACTGAAAATATAAAAAACAAATTCAAAAAGAAAGGAGAAGAAGTTAAACAAGCTTACAACGGGGCTTGTAGAGCTTACACTGTCGAACAATTCAACAAACACATGGCTGAACTCGATGCCATTGATCCTCGAATAAGGACATATCTGGAGGAAGAGGCCAGATTGGATAAGTGCACCAGGCTCCATGGGACTGTAAGTAGGTACTCAACAATGACTTCAAACACAGCCGAATCTATTAACAATGCAATCAAGTTTATCAGGGATCTTCCAGTTGCGTCAATGATTGAATGCCTACGTTTTCTGGTTCAGAGATGGTATTTCACAAATAAACAATCAGCCATATCAACATTCACAACTCTTTCCACAACGGCTGAGAGAAAGTTGCAATCTAATATCTTAAAATCAAAGATACTTAAGGTAATTAATATTTGATTTAAATTATTGCGTCCTAATTTACATTTGCAACTTACTGATTATTATTAACTTGGTTACTTAATAATTGTAAATTAGTTACTGTCAAACATTTTATTGGTTACTGACTATTGCTAGCATGATTACTATGTAACCATATAATGGTTGCTGCCTATTGCTAAGTTGGTTACTGTGTAAAATTATACTGACTAACAGTAACTTGAATACTGACTTGGTTACAAACTAATGTTAACTTACTTAATGTGCAAAATTATATTGGTTACTGACTACTACTGAATTGCTAACTGTGTAATTACATAATGGTTACTGTATAATGCTTATTTGGTTACTGTTTCACATCATACTGGTTACTAATCAATACTGACTTAGTTAATATGTAACATTATAATGTTAATGAGATTTATAATTGTTTCTTTTATATTGGTGGTTACTTATTAACTAACATTCTGGTACTAGTTATTTGCTTACTGTATATTTGGCATGCAACTATTAATCTGATTGTATGTATTGGGTGTTGTAGGTTGAGACATCTAACTTTGTGATTTTCACTATTTATGATATCTCTAAACAATATATTGTGGACATCGAACAAAAGACATGCACATGCCGTAAATTTCAGTACCATGAAATGCCTTGTCCACACGCTGCTGCTGTTATAAGCAAGAGAAATTTGAGCTGTTATGATTTTTGCTCAATAAATTACACTAAAGCAACTTTGGTCGAGACATATTCAGCTTCCATCATGCCATTAACTGACAAAGAAAACTGGGATGTATCAGAAGAAGTAAGAAACATATGTATAAAACTACCCAACACAAGAAGACCAGCAGGAAGACCAAAAAAAGGGAGGTACAAACACGGATCTGAGATCAAAATTCAAAACAAATGCAGCAGGTGCCAAGAAAAAGGACACAACAGGAAAACATGTAATAATCCCCCGATTTTAAGACCACTAAAAAGGGTTTGATATAGTGCAGTTATATTAATAGTTTAAATACATGAATATATTATTGTTTACTTTGAGTAACCATTAAACGATTAGTTTGTACAATTTTTGATTGTGTATAGTAAACAAGATTGTAATTCATTTATATATTGATTTCTGATTTAAATGAAATATTAACAGTAACAGTAATCAAATAAATACATAACAGTAACAATAATAATTTTTAATGGTAACAACATAATTACATAACAGTAACCATAACATTTACCACCTAATAACATAACAGTAACCATACCAGTTTTTAACCAAATAATTACATAACAGTGATAATTACATAACAGTAACCACCTAAATTCATAACAGTAACAATACCATTTTATAAAGGTAACCACAATATAAACAACCTTTATATCCAGCAACATATAATTACCATAACATTTACCACCTAATAACATAACAATAACCATACCAGTTTTTAACCAAATAATTACATAACAGTAACCATCACAGTAACAACCTAATTTCATAACAATAACAATACCATTTTATAATGGTAACCACAACATAAACAACTTGTATATCCAGCAACATATAATTAAAAGGGTATTGAAGTATATGAAACCCATGTATACTCACACATGCACACTTAACATATGACATATGTCCTGATACAATATTGTAACTCTCTGGATACTATTAAACCATTAACTGGTTACCTATTTATACATGGTTGGTTACCAACTTTATATTACAAAATTATAATTGGTTAAAATTTTATACATGACAGTAACCATAACATTCACCATACCAGTTTTTAATGTAAACCAAATAATTACATAACAGTAACCATAACAATGTTTAATGGTACCCAAATAATTACATAAAAGTAACCATCACAGTAACCAACTAATTTCATGACAGTAACCATACCAGTTTATTATGGTAACCACAACATAAACAACCTTTATATCAAGAAACCTGTAATTAAAAGGGTATTGAAGTTTATGAAATCTATGTATACATAGCACATGTACACTTAACATATTATATATGGCATGATACAATCTTGTAACTCTCTGGTTACTATCAAATCATTATCTGGTTACCCCTTTATACATGATTGGTTACCAACTGTATATTTGAAAAAAAATTCAACAAACACAACTTAAAAAGAAACAAAATACCAACCAACAAACAAAATCTCTTTCATTAATGCTAATAAAATCAATCAAATATGTAATCCCATCTACATAAGATCCAATAAACATCAAAAAATCATAAACCATACACAAATGTTGTGTATAACACCAATACTTAAAAAAATACACAACAAAATTAATAAAGACAAAACAACAAAATCTGAACTAATCAAAATCTGGAACAAATCTTCCTGGAAATTCTCTATCAGTATCATAGCCCTCCAACTGCTTGTTCCTTGCATGCATATATAGGTTTGTGCATAACTTTTTCCGATACTGCGCAATGGGGAAAGGAATTGGAATCTGATCAAACTTCTGATGAATGACATGCTCAGCAAAACAAATTGTGAACATTTCACAATCACAGTAACAACAAACAACATATAACAAAGATCAAAAATAAACTCAACCTATATGTAATAATTAAAAAAATGTACACAATTTAACCCTTACCCCTCTACTTGTTCAGGAACCGTCTCAGCAAATTCCAACTCAATTATATCATCTTCGTCCTTGTTGCGATACGGGTCACTGCTGAAGTCAATGTCAGACCTATCCTTCCAAAAACCAGACTTGCGCAATAGAATGGGAAGAATGAAGATGTACGGCTCACAGACATCAGATATTTTAGTTTGCATAGATTTCCTTTTTGGTTGTAAAGAGTTGTAAACAGTTAGACACCTACGATGCACATCAAAAGTCAACAACAACCAATGATCCGGTGATGACATATGAATTGGGAATAACACATAGTCAACGTTCCTCCATGGTGTGTTGACATCCATAAACAGCCCACGTATGTATTCGGCAACATCACCCTCCCCAGACAGAACAATTTTGTCACAATTTTTTTTTGTATACTCCTCGAAAAGAGCGGTGATCTTGCTGTGAAACCAACAATCCGTGGTCGTTACCCTTATAGGAACACTTTCGGAATGTCTTGCCATTTTACGGAAATAATACAACGCAACATTGATGTGCTGAGCCAAAAAAAAATTAATAGGATATTAACAGTTGTTGGAAAATGCAAGTATGTGATGAATGTAACTAAATAATGTAAACATAACTATAAAAACATAAATTTTTAAAAAAATACTCACATCGTCGTCTAACCACTGCCCAGGCGTCTTTAATTTATAGAACCATATCTTCGATGATATTGCAATTGATCCAAATACAAAAGAAGGCATGATAATATCATTCTTTCCAGGAAATTTGTCCGTCCTTCAATATAATAACATAATATTAGTATACACACTAACATTAACAATTACCGTATTAATATACACACTACTACAAATCAAACTTGCACTTTCAATAATTAACATACTAAACAACCAACTTAATTTTAAACAGTACCCTGCTAACCAACAAATATTAAAATCAAAATCATAATCAAATAGTAACTAACACATAATTAATAGGTAACCAAAACATAAACTAATATTAACCAGAATATAAAGTAATAGCAACCATAACATTTATTAAGTAAACACCCTATTTATTTAATATTAACATTTATTTAATATTTAACATTATGCAGTAACCGAAACAAAATTAGTCAGTAACCAAATAAGCATTATACAGTAACCAATGTAATATATACAGTAAACAATACTGCTTTCTATAGTAACCAATGACAGTAACCAAAACAACATTATATAGTATAATGTTGCCCAGTAACCAATACAGCAAACCAAAATCAGTAAATTAAACAACAATTTAATTTTAAACATTAATCTGGTAACCAAACCATAATCACATAGTAACCGAAACATAATTACTAGGTAACCAAAACTTAATCTAATGGTAACCAGAATATAAAGTAATAGTAACCATAACATTTATTTAATAATAACCATATGTTACTACAATAATACAAACTTATTTGTTTCATAAAAAACTATAGCATTGTTGACAACAAAAAACAAACCTTTTTCTGTTGTTTATTCCAATTTTGAACCATTCTTCAAACAATGCCTCTTCAAATTTTGAGGGCATCTCCATGCATGATTTGGGGAATGCACTTAAACGTGCAAGTGTTTGACTAGCAGCACCCACTACAGTACATGATGAACCAGCCGATCCGAACTCTGCTGTATATGGAGAACGTAAAATGGCACTCTTTACAGTTTCACGTACAGGTCTACCACCGGCTTTGTGAACACTCTTCTCCAACTCATCACACTTTGCTATGTCCTGAGTGGTGAGAACCATAAAATCAAGAGCATACCTGCTTGCTGCCTCACCTTTCTTCCCCTTTTTCAGTTGACATAAAAAGGTAATATATACGATTAGTAACCTGAATAACGTAAACTAGTAACCAACTAACTGTACAACAGCCAACAAACTTAAATGAACATGATATATTAGTAATCTGAATAACATAAACTAGTAACCAAATCATTAAATAATAGTATACAAATTACAATATAATGGTAACCAAAACACAATATCATAGTAACCAATTCACTATATAATGGTAACCAAAACATAAATAACATTTAAATAAATGATGGCACATAATTATAACACTAACCTTATCAGCATCATACACAACAATCTCTTTCCCAGTACGTTGGCTTAATATGTCGAAAGACGGCATGTCATTATAATTGTCAATCTGCGCAAAATAAATAACAATTTAATAATTAAAACAAAAGACATATATCACATAACAAAAACAAACAAATATGTCTAACCTTGACATCTTCTTCATCATCATTATTTTTTTTTCATCAGGCTCTTCAACCATAACATCACGTTCAACTTCATTAGCAATCTCAATTACATTCACATCATTATTCTCCAAGAGAATTGACACATCATCACCAACTTCATTACCCAATTCAATTTCATTCACACCCTTCTTCTCAACTTCATCCAACACATCATCACCATCATTATTCTTATTCACCTTTGAACCATAATCAACAACCTCATCAACATGGACCTCCTCCACCCTAACATCAGCATCCTCATCAGCAGCATCATCAGCAACTTCACCACCTTCACCGCCTTCATCTCCTTCATCTCCTTCATCGTCATCGTGGTCATCATCATCATCATCATCATCATTATCACCAGCATTGTCAGAATTGTCGTCATCTGAATCACCATCAAGCTTTTTGCCCCCTACGTCTTTGATAGCACGTAACTCATCTCTAATAATAAACCTAAGGTCCCTGCATAACTGAACATGTAAAAGCTGCATTTCATCTTTGATATCAGTTCGCAACTTTCCAAATTCTTTCTTCAATTCATAAACTTCTTTCTTCAATTCAGACACTTTCTTCTCCAACGGCTTAGACCGTACATCAATTGCCTCTTTCATAACAGAAATATCAACACCAATGTTGTCAGCCTTCACTTTTTTATCTACTTTTTTGTCACCATCCTTCCCATTAAAAAAGTGAAAACTGCCCAAATCAAGCCGATCCTTCTCCTCGGCCGTGGGAATCAAACTGTTTATCCTCAGCTGAAAAATAATAAGTATACTTAAATATATCATCTAACAAACAATGTACAATTACATTGAAATAAACCGTAAATAAAGAATCATAAATACATAATCAGTAACCAAATACATATATACATGTAACCAAATGTATAATAAGTAGTAACCAGCTAAATTTATAAATGTAACCAAATGTGTATATTCGGGTAACCAACAACAATGTTGTTAGTAACCTGAATGTAATCTTATCAGTAACAGTATTTGAATATTCAAGCAACCAAAAACATTGTTATTATTAACATGCATATAAAATAATCAGTAACCAAACGTGTATATAAAGGTAACTAACTACTTTGTTGATAGTAAACTTCACATAATATTTTCAATTATCAATTATATAACCAAAGGTAAATCAACATACCTGTCCGGAACAAAAAACTAATTCATTCAACTTGTCATTTGAAATCGGCTTCATTAACTCCTTCCATTTGAATAAACGGACATCCGACGGATGCTCGTCATTGCATATACCCCGATTTTTGAATGTCGGAATAGTTTCAAACATAAATACTTGGAATACATACGGAAGCCCGTTCAACTTGTACAACTTGGTGTAATGATCCATGTAAAAATTGTATGTTGAAACACCATTCTTTCCTTTCCTATAACGCCCCTTCAAAGCATTAGACAAAGAGTACTTTGTCATCTCAAAAGCAACTTTCCCCCAAGGAAAACTACTAACATCGCCATAACACAAAAAATTAACCATTGCCTCATCAACGTAATTTTCAGAAAATGTGCACATAATGAAATTAAAGACTAAAAATATCATAGACATCTTAATAGCCTCGTCATCATCGTCAAAAATTGCATTCCTATATATCCTACCTATACCACTACGTGTCACAGCTTCGTCACCAAAAAACTTACCATTAAGCAAATTCTCCATACCTTTATATGGAGTTATATCATCCTCACCCTTCCATCTCAACCCAGATATCATACAAAACTCAGGCAAACCGAACCTGACCCTTTTCTCTCTGAACAAAAACCACATTTCATCGTCATCCCTCTGGTGAACCTCCCTAACAAGAGCGTGGTGAATAATCTGGGAATACATTTGGTGCTCGCCAAACTCAAGAAAATTCCCAAAACATGTTGCCTTAAATTCATCCAGCTGACTCTTATTCAATTTATTTGCAATGATACTGGGGACTTCCATGTCGCACCAATAAATCACTTTTCCATTGAATTTTCTGTTGCATTCTTCATAATAAAGATCCCATAACTGCAAGTAAACAAAATCAGATTTACAAAGTTAACTAACGAATCATATGATAGTAACCAAAACAACATAGACAAGTAACCAATATAGCTTTAGTCAGAAAACAAAACATCATTAATCAGTAACCAATCTAGCATTAGACAGTAACCAAGACATCATTACACAATATAATATTTAGACAACAGCCAACAAATCATTAAACATTAACCTAGACAATAACCAAGACAGAATTATACAGTAAACAACATTTTGCAAGAAGGTAACCAATGTAAATTGGTTACTTATTAACGCTGTCTTGGTTACCTTCATGCAACATGCTTGTTACTGTCTAATACATTGGTTACCAACCATGTGCTTAGCAATCATTAATCATTAACCATTCAGCATTATACAGTAACCAATACAATGTTGCACATTAACCAATACAGCTTTATACAATATACTGGATAGACAGTAACCAATACATCATTAGACAGTAACCAAGACATCATAAGACAGTGACCGAGACATCATTATACAGTAACCAATACACGCATAAGACATTAACCAATAAATCATAAGACATTAACCAATACACTCATAAGACAGTAACCAAGACATCATAAGAGTAACCAATACATCATTAGACAGTAACCAAGACATTATAAAACAGTAACCAATACATCATATGACAGTAACCAAGACATCATAAGACAGTAACCAATACATTAATAACACAATAACCAAGACATCATTAGACAGTAACCAAGACACACAAGACTGTAACCAATAAATCATAAGACAGTAACCAAGACACTCATAAGACAATAACCAAGACATCATTAGACAGTAACCAAGACATCATAAGACAGTAACCAATACATCATAAGACAATAACAAATACATCATTAGACAGTAACCAATACATCATAAGACAGTAACCAATACATCATAAGACAGTAACAAAGACATCATTAGACAGTAACCAAGACACTCATAAGACAATAACCAAGACATCATTAAATAGTAACCAAGACATCATAAAACAGTAACCAATTCAATTTTGGTTACCTACATGCAACATGGTGGTTATTATCTAATGCATTGGTTACCAATCATGTGGTTACCAAACATTAATCATTAATATTATGGAGTAACCAATTAAGCATTGTATAGTAACCAACTAAGCATTATACAATAAACAGTAACAACATTTAAATTAACACACCTTTAAAATTCGTTGAGTTGGAATTATCTTCTGGATAAGCACTTGAGCTTCATTCTTCACAGTGACATCAAAATCAGAATCTAATTGCACTTCGGAATGTTTGATATCGCTATGTATCACCAAACTACTCTCATTCTTACTCGATTTATAACATACATCCTTCCCCTTTCCCTTCCCCTTGCTCTCCACAACAAATTTCTTCAATTTCTTAACAGAACTACCCTCCACAATCCTTTTCCTCTTCCCATCCTTCTTCCTTGTATCAACCATTCTATACAAAACATAAAAACAACAAAAACCAAAACAATGAATACTGCATTCTGTTAGTAAACTACTTTAATATATAATACATTAAACTAATAAGAAAATACTCACTTGAAGCAATAATAAACACCAGAGTCGATCAATGGAGAAGAATAACGAGTAACAACTACAATGAACCAGACGAGTAAGACCGACAACGACAATGAACCATACAAGTAACGAGTAACAATGACAAAGGCGAACAACTCAACGAGTATGCCGAACAACTATGATATAGACGAAGAACGAACGAACAAGTATGAAGAACAATCACCGGAAACAATATTTTTTAACTCCGATTACGTTTAGTCGCGACATATGATAGAAGCAAGGGTTTCAGCATGCAAAAGAGGGTTTGGTAACTGCAGAGGTTATCACGCTATTCAAAAAAAAAATACAAATGATAAGTGGTTATCACGCTATTCGATAAAAATAACTTTTTACAGTTTCAAGCCATTAATATTTATCATTAATCCTAGATATATTACTATTGTAAATATATATGATAAAATATTATATTTTTGTAATTATTTTATTAATGTATGATTTTTGTAATTATTTTCATAAATGTACTATAATGTGTAATTGTTCCATCATTTAATTAGGGTTTCCATGTACTCAATTAAAATTTAAATCCTTATTCAAGTACATTTAATTTCTTAACCCAATTAAAATTGCTTTAATTAGGTTATAAAATTAATTAATTGAGATGTATAAAATAAATCTCTTAGAATTAGTATATATTTTAAATACCATTATTCTCTCATACCATAACCCTTAAGTTATTCAATTTTTCATTCCTAATATATAATTAGATTACATTAGTTTCTTTTATTTGTTTATATAATAAACAAATATAAACAATCACATAATATTCATATTCACTTACTCACATATTCATACAAAATAATTTAATATATTGAGACATGATCCACGAATCTCTTAAATTAAGCCATTAGTATATAATTAAAATACTAGGACCACTAAATAAAAATAACCATTTAGGTTATTTAATTCTCATACCTAATTTAAATAGCTATTTAAATTATACAATTTATATTTTATAATTAAATTTAATTTCCTCATTCTCTTCATAAATTGTTTTCAAATAATTTATTTATATATTAAATATATAATTTAATATATTCAAATATTAATTTAATTTACTAACTAGTTAATACCAATATACATATTTTACATATTGGTCTCATCTCATATTTTTACTTTACATCATTTGGTATAACATTAAATAATATACCATTATTCATGTAACATAATATCATATATCCAATTATTTTCTTTCCTTTCTATAAATTGTCTTCATAATTTATTTTAAAATAGTAAATATATTAATATATTCACCACATTAAATACATGCATACATTACACTCAATAATGTAATATATGATTTCTTCAATAAAATAGTGGTTATACGTGAAGTATATTTAATATATCAATTTACCACATTAAAATAATTTAATATTATAAATTATTTTAATTTTACCCATCTAATTTCGTTTAATAATTTACTCCTACACTTTACTTACATATAATAAATATATAATCCAATATATTTATTATACATAACATCATATATCGCATGACACATATTTCTTTGTGCACTACAATATCACATAACATATCATCTAATAAGAATTTTTTTTATTTAATTTTTATTTTAATATTACCTAAAAATTTGGGTTATCACAACATCGATCCAATCACATACCCATATACATACGGAATCATCATAATTGATAATTTGCATAAGGTTTGGCTCTGATACCACTGTTAAGATTTTATATAACGTAAGCATACAATCAAATTACACAAATCTAGCGAAACGAGATAAAATCATATTTTAAAATTTTATACAAATCATTACCATGATCTTTCCTTATGCTCAATTATCAATTATATGAAAGAGATAGAGAATCAGAATTGTACCCTCATAAAAATATGTTTCCCCAGGTACGAGTACAACTCCAAATCCTTTGCGTTCTCCTTAAATTTACCGGTTAGATTCTTTCATTTGATCAACGTTAGCCATCCAAGTGTTTGGCCTCTAGAGGTGATCCACCAAGGAATAATATATTTTCAAGAAGATGGGTATTGGCAAAACCCTAGTTTCTATCTCTATATAAATTGTAAGTTCTCTCCCAACTATTAGAAGTGTGTATATGTTGTGTAACTCTAACTCATAATAAGACTCCTCTTATTTATAGATGTAGGCAACTCTCTTAAACTATTTAGGAATATGATTTTATTTTAATTAAACTCTTTCAAATAATTAAACTCCTAATTCAATTAGGAATTTATGAGAGTACTTATATTAATTAATTCCTGAACTCTTTTAAGAATTAAATAACAATAATAATAATAGTAATAATAAAAATAAGACTCCTCTTATTAATTTATATTTAATATTTCTAAAATATTAAATAATAAATATTAGGCTATTTAATTTATTATATCACCATAGATTAAATTAAATATACTTAACTTATTATTACAATTATGTGATTTACTTCTTAAATATTTTCTTTTTGTGATGTGACTCTTTAGGTTCTCCGTATTAAACCGGTTGTGAATACATTAATTAGAACAATTTTAATCTTATTTAAATAAATAAATTAAACTATTTAATTTATTTAAATAAATAATATTTATTCTACAATAAGGATAAGCCCCATTAGCGATCAACGACTTTCTAGATAATATAGATTTCAATATTAATCATAAAAGAACCTTTCAGTGAATAGTTATCATACAATTCAATCCTTCTATCATATAATGTCACAATTAAATATAAGACATAGAATTACTGCCAAGTCTTATTTTATTTAATTATATATATTTAGATTCTCAAATGCACAACTTAAATAATGTAAATTAAAAACTACTTTTAATTTCATTTTGCATGAACCATAGAATTTTGAGTTGTCATTTATCGAATCACATAGGACATTCTCTTCTTTTATTGAAAGTGATAGATTCTTTGTTGATCATTCACATATCTCTATATACAACTTATTATGCCCAAGTATACCATTTGATATACCCTTGAGGTCTTAAAGGATATGTCAAAGAATAAATCATCATACATAAGATAAAATGAAGATCTCAAGTCTAAGAATCACTTGTACTACTATCACTACAGAAATTTCTATTGACAGACAAGTAAAACTCCATTACGTATTTCTTTAGCGAGTCACGTTCAGTGAACTCATTCTCCAATAAACACCTACATACTTGTTTTAGTGTCTCCACATAAATGATTATAAGATCAATCATCCTCTTCCTTAGAGCAAGCAAAGTATGTACCAATCTATCTGGATTCACTAATCCCTTTTTTTAGTAATCTAACGATTAGGAACGATTTTAGTTTTAAGTTTTCTAAGAATTTAGATCTCATTAGCATGATCATCTTCATTATTCTAAAAGCATTACTCAAAACTATAGGTTTATCACATATAACATAATAGTGTCATGTAGATAAAGAAAAATACCTTTAATAAATTAAACTTTTTTTAATAAATGAATAATATTACAAAGTATATGCTACATCATATCAAATATGATTGGCCTATGTGCATACTACTTTCAGATAGTAGTACAAGTGATCCTTGGACTTAAGACCATCATAGTACCTTGTGTATTCTGAATTATACTTTGTCATATTCGATCCTTAATACTTCAGAGTATGTTATAGGGTAATCTTGGGTATAACAAAGTGTACATGGAAGTAAGTGAATGATCAACAAATGATCTACCACTACCAGTAAAGGGAGAGAATGTCCTATGCGATTCGATAAATGACAACTCAGAAATCCTTAGCCAAGATGAATGGAAATTAAAAAGGTGTTTCTGATTTGCATTAATTAGAGTTGTGCATTTTGTGAATTGAAATACATATGATTTAATAAATAACTTGTTAATAATTCCATGTATTATGTTTAATCAGGACAATGTATGGTAGAAGGATTGAATTGTACGGTAACTATTTACACAATACGTTCTTTGTAATTAAACATTGATTTCATATTATCTGGATAGTCAAAATACACTAACGTAATATGTCACTCTTAATGTAGAATAAATATTATTTATTTATTTTTGAATTAAAGGAGTTTAAGTCATCAAAAATAACATTAGAATGGTTCTAATTTATTTATTATACTTACCAGCTTAATATTGAACCTAAAGGGTCACACTGCAAAAAGAGAAATATAATTTTAGAAGTAATTGTCTTAATAATAAAAATAAATAAAGTATATTTAATTTATTGGTGGAATAAGTTAAATAGTTTGATATTTATAATTAAATATTTTAGAAATAATAAATTATAAATTAATAAGAGGAGTTTTATTATTATTATTATTATTATTATTATTATTATTATAAAATAATTAGCTTAATAATAATAATAATGAATTAAGTGTATTTAATTTATTAGTGGAATAAATTTAACAACTTATTTTTTATAATTAAGAATTTGGAGAAATACTAAATTATAAATAAATAAATAAGAGAAGTCTTATTATTAATTTAGTTCCTAATTAAATTGTGATTTAAATTAAAACCCTAAGTCCCAAAAGGTTTAGGAGGGAGGGTTAGCCTATAAATAAGATGAGTCTTATTGTGGAACAGAGTAATATCAAGATTAATATTAATGCTACTTTACAAGTATTCTAAAAAACTTGAGGAGTTCGGAGAGAGAGAATTAGGGTTGTAGACGTCGGGAAAAATTTTCTTTTTTGGAATTCCTCTTTTAGTTTTTCTACCCTTTATGTTTTCTATATGTGTTTTGAATTTTGTTTGAAATGGCGATTTTGACAAAAGAGTCTGTCACAAAATGTCGACGATATAAAAATTCAGAATCGCTAGTTGGAAGTAGTGAAATGGTTGTACCAAATCAACCCAGTTATGAAAAGTTTTGTAAAAAGGACCAATTATTGGACTTTATTTAACATGCCTTGGAAACCGAGATTCATAGAGTTCGGGAGCTTGATTAAGCGAGAGGAAAGTGTTAGGCACCCCTCGACTTCCGTGAAAACACGATTTCCACATCTTTTCAATTTACTAATTATTTGAAGTGTGTGTAGTTAATTGGGCCTACATGCGTTATTTAGAAGTAGTGTTATGCCTAGTTTGCACCTATATACAAAGGGTTTGATATTTTGAAAATAGACTTTCAAACGATTTTGCTCACATAGTAATTGAGGCCTTTGATACTTCCATTTTATTCCGTATTCAGCTCGTTTTGATTTTATTCTTGAGATGCAAAAAATCTTCGATAAAATATTTTACATACAAGTGTCGAGCTTCTTATGGGCATGAAAGCCATCAAAGTAACCCGAACACCACATCTAAGATTGGCAAGCTGATTGTACAACAGAAAAGGGTCCAATATGGGAACCAGATCTAGATCTGTCTGCTAGAACTTAGATCGCATGGTTCCTAGGCTCACATAATGTCACATGAATAGCCTGCATATCAAATATCGTAAAATAAGATAAATACTTAATCTGAATGTCGCAAAACAAAGGATTAATCAGTTAAATCCTTACATCAGTTAAATCCTTCTCGTTTCCTCTACATACAGATCTAGGGATGCGCGGTTGTTGGGTAAATCTAATTACTCACAGCACGTAAGTATACATGGTCAACAAGTAATATAATAGTAAGTAGAGTATTGTTCCTTTAGAGACTGTAATAAGAATTTAAACCTCATAATTACCAATTTTTTATTAATCCTAATTTTATTAAACTAATCAATTTCCAGTTTATAACTAAAAGTATTAAAAATATTAAAATCACCAAACAATCAATAAACGCTAAAAACTAAATTTTCAAACAAATAATGGAGAATTAGGCTTTCGACTTCACTCTAAGCATTACTCTGATTATTACACATTTATTCCAGTTTAACTCACTATCCCAGTTTATTAATCAAGAACACGTATGTAGCACTAACCACCTCTCGATGCACTAATACCGTATTAACCCAAATCCATAATTAAGATAGAATTAAGTTAAACACCTTAATCAACTAACTCACTATATCTCTATGTGAATTACAATTAAAGAATGTTTAAGTTCAAGCTCTTTATCTGATTACATGTGATGTCAAGCATATCTCTACCCTAACATTCATCAAGATTCTGTTCATTCACATAAATCAAGAACACATGCTATATTAACTAAGTCTAGGCTCGTATTTCATCTCTCGAGTTCATACAAGTCCACGAAGAATCGTTGATCACGCAATTCATAAACTCAAGCTCAAATTAATATAGATAAACTGAATAAATCTTAATAAACTGAAATCAAAGATTACATAATCATCGTTCCACTTAAAGATCCGTCTTAAGCCTAAAAAGTATTTAGTTCATCATAAATGAAATAATAACTGAATAAATTAAAGATAACATCTCTCAATTACAAATATAAAACCAAAGTAGAAGAATAACGCAGAACACCCTTCACTTTAGCCTTAATCCACAATCGATATGAACGTTCTTTAAAATCTTCACTCCGATGCTCGCTATCCAATTATGTCCTTAATCACTGTCAAATGCTTTGCATGATGATGATTTCATTGTTAGTTGCTCAATATATATACCACCACTGAGTTCTGGTCAAATTCCCCTATCATATAGAGTCCCAAAGCCATGCAAGTCTTCAAATCCATGTTCCAGCAGAGTTCGAAGCAAGTTAGGACAGCCCAGAATTCGGCACCGCCGCCCCGGCGGGGATATTTGCATAAGAAATGCCCGTCCCGGCGGGCATGGCCCTTATCCTGTAGAGCTGAAGACCCCCTGCCCCGGTGGGGGTGTAAAGGTTAAATAGGCCCGCCCCGGCGGGGGTATGACATCTTGGCTGAGCTTTGCTTTCTTCTTTTTATCTCTCTTCTAGCTACTTTATTGCCACCAATTCACTCCTTTTATGCTCAAACACCACACCACCACACCTACACATTAAACAACAAGAAACAAGTAAAATAGAACATAAACACGAGAAATTGACACCGATTAAGCTTTGATTAGGAACCGATTCGTGAATATAAAATCCACTTATCAAAATCCCCTAAACTTAAAACGTGCTAGTCCTCGACCACATGCAATCAAATAAACTAACATGCTATGCAATGCAATGCAATGAGACGTAATGCATCTACTATATGTCTACGAATCCATAGTATCACAGAATCAACTTTATTCCTTTGGCCTCAGAAAAATTAAGCAAACACTACAACACTTAATTAATAAAACCAATCGATAATTCTTTACTAATCCTTGAATCTTACCCCATTCCTACTGGTATAGTGTGTGTGTGTGTTCAACATCCAAGCTAACTAATACAGATTCAAATTCAATACATAACCAATTTCTTAGAAGCATTCATACAGAGCAAACTCAAAAAGTTCAAAAGCAGACGAGTTCCAACTAAAACTGATCAATCACTACTATCAAGGGTTCACACAGGGTACTTATACTTTATGCATATACAATTATCATTTTTCTCTTTTTTTTCTTTACGGAGGTTTTTTGCTCTTTTGCCCGTTTTATTCTCTCTTTTTTTATGACTGTGCAATGTGCCATTACATTAGGCTAACAGTGCTACCCCTTAGCGAGCATTCAACCAATGACTCCCATACCATAAAAGACCTTAGGGCACTAGGTGTTAAGACACCCCTACGGGCGTACTTGCTCAAGTAACAAAGGCCCCGAAACAAGACTAGTCATGATATATATTTTATTTTTATTATTTTATTTTTTTTAGATATGCATGTAAAGCTTATGTACCCCACATTTATTTCCGCCAAACTTAGGTTCTTGCCCAATTCTTCGTCTTCACTGCTTATCCTTGTCCTTTTCTCATTTACACTAGCATTATCCTTTAAAAACTCTTTATGTATCAATTTGATCCAATTAGTCGACACAGATGTTATTCGCGTGCTACCCTTTTTATACCAGTTTCAAACAAGAACAAGATCCAATTCATAACAAAAACTACATCACGGTTCTAAAAATCAGTGATGTATTTGTCTACTTAATCTCAATCTCATCGTTGACCAAAATAAAATGAACTCTAATACTACTGGATATTTGCAAAACAACACAATTCTAACTATTTTTTTTATATATATATGGGCAAACATAACATGAATGCAAACATAAATAAAAACTAAATATGCACCTATGCTACTATGTAACTATATGATTACATGAATGCTTAAAACTAACATGCAAAATAAAATCTAACTCCCCCAAACTTAAAAACTACAATGCCCTCATTGTATAAATATAACAGTAAAAATATGAGGACTTCCCTGTAATCACTTTAAGCCTGGGGTGGTGGTGTGTTGTGCTCTTCTTCTTCCTCAAAATCACTTCGTGGAAAGCGTGGCATTGGACCCGGTTGCTGGTATGGAAATTGAGCAGTAGGATTGAAGCTTTGGAGCGTCGTGTTCAATGATGCGAACGACATGTTCATTGCATTAAACATATGGTCTTGTCTCGCAACAAGTCGCCTCATCTCCCTTCATGTTTCCTTGTTGTGCTCCTTCATTTGTCCTTGAAATGCAAGAAATTGAGGGCTAGATATGGCGTCAGAAGATGGTTCCGCCTCAGTTCCTTGCTCTCCCATAGTCTCGTCCTCATCATCCGAGGTGTCTTCAGCGTCAACTTCGTCCTCCGAAGCTAATGGAAATACAAAACCTAACCCTCGAGGATGTGATTCACCTCCGGCCCACACTGAATACCGTGCTATCATTCTAGAATCTAGTAGCTGCAGCGGTATTTTAGTGGGTTCATCATCAGACCATCGAACTCCTGCTTGGTGACACAACCCAAAAATGAGTGATGGGTGTGGCAAGCCGCCCGAAAAAATTGCCTCGCAAGCATCGGCGAATGGAAAAGCTGATTATGGACCCGACGTTGATGATGAAATCTTGCACAATCGCATATAAGAGTAGTGCCTTCTCTTTGGTCACGTCCGATGTGTGCGTGGATGGAAACAGTTTTGCACATAAGAAGGCATACCAAATCTTCCCATACCTGCTGAGATCCTTGCTGTGGAACATTGTGCCTCCTTTCTGACCCTTGATCCATGTTGTTCCCGGCTTAGTCACTTCTTTGAGAACAGCTTCAAAGTCAGGATCGAAATCCCTCAAGTGAGCATGTTGGTATTATCTAGGCACCCATAACTGATAATACGTGTTAATGGCATCGACACTGAACTGGACCAATCTCCCACGCACAAACACGTTGAAAGGGGCTTTGTCCTCAGCGTTAGCATAGAACTCTTTGACCACATTGACAACAGCGGCCTCAAGTTCCTTGGTGAATTTGTTTCACCCCTTCTGATATATTTGTTGCATCATCTCCCCATCCACATGATCCGGTGCCAACCCCCGCTCTGGTGTAAGAGCTTTCGTCACCATATAGTCGTAACGGTCGGCGGCGGCGACACTTTTGAATTTGCGTCGGTCGAATGTTCGTGATGGTGGACTGGTGCCGGAACTCTCTCCTCGTTGCCTCTTAGACGTCGACTTAGATGCCATTGATTTTAGAAAACCTTGACACAAGTCTTTCTTCCCCCAAACTTGGCTCACACACTTTGTCAAACACTTGGTGTGCACACTGAATTCTTTCCCCCAAACTTGATGAATTTATGGCAATTATGGTGATTGGAGATGAAGAACTTGAAGATGGGTTACTCACTCTCAAGTCCAAGATGAATTCCCACGATACGAACCCTAATTCGTGGCTTTCTGAGTTTAAATTGAATGTAGGTGATGAACAGGGGTTGTGAGGGTGTGTTTATATAGATGTGGTGTGATGGAGAGGGTTATGAGTAATGGATTGAAGTGGTGGGGAGATGTAGGGGAGGATGCCAAAATCGTGGGAATGAAGTAGGGAGATGTAGTGGGAGTTGCCAGATTCGTAGGTATAAAGTGGGGGTAATGGATGGGAGTTGGAAGTTTATTTGAGAAAGAAGTAGTAAGAAGAAGTTTATTTAACATGTAACTGCCGAAACCGTTTCAAATCCAGGACTCCCGCCTCGGCGGAGGGTACTAAGCCTAAAAGACCCGCCCGGCGGGCATGCTCCCTAACTTCTGAACCTAGAGACCCCCAGCCCGGTGGGGGTTTTGTGCTTGTGAGGGTCCGCCCCGGCGGGGGGTGGATTTCCTGAACCTGGCCTCTTTTCTCCTTTTTCCTTCCTTGCTACTTCAACAATTATCAGATTAAGTCCTGCAAACCATGAAACATAGCTATGAGTAATGGTTGAGCATTTTGAAGCATGGTAAAGCAATTAACAAGAACAATATAACTTAGCGATTACTGAATGAAATTATTGTATTCTAATCAATCTAAACTATAATCTACTAGCATGACTAAAATATATGGAAAATAAAAATACGATTGGGTTGCCTCCCAATTAACGCTTGATTTTAAGTAGTTCAGCCTGACTACTTCCTGTTTATGGTGCGACGGATAGTGTTATTGTGATGGCGTCCCAATTAGACTCGCCAGCCCAATAATGCTTCAACCGTTAACCGTTGACCGTTGACCTTGAAAGTTTCCAATGGATTTCGACTATAAAGTTCAACGATGCCATGTGGGAAAACTATTTTGATGGTGAATGCTCCCGACCATCTTGACTTAAGCTTGCCTGGGAATAACCTTAATCGTGCGATTTTCTTTGTATAGTTTCGAGTTCTCGTATGCTTGCAGGCGGAATTCATTGAGTTCATTTAACTGAAGCAGTCTCTTTTCACCTACAGCTGCTTGATTGAAGTTCAGTTTCTGAATAGCCTAGTAGGCCTTGTGCTGTAAATCGATAAGTACGTGACAAGCTTTCCCGTATAGTAATTGGTATGGTGACATACCAATCAGTGTTTTATACGCAGTCCGGTAAGCCCATAGTGCATCATCCAACCTGAGAGACCAATCCTTTCGATTCGGATTCACTACCTTTTCCAAAATTCTCTTCACCTCCCTGTTTGAAATCTCAGCTTGCCCACTTGTTTAGGGATGATATGCTGTAGCAACCTTATGGTTGACCCCATACTTTGCCAATAGAGATGTGAACGATTTGTTGCAGAAGTGACTATCTTCATCACTTATAATAGCTCTCGGCATGCCAAACCTCGTAAAAATATTCTTCTACAAAAATTTGAGAACCACTTTGGCATCGTTAGTCGAGAGTGCTACGGCTTCTACCCACTTTGATACATAGTCCACCGCAAGCAAAATGTACTGATTGGTAAATGAGGAAGGGAATGACCCATGAAATCTATGCCCCATACATCAAAAATCTCAACTTCTAAAATAGTTTGAAGTGGCATCTCATTCCTTTTTGATATGTTGCCCACCTGTTGACATCTATCACAAGTTTTAACAAATTGGTGGGCGTCTTTAAATAATGTAGGCCAATAAAACCTGGCTTAAAGCACTTTTGCCGCTGTTTTCTCACTACCATAGTGTCCCCCATACGCCGATGAGTGGCATTCATGCAGTATGTTCCTCACTTCACTGTAGGGCACACATCTTTTGATGATCTTGTCGGCGCACTATTTGAATAAGTAAGGCTCATCCCACATATACCACTTGACTTTATGAAGAAACTTCTTTTTCTGTTGTCGTGTAAGATCATGGGGAAGAATGTTGCTCAATAGATAATTCACAAAGTCTGTGTACCATGGAAATTCTGTATTTATCCCAAATAGTTGCTCATCCGGGAATGACTCGTTGATTACACACTTGTCCTCTTCCTTATTCTAATTTTCCAGCCTAGAAAAATGATCAGCGACTTGGTTTTCCGTCCCCTTTCTATCCTTTATTTCTAAATCAAACTCTTGTAAAAAGAGAATTCATCGGATAAGGCATGGCTTAGCATCTTTTTTTGAAATTAAGTACCGAATGGCCGAGTGATCTGTATAACCTATTACCTTTTTCCCGATCAAGTATTCCCGAAATTTATCGAACGCATACACCACTGCAAGTAATTTTTTTTCCGTAGTTGTGTAGTTTATTTAAGGCTACGTGAGTGTCTTACTTGCATAATATATGGCATGAAATACCTTCTCTCATTGTTGACCCAAAACAGCCCCTACCGCATAGTCGCTTGCATCACACATTAACTCGAAGGGCATGGGCCAATCCGGTGCGACGATTACGGGAGCTGTGGTCAATTTCTTCTTCAACAACTCGAATACCAATTTACACTCCTCATCAAACTTGAAAACCGAATCCTTCTCTAAAAGACTGCACAGAGGTTTTGCAAATTTAGAGAAGTCCTTTATGAATCTCCAGTAGAACCCAGCATGTCCCAGAAAACTTCTAATTCCTTTAACTGAACTCGGTGGAGGAAGCTTTTCAATTGTATCCAACTTCGCTTTATCAACCTCTAATGCTTGAGCCGAGACATTGTGCCCCAAAATTATACCTTCTTCAACCATGAAGTGGCACTTTTCCCAGTTAAGGACCAAATTCGTGTCTGTGCATCTTTGTAAGACCATTACCAAATTCTCCAGACATGCATCAAAATCATCCCCATAGACAGAGAAGTATTCCATGAAGACTTCAGTATTTTTCTCTATCATGGCCGAGAAGATGGCCATTATACACCTCTGGAAGGTAGCGGGTGCATTACACAAGCTGAACGACATTTTCCTGAATGCGAATGTGACGTATGGGCACGTGAAAGTAGTCTTCTCTTGATCTTCAAGAGTGATGACGATCTGATTATAACCTGAATATCCATCCAATAAGCAATAGTACTCATGTCCCGCTAATCTGTCCAACATCTGATCGATAAAGGGCAAAGGAAAGTGATCTTTGCGGGCCGCCATATTCAACTTCCTATAGTCTATGCAAACCCTCCAACCAGTCACTGTCCTTGTCGAAATTTGATCATTATCATCATTCTAAACTACGGTCATTCCTCCCTTTTTCGGGACACATTGCACCAGACTGACCCACTTACTGTCTGAAATCGGGTAAATGATACCCGCTATAAGACCCTGAATTTTCAGAAAATATTAAAATAATTGTTTAGTACATAAAATTCTTAAAGCATGAGATTGGTTCGAACGAGTATATATATATATGTGTTACGAGGTATGTGGTATTGTGTTACATAGGGTAATATGAGCTATGTAATATGTAATGTTGTGTTTAATGAATATATATTATTTTTATATATTTGTTATAAATTATAGAGATGGATTAGTAAAGAAGATGGATAGAAATTTATCTATTTATTATGTGAAATTGTTTTATCGTAGTAAGTAGGTGACATAAAATATCTTTGATAATCACCAATTTCTTGAGTATTTGTACGAGTACGTATCAAGTCTAATGTGGTGCGACCGTACCCTTTAATGGTGGATGTATAAGAGCTGGGCTAAACGATTCCTTCAGAGAGCTGAGGTATATACGGATTAGTAACCGATCTAACTCACTGTGAAAACAGTGTAGACGAGACGGAAACTAATTTATTGGTTGTTTGTGGGAAACCACACAGTGTACTATATTGAATACTATTAAAGGCTCGACGCGTGCTAGGTTTAGACTGGTATATATGTACGTTGTTGACGAGAGTAGATGATTGTTATACCTTTAAGGTGGTTAAAGAATTATTACGTAACTCAATACACGGCGAGAAGTGAGGATTAAAGGAATGTATGTATGTGTTATATTCGAGCTTTGTGTTATTGGTGGTATGAAACCATAAAGGAGATGTATAGTTGGATAAACTAATAAGGGAGATAGAGTTTTAAAACTCAAAGTGTGATCCTTAAATTATTAAGGAATATAGTAACCAATGATGTGGAATCAAAGAGGGCTTTGATGTTAGACGAGATAACACTTAAGGGGGATGTGTAAAGTATTTAGAAGCGTAGGTTCAGTTCTGCTGATGCAGAACTTATCTGCCTTTGATTTTGGTATGGCGCAGCTGCGCCATTACCAAGCCTATGACCAGTGCAGCTGCGTCGGTCTGTAGAAAACTCTAAGTCAGTTTATAGAAATGTGATTTGCAAGCCATGCATACTAATAACTCTTGTAAGGTCATGAATGGTGACTACGTGTTCATGAAGACATTTAGTTAGCAAAACATGACTTGAATAAAGGTTTAGATTAATTAACCTGGATTAAATATTGGTTAATTAAGCGATATTATAGAATTAATTAGAGGAAATGCATAATAATTATTGAAAAGAAATGATTAATATTAATTAATTATTGTGTGGGTTGAAAGTACCCAACTAAATGGTATTTAGCCCAATTAAAATATTAATGTGGGTATAATCATTAAATAATATTACTATGGGTAGTATAGAAAATGCGAGCAATAGTTATATATAATAACTACGGCTTAAGAATACGTGAAGTGTGACGTTTAATTGGGACTAATGATATAAGGTGCCAAGTAGTACAATGAAGCAATGTGTTGCATTTTAATATAGAAATAATAGATTATCTGTGTATTCTAGAAACTGGGAAGGAATTAAATGTTTAAATAAACATTAATATTAAGGTTATAATGTGGTTATGTGAGTAGTAGAAATAATTATGGAACTACTCGGAAAATAATGTCTTACTGTGATATTTTATCACATGTATTTAATGTACATGGATTATATGATATGAGTATAAAGTTTATCTTTAAATTCCTAGCATGGTAACAATTGTACCTTAATATTACATTATGGGAATTAAAAGGACCAAACAAAGCCTTAGTTGAGCAAGTTACTGAGATTTATATCTTGTCCCAAATTGAGTGTCACAAAGGACATGAATAATGACTTAGAAGCTAAGTTACGTATTCTCCAAGTGGCTATGGAATAGGTGATCATGTGCTAGCAATGTGACTGGTATGGGGTTATTAAACAACTCTTTAGTGACCAATGTTTTCTCCCATTACACATGAACTCTAACTCTAGTGTAATGGCAATGTCCAGTCTAAGTTTCCTTTATAAATAGAAACTCCATTTTTAGTTATGAGGTTGATAATGGTCTGAGGTTGAGGGTTCTAAATGGCTGAGAAGGTATAGAAGCATAATCAGTATATGAGGAGTCCAATTCAAGCTTATGGAGGTATAATTTCTAATTGTGTTCTTGAGATGGGTTTTGTTTGATTCTTAAAATTTCTTAAACTCATTTGTTAATTGATATGAGTAATCATGTTATAAGGTGTTTAGGAAGTGTACTAACATGTATAAACATTTCGGTAAAGGTTTGAAGCATGCTTGAATCGTTGGAAACCAAGTTAAAAATCACTCTATAAAATAGAGCATACATACTGCTACTGAACCTGACCTAGCGTAGCTGCGCCCTGGTTATACTGGGGTGCAGCGCAGCTGCGCCGTACCTCAGAACTAGTTGCTGGTTTTGTCCATGCTACATGCTGAGAACTTGATGTCATGACTTAATTATTTACCTCAAAAGAGGTATAGCATGAAGTATAAGGTTTTCGTATATAGTATGAAGTGTGCAAACACAAGTTAGTAGGAAATCATTAACAATAGCTTTAAGCTTTGAAAACAAACTATATTAGAGATCATGTTCTGCAAATTGTGAGCTTAATGACTTATACACATGACTGATTTTTACACATAGATGAGCATGTTATAATGTACATAGTTCCTTTGATCATGACCAAACTTGTTATGCCTTGTGTTAGAGATGTTTTCAAGAAAAAGCTTAGCCTATTGAGCTAACATGCATGATTACTATGACGAACGAAATTTTTATAATTTAATTTTAATATTTATTGAGTTAAATAAATATTTTTTCGATGATTTAATTATTGGATTAAATAATTAATTGATGCAATTGTGGTAGATTAATTTAATTATATGTGTTATATTTATTAAATTAATGTGGAGTATTTATTATTCAAGTATGTAATTATGTGAGCTTATTGAATTAAATGAATTATTTAATTAAGCATGATGTTATTCTAATTAATTTATTTATTAATTAGAGATTTAATAATTTAATATAATTAATTAATGAGAAAATTAAATATATGACTATGTGAATTTATGAGAAGTTATTATATTTTATTTATATTAAATAAGATATATGAATTATTGTGCAAGTGGGTGTGACATGAATTAAACTATATGATAAAGCTTTATTAAATTAAAGGAGTTTTGAAATCTATTATGCTAGTCAAACATGGCCTTAGTGGGGGTTAGTAGCAGTTACCCATGACTGGGTTAACTGACCATTATTGCGCGTCAGTCGAGTTCTTATAATACGACGTTTTCTTTTCTTTTCTTTTATTATTCTAAGTCTGGAAGAGCAGAGAGGGAGAGATATTGAGAATTTATCAGAGAAAATTTGTGAGAATTAGAGATATTGTGAGTGTGTAATCATTAGGTAATTGTGAAAGGATCATCTTGGATCACCTCTTCTTAATCTATACTCTGGGTAATTTCTCCAAACCAAATTCTATTTTTTCGTTATTTGAGTTTTATGAAAATGACTTTCATTCATACTGTAAAGCCTCTGTAATTGAGATAGGAGTAATGATTATGGGTTTTGTATGTGTTATAGCACATCACATCGTATTTAATTATATATATTTTGTAAACCATATCATAAGTTTCATAATACGTTGACTTGCTATTTCAAAATTTACATAGTTTGGGTTTTAGCCATATGGCCTTATACGTGGTATTTCATGCGTTGATCATATATTATCCCTAAATTTTACACTTGTATTTTATTATACATGTTGATACGAAGAGACCAAACTTTAAACGAACGGATTCGGTGTTATAATTAATCCGTAGTGACAATTTTCATGTTTTATTTTCAAAACCTTCAAGAACATCAAAGTCAGTGAAATTATAGATTTTAATTCTGTGATTATATGTTTTAATGGGTTAAAATCATTCTATAGATGTTGGGTAATGATTATATGCGAATTCTAACATGTGGGTATGATTTAATCCGTGTAAAAATAAACTAATTTGGAAGTTATGGCCATATTCTGTGTTCTTCACAGAACGCATAATTTTACTTGTGATTGATTTTTAGCCTAATTTGGCTTGATATGTTCGCTAACTGCAGAACTGCAAAAACTGCAGAAAATGAGTCTGGGTAACCTCGCCCCCGGCGGGCGTTACCAAACTACATTACCCCGCCCGGCGGTTAAAAAAAATAAAAAAAATAAAAAATAAATAAATAAATAAATATTCGATGAAAATTATTATTATAATATTTATAAAATAAATTAAATATTTTAATTGAGATATTTATGGAATAAAATTAATATTCGATGAAAATTATTATTAAAATATTTATAAAATAAAGTAAATATTTTAATTGAGATATTTATGGAATAAAATAAATATTCGATAGAAATTATTATGAAATAATTTATTCGAGTGTAATAATAGTAAGAGAATGAAAATATTCTAATTTAATTAAGTAATTAAATTAGAAGGGTAACGATTTGTTAAATAAAGTGGAGTTTATATTAAATAATTAAGTAAAAATGTAACTAATGAATGTCGTGAATACATATGGTATATGCGTAGGATTTGTGGTGAACGGAAGTAGTAATCATGTAGCCTACGCACGAGGCAAGTTTTCTACCCCTACTTGTTATCATTGTTCAAGTTTATTATTTACCTTGAGTAAATTCTCATTACTATTATTCAAGTTCGAATTGTTATATTAAAGATTTATTATCCTTTCAAAGTATGAATTTGTTATACAATAATTGTTCTATTGTATAATTCTTGGGATTATTATTCAAATTGAATATCATTATTGTTGAACCTTGTTAGACTAGTGAACCTTATTGATTCGTCTAGTTCATAGTTGATGAACGTTCTAAATTTCAGAACCCTTATTGAATTATCCAAACCAAACTTCCTTTGGTGCGGACTCGAATGTCAAACTGAAATGAACAACCCTGCAAAGGGATTTACTTATGCGTTAGCGTTAAGATATTGTGCACAGTATGGTACTAAGGGCTGATCCCCCTAAGTACGAGAAGAAAGGTCCATAGTCTTATGACTGTTAAAGGTTTCAAGTATAACCCTTGATAACCTAGGACATAGTTCCAGGTCTTATGACCCTCAGAATTCTTTTGATTCTTGTTATTCATATTTGATTCAAAAGTTAAGCTTTCATTCAGATGTTTTTGATTTACTCGCATGTTATTATACTGTTATTTCATTATTATACTTGTGGGCAATAGTGCTCACTCTTGCTTAATAATAACATTGCAGTTAAGAACGAAAGAACCGATGAACCTTCCACTAGTAAAGGTAAGGGCAAAGTTAGCAAGTGATGAAGACTTGTTATTTTTATTAGATGATGTAATTATGTTTAAGACTTGAGTTAATGATGTTATTTAAGACTTATTTGTTTATGATTCCGCACAGATGTTTAAGGTTAGTTTAACCTAGGATTGTATTATTATTATTTGGATGTTGTAACCCTTAAGGGGAAGATTTTTCATTCTATCTATTGCATGGTTTGCATTTATTATGGGTAGATAGATAGATGATATTTTTACAGCGAACACCAGATCCCGTGGAATCGAAGTACCCAGATTTGGGGGTGTCACAGGTTGGTATCAAAGCTGTAGGTTATGGACCTTAGGTGGGGGAACAACCTTAGGTAGTTGCCTTATAAGAAGAACATAGTGATGGAAAACTCTTATCGAGTTCTAGGAAATGAATTTTTGAAATTCATTGAAGATAATAAAAGACCTTATGTGTTTATGTGTTAAAGTATGCGTTAGATGATACGACTTAGTAACTAAAACTTAAAATTTTGTTGTCAGGATGTCAAATGTTGGAGAAGCTACTCAAGCTGGGGAGGAAGAACCCCGTGTACCTATAGTACCGACAGAGGAGGAGCCCCGAGACATTCATGTCGTTTGGGAGCAGCTGGTACAGAGGGAGTCATCTCCATTGATCACCGTTGTTGGTCAGGAGCATGAGCCCGAGACTGATCCTGAGGAGGAATTTGTTGGGGAAGAGGAAGAGGAAGAAGAGGAGTTACCACGGTACACCGTTGATGCTGAGATGTATGACACGTTATACGACCATAATGTGGAGTTACTAGACGAGGTCCAGGATTTGACTAAGCGAGCGACTATTCAGCATATTACTCTAGAGCAGAAGGAGAGGGAGATTTCGACTCTTCACTCTCGACTGGCAAATGTAGAATGGGATTTGGTCCATGAGAAGGGTCAAACCGAAGATAAAACCGAGGAGATAGAGAAGCTGAAGAAGGAACTGAAGGAAACCTCCGAAAGACTGAACATAGCAGAAGAGGGATGGGTAAGAGAATCACGTCGGGCTGATCGTGTAGAAGATGATAGTCGTGCAAAGAAGGCAAAGCTTGAAGAGACATACTCTATACTTAATCATGAAATGGATGAGGCCTAAGATCGAGTTTTGAGGTACCCCATCCAGTTCGAAGGACTTCCATCGTATATGCTGGATCGCAAGACGATGTCTCGTGTCATGGATGAGGAGCGTGGCAAGGCTATTCAGCACCTTGACAGACAGTGATAGAATTTGTTTAATTATGAGAAAGACTTAATTAGTTTTTATATGTAAATTCTGACGTGTTTATGAACGAAAGAATATTTGAATGTTTTAAATCCTGTGGATTCTTTATTCCAGGATAGTTGATGTAAATAGCAGTTATGCTATCGTTTAGTGTTAAAACTTTGATTTGAATACAAATATATCAAGTTGTTTGAGATGATGTGTTAAGTGATATGTTAAATTATTGAGTAATGCCTTAACTATTTAGAGAAATAAATAAAGTTCTAATAAAGCGTTTATTTAATAGAAAAATGCCGCCAAGGAGAATACAACAACGTCAACTGGCTCAGGAAGAGTCAACCAATAATAACAATTATGCCAACGCTAATCCCATGCAGCAGTTGGTGAACTTACTGACTGGAGCCATGAACAATCAATCTCAAGCTCCACGAAACACAACGTTTAAAGATTTCAAGGCGGTGGGACCGCCAGAGTTCAAAGGTTCCATGAACCCAATCGAGGCTCAAACATTGGTAATGGAAATGGAGAAGGTTTTCGATGTTGTTAGGGTTAGAGAAGACCAGAATACCACTTTTGCAATGTTTATGCTGAAGTCTGAGGCTAGCTACTGGTGGCAGCAAACAAAGTGCGAGGAGGAGAAGGTGTAATTACGTGGGAGAGATTTAAAGAGATGTTTTTCAAAATGTATTTCCCAACTAGTTCGCAGAACTAGATGGAGGTTCAATTTCTGGAATTGAAGTAGGGAAATATGAGCGTACCGGATTATGCGGCTAGATTCAACGAGTTAGCGAGGTTCGCCCCGTATCAAGTACACACGGACGAGAGAAAAGCCAGAAGATTCGAACAAGGACTAAAGTCGTGGGTATACAGTAAAGTATCAATGTTTCAGATAAACACATTTGCTGGAGTACTGGAAAAGGCCATCCTCGCTGAAGGTGGAAGCGATGCGGTGACCAAGTATAATCAAGAGCAGAAGAAGAAGAAGAGTGAGAATGAAGGTAATAACAAGACTGGTGAGAGTAGCTCTGGGGGTAGTCATAATCAGAAGAGGAAGTGGACGGATAACTCGTCAGCTGGAAGTCAACAAGGAGGGCAGAAGAAGAAGATCGAAGCGTGCTCAAACAGCGGAAAAGCTCATTTGGGAGTTTGCATGAAAGGGAAGCGAGTGTGCTACAATTGTGGTCAGGAAGGCCACATAGCACCAAACTGTCCAAACCCAAAGAAGGGTGCTTGTTTCACTTGTGGTTCGAAGGACCATCTGGCAAGAGACTGTCCTAAGAAGGGATCGAGAGGGTCAGGATTAGGAGGAAACTGTAACGACCCCAAAATAGGTCCATTCCATCCAACCTATTCTGAGTCACCAAATACATGGTACAGAAAATAACTACAACTTTATTACAACAATTGTTCTGCAAAATACAACAACACATATGCTGTGAGTTTGGATACAAATATATACCAAATGTGACTCATGTCCCAACCGTGGATAGCACCTCACAATGACACCTTACATAAAGGTATAGTCAAAAACTGTTTTAAAAATTAGAATCTTTGGGAAGTGCTCAAGGAAACCTTCGTACATGGGAGGCCATGCTTCTAGGTTGTGATAGATATCATATGGCCACAGAATTATCCTTGGTTGACCCAATAGACCCCAAAGAAAAACGAGAAGATTATTATCATATTCTTCCCAATGGGGAGTCTTCTCTTGACATATCATTATCTCCACTGTCTCTAATTGAGAATTATACTTCAAACAAACACCAAGATTATATAAGTACTGCTCGTAAATATACTCAGCAAGTGGATGAGCACATCCCTGTCTTATGATGACACGAGGTTGTATATCATTAGACATCTTGTATGATAGTGACAAAATACCCTTCCAACGTTGGGTTCGCCTCACCTTATTTGATTCACCAAATATAACTACTAAATGATAACCACCGTTCTATTCCCCCGCTCGACCCAGCTACACTCTTATTACCTGAAAGGAATTATGAAACAGAAGGGTGAGCACAACTAGCCCAGTAAGGAATATCATGACTAAAGATAAATAAATTATCAATAGCCTTCAACAATAATAAATCAGAGATTTAGAACATATGGTAGATGCTAAAAATTTTCAACCATAGTTGCAGCGGAACGAGCAAACCATTAGAAGAGTCAAATAGACCATAAAGTCTACTATCTTCACCACATTAAAAGTCCACCAATAATGTTTTATCCCTGTAACATTAATCAACAGTTCTTTTTCACAATTATATAAATAACTTATAATCATAATTGTAATTCTAAATTCCTCTTCGCATCCAGGATGAAGATAATTTTCATCACCTATCTTTACCTGAAACATCAAAGATCATAGTTACACCAAATCACATTTCCTGTTCATAATCATACTAATAACTTCATCTTTGAACTACGGGCCAAAGATATTCGTCAACAGACCATCTTTGCACTACAGGCCAAAGATATTCATCAACAGGTCATCTTTGCACTACGGGCCAAAGATATTCATCAACAATTCATCTATGCACTACAGGCCAAAGATATTCCTCAATAGTTCATATTTGCACAACATGTCAAATATATTAATATCTCAAAGAATATATATAATCAATTCAGAATTATATAAACAATAATTATAACCATGTTAATCAATTCATCTTTACACTTAAGCTAAAGATATTCAATTATAAATTCAATGGTCATGATCATACCAGTTAACAATTCATCTTTGCACTACAGGCCAAAGATATTCCTCAGTCACGATCATACCAATAATTTACCCATCTTTACACTCAAGTGAAAGAGAATTTCAACATCAGGGTTATAAAAATATTATATATGATAATAAAATCAATTTAATCAATATATAGTTTTAATCTCCAGAGTAATATTCATAAATCAACTATAATTTGGTTAGAAAAAGAAACCAATTTTGTAGTGAATAGTACCGTAAATAGTAACTCGTGAATAGTAACTTATGAATAGTAACTCACGAATAGTAACTCATGAAGAGTAACCCCGATACAAAAAGGTAAAAATTTCACAATAAAATCCATATCAATATTTCGGTATAATGATATTGAAAGAATAATATTTCTTAAGCTTATAAATAATTTATTTAAATTATTTACACTTTACTAATTAATGCATTTAATCATCATAAAATGCCAACTCTTACAATTTCATCATCAATAACCAAAACCCTCATCAAAAATCTGCATATACCTCATATAGGATTCTCAAGCCATAAAATCCTATTTTCCAATTTTCTTTCTTCACAAAACATATTTAATTCATTTACTCATAACTAGATTATTTTTATGAAAAATACCAAATCAGTTTCAAAAATATTTTTTTTCTGGGATTTAGCATAATATAGTCCCATAGTGAACATATATTTTTCTCAGAATTTTTAAAAGTTATTTACTATTTTTCATATGGCCAAAACAGTCGAATATTTAGATATTTATCAAAAAATTTACTTTTATCTAAAAATTCTGAAATTCACAGAGTATACTCCTATCATATACATGTACTCCCAATAAAAATTTTATCAATTTTGGAGTTAACCACAAGGAGTTATAAGAGGTTACTTTTAAAATAGTCTTTTCTCATAAAATTCATAACTCTTAATCTATACATCCAAAAATCACTATTTTTGGACACAATCAAGAAAACTCATCAAAATATCATTTCAAATTTTTCCAGAATTTTTGAAGGTAAGAAAAATTATGAAACTGAAAAACATTACAAACCCTTAAAATCCCTTACTATCCCTTACCTCAAAAGAGGAGTACTTCTGATCGGTATAAGGCTGAAGGAAACTTGCACTGATGAATAGAAACTCACAGAGTATCTAAATACTCACAAAATATACTCAATAATCTAGAGAGAGAAAGAGAGAAAACTTATGAATTCTGGTGTGATTTTCAATTCTAACTTAGCCCTCTATTTATAGGAAAATGTTAGCACGCCGAAGCAGACTTAACATGCAACCTGATGGCTTTACCTGCTACTATTCTCAACCACCATATTTGAATAAAAATCTCAGCATATTTCTTCACCAACCAAGAGTGGAGCCCACCAATTCTAGAATTTTCCACCAAAATGATAAACTCCAAAAATTCAACAATTTTTGAACCAGTCATCTCGTAAAATTGTTAATAAAGCGTACGTTCATTTTTAACGGTTCAAAATTTGTGGACATATACTCAACTTATATATGTATAACATATCCAAAAATTACCACAATCCAATGGTCGGATTAAAATTATAACCCTCGCAAAATATCTTAAAAATCCTATTTTAATTTTCAATACCTCCGTTCCTACAAAAAATACAGATAAAACACCTCAACATTAAATCCTTCATTTTTAACCACAAAAATATATCCCTCATTTATATCTAAATAAAATAAATATTTCCTTATCATATGAATCAATAATTAATTATTCACAAATAATATTACAGAATCACATTTATGACAACCAGGCCGTTCCCAGGAAAGAGGGGGCTTTCCAATAAAAATTTTCCTTACTGGCGCGCAATTAGGTGACCAAACCTCTCCTTAGACAGAACTTTCTAGACATTGCCAATAATGTTATCTAATAATATTATTCAAATAATATGAATTATTGATCTGATAATGAGAAATACTGTGCAGTGACAATTATTGAACAACAATAATATAAAATTTCAACATAGCAATTATTGAATCAAAAAAATAAAATATTGAACAGTAATTACTGTAACAATTATTGAGTAGTGCCTTCTTACGTAAGAATTAATAATTTTAAAAATACTATGCAATACCGTGTGCTACTGTGCAATAACGCGTATTACTGTATTTTAACCACCGGATATTCCAACAGTGTTAACGGTAACAACTACGCCATTATTTGTAAAAAATCAAATTTGTCGTTTTCTTCACCCGACAGTTATTCTGTTATGTGGCCCACAAATGACTGCGCCGTCGTACGAATATTCCCCTACAGAAAGAATATTCCACGACCAAACGAATATTTCCCGACAACAATGAATATTTTATAACCACTTGTGTATTTTGAAAAAAAATTCATATATCACCCTTAACTTTAACATTTATCAATTTAACCATTTACTGAATTGTAATTATTGAATACTTTTATTTCATAAAATTCGGGGTCTTACAATCTCCCCTCCTTATGAAATTTCGTCCTCGAAATTTACGTACCTGGTATTTCAAAGAGTTGAGAATACCTTCCTTTTATTTCAGATTCCATCTTCCCTGTCATCATAATTTCTCCATTGCTCATCTCCTGTATTTCAAATATCATTCTAGAATACAGCTTCAAAACAAGGGTTAATTTAACAAATTAACATATCACATAATATCCTGATATTATGACTGACCAACAAATAAGCTTAGGTAGGACACACTAGAGAAGGATTTACTCATCTCTCCCCTCCTAGTTATATTCCCCGATCTCCGCAAAAGACCATATCCCTAAGCTCTGATACCTAAATGTAACGACCCCAAAATAGGTCCATTCCATCCAACCTATTCTGAGTCGCCAAATACATGGTACAGAAAATAACTACAACTTTATTACAACAATTGTTGTGCAAAATACAACAACACATATGCTGTGAGTTTGGATACAAATATATACCAAATGTGACTCATGTTCCAACCGTGGATAGCACCTCACAATGACACCTTACATAAAGGTATAGTCAAAAACTGTTTTAAAAATTAGAATCTTTGGGAAGTGCTCAAGGAAACCTTCGTACATGGGAGGCCATGCTTGTAGGTTGTGATAGATATCATATGGCCACAGAATTATCCTTGGTTGACCCAATAGACCCCAAAGAAAAACGAGAAGATTATTATCATATTCTTCCCAATGTGGAGTCTTCTCTTGACATATCATTATCTCCACTGTCTCTAATTGAGAATTATACTTCAAACAAACACCAAGATTATATAAGTAGTGCTCGTAAATATACTCAGCAAGTGGATGAGCACATCCCTGTCTTATGATGACACGAGGTTGTATATCATTAGACATCTTGTATGATAGTGACAAAATACCCTTCCAACGTTGGGTTCGCCTCACCTTATTTGATTCACCAAATATAACTACTAAATGATAACCACCGTTCTATTCCCCCGCTCGACCCAGCTACACTCTTATTACCTGAAAGGAATTATGAAACAGAAGGGTGAGCACAACTAGCCCAGTAAGGAATATCATGACTAAAGATAAATAAATTATCAATAGCCTTCAACAATAATAAATCAGAGATTTAGAACATATGGTAGATGATAAAAATTTTCAACCATAGTTGCAGCGGAACGAGCAAACCATTAGAAGAGTCAAATAGACCATAAAGTCTACTATCTTCACCACATTAAAAGTCCACCAATAATGTTTTATCCCTGTAACATTAATCAACAGTTTTTTTTCACAATTATATAAATAACTTATAATCATAATTATAATTCTAAATTCCTCTTCGCATCCAGGATGAAGATAATTTTCATCACCTATCTTTACCTGAAACATCAAAGATCATAGTTACACCAAATCACATTTCCTGTTCATAATCATACTAATAACTTCATCTTTGAACTACGGGCCAAAGATATTCGTCAACAGACCATCTTTGCACTACAGGCCAAAGATATTCATCAACAGGTCATCTTTGCACTACGGGCCAAAGATATTCATCAACAATTCATCTATGCACTACAGGCCAAAGATATTCCTCAATAGTTCATATTTGCACAACATGTCAAATATATTAATATCTCAAAGAATATATATAATCAATTCAGAATTATATAAACAATAATTATAACCATGTTAATCAATTCATCTTTACACTTAAGCTAAAGATATTCAATTATAAATTCAATGGTCATGATCATACCAGTTAACAATTCATCTTTGCACTACAGGCCAAAGATATTCCTCAGTCACGATCATACCAATAATTTACCCATCTTTACACTCAAGTGAAAGAGAATTTCAACATCAGGGTTATAAAAATGTTATATATGATAATAAAATCAATTTAATCAATATATAGTTTTAATCTCCAGAGTAATATTCATAAATCAACTATAATTTGGTTAGAAAAAGAAACCAATTTTGTAGTGAATAGTACCGTAAATAGTAACTCGTGAATAGTAACTTATGAATAGTAACTCACGAATAGTAACTCATGAAGAGTAACCCCGATACAAAAAGGTAAAAATTTCACAATAAAATCCATACCAATATTTCGGTATAATGATATTGAAAGAATAATATTTCTTAAGCTTATAAATAATTTATTTAAATTATTTACACTTTACTAATTAATGCATTTAATCATCATAAAATGCCAACTCTTATAATTTCATCATCAATAACCAAAACCCTCATCAAAAATCTGCATATACCTCATATAGGATTCTCAAGCCATAAAATCCTATTTTCCAATTTTCTTTCTTCACAAAACATATTTAATTCATTTACTCATAACTAGACTATTTTTATGAAAAATACAAAATCAGTTTCAAAAATATTTTTTTTCTGGGATTTAGCATAATATAGTCCCATAGTGAACATATATTTTTCTCAGAATTTTTAAAAGTTATTTACTATTTTTCATATGGCCAAAACAGCCGAATATTTAGATATTTATCAAAGAATTTACTTTTATCTAAAAATTCTGAAATTCACAGAGTATACTCCTATCATATACATGTACTCACAATAAAATTTTTATCAATTTTGGAGTTAACCACAAGGAGTTATAAGAGGTTACTTTTAAAATAGTCTTTTCTCATAAAATTCATAACTCTTAATCTATACATCCAAAAATCACTATTTTTGGACACAATCAAGAAAACTCATCAAAATATCATTTCAAATTTTTCCAGAATTTTTGAAGGTAAGAAAAATTATGAAACTGAAAAATATTACAAACCCTTAAAATCCCTTACTATCCCTTACCTCAAAAGAGGAGTACTTCTGATCGGTATAAGGCTGAAGGAAACTTGCACTGATGAATAGAAACTCACAGAGTATCTAAATACTCACAAAATACACTCAATAATCTAGAGAGAGAAAGAGAGAAAACTTATGAATTCTGGTGTGATTTTCAATTCTAACTTAGCCCTCTATTTATAAGAAAATGTTAGCACGCCGAAGCAGACTTAACATGCAACCTGATGGCTTTACCTGCTACTATTCTCAACCACCATATTTGAATAAAAATCTCAGCATATTTCTTCACCAACCAAGAGTGGAGCCCACCAATTCTAGAATTTTCCACCAAAATGATAAACTCCAAAAATTCAACAATTTTTGAACCAGTCATCTCGTAAAATTGTTAACAAAGCGTACGTTCATTTTTAACGGTTCAAAATTTGTGGACATATACTCAACTTATATATGTATAACATATCCAAAAATTACCACAATCCAATGGTCGGATTAAAATTATAACCCTCGCAAAATATCTTAAAAATCCTATTTTGATTTTCAATACCTCCGTTCCTACAAAAAATACAGATAAAACACCTCAACATTAAATCCTTCATTTTTAACCACAAAAATATATCCCTCATTTATATCTAAATAAAATAAATATTTCCTTATCATATGAATCAATAATTAATTATTCACAAATAATATTACAGAATCACATTTATGACAACCAGGCCGTTCCCAGGAAAGAGGGGGCTTTCCAATAAAAATTTCTCCTTACTGGCGCGCAATTAGGTGACCAAACCTCTCCTTAGACAGAACTTTCTAGACATTGCCAATAATGTTATCTAATAATATTATTCAAATAATATGAATTATTGATCTGATAATGAGAAATACTGTGCAGTGACAATTATTGAACAACAATAATATAAAATTTCAACATAGCAATTATTGAATCAAAAAAATAAAATATTGAACAGTAATTACTGTAACAATTATTGAGTAGTGCCTTCTTACGTAAGAATTAATAATTTTAAAAATACTATGCAATACCGTGTGCTACTGTGCAATAACGCGTATTACTGTATTTTAACCACCGGATATTCCAACAGTGTTAACGGTAACAACTACGCCATTATTTGTAAAAAATCAAATTTGTCGTTTTCTTCACCCGACAGTTATTCTGTTATGTGGCCCACAAATGACTGCGCCGTCGTACGAATATTCCCCTACAGAAAGAATATTCCACGACCAAACGAATATTTCCCGACAACAATGAATATTTTATAACCACTTGTGTATTTTGAAAAAAAATTCATATATCACCCTTAACTTTAACATTTATCAATTTAACCATTTACTGAATTGTAATTATTGAATACTTTTATTTCATAAAATTCGGGGTCTTACAATCTCCCCTCCTTATGAAATTTCGTCCTCGAAATTTACGTACCTGGTATTTCAAAGAGTTGAGAATACCTTCCTTTTATTTCAGATTCCATCTTCCCTGTCATCATAATTTCTCCATTGCTCATCTCCTGTATTTCAAATATCATTCTAGAATACAGCTTCAAAACAAGGGTTAATTTAACAAATTAACATATCACATAATATCCTGATATTATGACTGACCAACAAATAAGCTTAGGTAGGACACACTAGAGAAGGATTTACTCATCTCTCCCCTCCTAGTTATATTCCCCGATCTCCGCAAGAGACCATATCCCTAAGCTCTGATACCTAAATGTAACGACCCCAAAATAGGTCCATTCCATCCAACCTATTCTGAGTCGCCAAATACATGGTACAGAAAATAACTACAACTTTATTACAACAATTGTTGTGCAAAATATAACAACACATATGCTGTAATTCTAAATTCCTCTTCGCATCCAAGATGAAGATAATTTTCATCACCTATCTTTAGCTAAAACATCAAAGATCATGGTTACACCAAATCACATTTCCTGTTCATAATCATACTAATAACTTCATCTTTGAACTACGGGCCAAAGATATTCGTCAACAGACCATCTTTGCACTACAGGCCAAAGATATTCATCAACAGGTCATCTTTGCACTACGGGCCAAAGATATTAATCAACAATTCATCTATGCACTACAGGCCAAAGATATTCCTCAATAGTTTATATTTGCACAACAGGTCAAATATATTAATAACTCAAAGAATATATAATCAATTCAGAATTATATAAACAATAATTATAACTATGTTAATCAATTCATCTTTACACTTAAGCTAAAGATATTCAATTATAAATTCAATGGTCATGATTATACTAGTTAACAATTCATCTTTGCACTACAGGCCAAAGATATTCCTCAGTCACGATCATACCAATAATTTACCCATCTTTACACTCAAGTGAAAGAGAATTTCAACATCAGGGTTATAAAAATGTTATATATGATAATAAAATCAATGTAATCAATATATAGTTTTAATCTCCATAGTAATATTCATAAATCAACTATAATTTGGTTAGGAAAAGAAACCAATTTTGTAGTGAATAGTACCCGTAAATAGTAACTCGTGAATAGTAACTTATGAATAGTAACTCACGATTAGTAACTCATGAATAGTAACCCCGATACAAAAAGGTAGAAATTTCACAATAAAATTCATACCAATGTTTCGGTATAATGATATTGAAAGAATAATATTTCTTAAGCTTATAAATAATTTATTTAAATTATTTACACTTTACTAATTAATGCATTTAATCATCATAAAATGCCAACTCTTACAATTTCATCATCAATAACCAAAACCCTCATCAAAAATCTACATATACCTCATATAGGATTCTCAAGCCATAAAATCCTATTTTCTAATTTTCTTTCTTCACAAAACATATTTAATTCATTTACTCATAACTAGACCATTTTCAAGAAAAATACCAAATCAGTCCCAAAAATATTTTTTTTCTGGGATTTAGCATAATATAGTCCAATAGTGAACATATATTTTTCTCAGAATTTTTAAAAGTCATTTACTATTTTTCATATGGCCAAAACAGCCGAATATTTAGATATTTATCAAAAAATTTACTTTTATCTAAAAATTCTGAAATTCACAGAGTATACTCCTATCATATACATGTACTCCCAATAAAATTTTTATCAATTTTGGAGTTAACCACAAAGAGTTATAAGAGGTTACTTTTAAAATAGTCTTTTCTCATAAAATTCATAACTCTTAATCTATACATCCAAAAATCACCATTTTTGGACACAATCAAGAAAACTCATCAAAATATCATTTCAAATTTTTCCAGAATTTTTGAAGGTAAGAAAAATTACGAAATTGAAAAACATAACAACCCTTAAAATCCCTTACTATCCCTTACCTCAAAAGAGGAGTACTTCTGATCGGTATAAGGCTGAAGGAAACTTGCACTGATGAATAGAAACTCACAGAGTATCTAAATACTCACAAAATACACTCAATAATCTAGAGAGAGAAAGAGAGAAAACTTATGAATTCTGGTGTGATTTTCAATTCTAACTTAGCCCTCTATTTATAGAAAAATGTTAGCACGCCGAAGCAGACTTAACATGCAACCTGATGGCTTTACCTGCTACTATTCTCACCCACCATATTTGAATAAAAATCTCAGCATATTTCTTCACCAACCAAGAGTGGGGCCCACCAATTCTAGAATTTTCCACCAAAATGATAAACTCCAAAAATTCAACAATTTCTGAACCAGTCATCTCGTAAAATTGTTAATAAATCGTACGTTCATTTTTAACGGTTCAAAATTTGTGGACATATACTCAACTTATATATGTATAACATATCCAAAAATTACCACGATCCAATGGTCGGATTAAAATTATAACCCTCGCAAAATATTTTAAAAATCCTAATTTGATTTTCAATACCTCCGTTCCGACAAAAAATACAGATAAAACACCTCAACATTAACTCCTTCATTTTTAACCACAAAAATATATCCCTCATTTATATCCAAATAAAATAAATATTTCCTTATCATATGAATCAATAATTAATTATTCACAAATAATATTACAGAATCACATTTATGACAACCAGGCCGTTTCCAGGGAAGAGGGGGCTTTCCAATAAGAATTTATCCTTACTGGCGCGCAATTAGGTGACCAAACCTCTCCTTAGACAGAACTTTCTAGACATTGCCAATAATGTTATCTAATAATATTATTCAAATAATATGAATTATTGATCTGATAATGGGAAATACTGTGCAGTGACAATTATTGAACAACAATAATATAAAATTTCAACGTAGCAATTATTGAATCAATAAAATAAAATATTAAACAGTAATTACTGTAACAATTATTGAGTAGTGCCTTCTTACGTAAGAATTAATAATTTTAAAAATACTATGCAATACCGTGTGCTACTGTGCAATAACGCGTATTACTGTATTTTAACCACCGGGTATTCCAACAGTGTTAACGGTAACAACTACGCCGTTATTTGTAAAAACTCAAATTTGTTATTTTCTTCACCCGACAGTTATTCTGTTATGTAGCCCACAAATGGCTGAGCCATCGTACGAATATTCCCCGACAGAAAGAATATTTGACGATCAAACGAATATTTCCCGACAACAATGAATATTTTATAACCACTTGTGTATTTTGAAAAAAAATTCATATATCACACTTAACTTTAACATTTATCAATTTAACTATTTACTGAATTGTAATTATTGAATACTTTTATTTCATAAAATTCAGGGTCTTACAGAAACCGGGGAAACAACAGTGGAAATGTCTTAACTATCACCGGACAAACCGCAACAAATCGACCGATCGCCAAGACTTTTAACATGACGGTGCAGGATGCAGTTCAGTCTCGTGTTGTGGTGTCAGGTATCATTTCGATCAATGAAATTAATGCCTATGTTTTATTTGATTCGGCTGCTACTTGTTCTTTTATATCCGATGACTTTGCTAATAGTTTAGATTTACTTAAGGATGAGTTGGAACATCCCATGAACATAGAAATTGTGAATAGAGAGATAATCCCTGTTAAGTACGTGCATAAGAACTGTAGAGTGGATATTAAGGGTAATATCATGAACGTAGATCGTATCCCTATTCAACTTGGGGAATTTGACGTTATCTTGGGAATGGACTGGTTATTCAATTATGGGGCTGTAATTGATTGTCAAAAGAAGCGTATTAACCTTATGACTCCGTCAAAGGTTGTGTTTTATGGCAGTAAGTCGCCTAGACAAGCGAGTTGTCTGACGATGATGCAGGCCAGGAAGTTATTAAGACAAGACTGTGTAGGGTTATTAGCTTACATAGTCGACTGTCGAAAAGAGAATCCGAAGGTAGAAGAAATACCAATTGTGAGGGATTTCGTCGACGTATTTCCAGACGATTTTCCAGATCTTCCACCAGATAGGGAGGTAGATTTTGTAATCGATTTGGCGCCGGAACTGCTCCAATATCGAAGGCACTATACCGAATGGCACTAGTAGAAATGAAAGAATTAATGGTACAATTACAAGAATTACTGGACAAGAAGTACATCCAACCGAGCGTATCACCGTGGGGAGCGCCGATGTTGTTTGTAAAAAAGAAGGATGGATCGATGCGGCTCTGCATTGACTACAGAGAACTGAATAAGGTCACGATTAAGAACAAATATCCATTACCGAGGATCGACTACCTATTTTATCAATTGAAGGGAGCAAGATACTTTTCCAAGATAGACTTGAGAAGCGGTTATCATCAACTAAATGTGAGGCCAGAGGATGTACCGAAGACAGCGTTCAGAAAGCGATATGGTCACTACGAATTTTTAGTAATGTCGTTTGGTCTTACAAATGCTCCTACAGCATTTATGGGACTAATGAATGGTGTGTTCAAGCCGTTTTTGGACAAGTTCGTAGTGGTATTTATAGACGACATTTTGGTATATTCGAAAACCAAAGAAGAACACGAATAGCATTTGAGATTAACATTGGAAGTATTGAGAAGGGAAAAGTTGTATGCCAAGTTTTTAAAATGTGAATTTTGGATTGAACGAGTGCAATTTCTTGGGCACGTGATCGATAAAAATGGAATTTCGGTAGATCCATCTAAAGTAGAAGCCGTGATTAACTGGGATCAGCCGAGAACGCCGTCAAAAGTAAGAAGTTTTCTTGGATTGGCAGGATATTATAGAAGATTCATTCTAGACTATTCCAAGATCGCAACTCCGCTCACGAATTTAACTCGTAAAGCTGTGAAATTTGTGTGGACAGAGAAGTGTGAGAAAAGTTTTCAAGAATTGAAGAAGAGGTTGAGTACGGCGTCTGTGTTATCTCTTCCGGATGATACAGGAAATTTTGTTATTTAGTGATGCGTCGCATAAAGGACTTGGTTGTGTGCTAATGCAAAACGGTAAAGTCGTCGCGTATGCATCACGACAGTTGAAGGATTACGATAAGGGATACCCGACCCATGATTTGGAGTTAGCTGCAGTTATTTTTGCTTTAAAAATTTAGAGGCACTATCTTTACGGGGAGAAATGTGAAATATATACAGACCATAAAAATCTGAAATATATTTTCACACAGAAGGACTTAAATATGCGTCAAAGAAGATGGTTGGAATTAATCAAGGATTACGACTGTGAGATTTAATACCATCCGGGTAAGGCGAATGTAGTTGCCGACGCCTTAAGTAGAAAGGGTCGTGAGAAATTGATGATGTTAACTGCTCAGGAGGAGCTAACTGTGGAAATGGAGAAACTTGAATTGGAAGTGAAGTATCCAATGGATATTGATGAGAAGCTATTTCAGATGCAATCTAGTACAACTCTACTGGATAGTGTAAAGGAGGCTCAGCTTCAAGATGATGAATGCAAAAAGGTGACAAAGAAGATATATGAAGGAATTGAACCAAGATTTAAGATGGATAAGGAAGGAATATTAAGATTTGAAAGTAGAATCTGGGTTCCGCCAGTACAAAAAATTAAGAAAGAAATTTTGAGTGAGGCTCATAGTTCAAGATATTCGATTCACCCTGGTAGTACAAAGATGTATCAAGATCTTCGACAACATTTTTGGTGGCCGAATTTGAAACGCGATGTAACAGAATGTGTTGCCAAGTGTCTGACCTGTCAGAAAGTAAAAGCAGAACATCAAAGACCAAGTGGATTGCTTCAACCGTTGGAAATTCCAGAATGGAAATGGGAACATATTACAATGGATTTCGTGGTTGGCCTTCCGACGACTCAGAAAAGCTACGACGCAATATGGGTTATCGTTGACCGACTGACGAAATCTGCACATTTCCTTCTAATCAAAATCAGATTCAATTTAGATCAATTGGCGAGGTTATACGTAAAAGAGATTGTTTCGAGGCACAGAGTGCCGGTGTCAATTGTTTCCGATAGAGATCCGCGTTTCACATCAAATTTTTGGAAATGTCTTCAGGAATGCATGGGTACGCAATTGCGAATGAGTATAACATACCATCCTCAAACAGACAGACAGAGTGAGAGAATAATTCAAACGTTAGAAGATATGCTAAGAGCCTGTGTGATGGACCTCAAAGGAAATTAGGATGATCACCTACCGTTAGTAGAGTTCGGCTACAACAACAGTTACCATGCTAGTATTGGCATGCCGCCTTACGAAGCGTTATACGACAGAAAGTGTAGAACTCCGCTTTACTAGGATGAAGTTGGTGAGAGACAATTGCTAGGGCCAGAATTGGTACAGCAGACAGCAGAAATAGCCAAAGTGATCCGAGCACGACTAGTAGCGGCTCAAGATCGACAGAAGAAATATGTTGACCCACATCGTAAAAATATCGAGTTTGAATCAGGTAGTTATGTTTTCTTGAAGGTCTCTCCCTGGAAAGGAAAGATCAGATTCGGAAAGAAAGGGAAATTGAGCTCAAGATTCATTGAACCCTTTGAAGTACTGAGAAGAATCGGTGAAGTCGCATATGAGGTAGCCTTGCCTCCATCACTCGAGAATGTCCACAACGTCTTCCATGTGTATGTGTTACGACCCTACAAGGCCGATTACAAGCATGTAATTGAATACGAACCCCTGTATTTTGAGAAAGACTTATCTTACGAAGAAATTCTTATCCAAATTGTCGACCGAAAAGAACAAGTTCTCAGAAATAAAGTTATACATTCTGTTAAGGTAATTTGGAGGAACCACAACGCTGAAGAAGCTACGTGAGAACTCGAAGAGAATATGATGAAGAATTACCCTCAATTATTTACTTCATTATGTGTAAGCGATTCTGGGAACAGAATCTTTGTAAGGGGGGAGAATATAACGGGTCGAAATTTTTGAGTCGTGATTCTGGGGACAGAATCCTTTTAAGGAGGGAAAGATGTGACGAATGAGATTTTTATAATTTAATTTTAATATTTATTGAGTTAAATAAATATTTTTTCGATGATTTAATTATTGGATTAAATAATTAATTGATGCAATTGTGGTAGATTAATTTAATTATATGTGTTACATTTATTAAATTAATGTGGAGAATATTTATTATTCAAGTATGTAATTATGTGAGCTTATTAAATTAAATGAATTATTTAATTAAGCATGATGTTATTCTAATTTATTTATTTATTAATTAGAGATTTAATAATTTAATATAATTAATTAATGAGAAAATTAAATATATGACTATGTGAATTTATGAGAAGTTATTATATTTTATTTATATTAAATAAGATATATGAATTATTGTGCAAGTGGGTATGACATGAATTAAACTATATGATAAAGCTTTATTAAATTAAAGGAGTTTTGAAATCTATTATGCTAGTCAAACATGGCCTTAGTGGGGGTTAGTAGTAGTTACCCATATCTAGTTAACTAACCATTATTGCGCGTAAGTCGAGTTCTTAGAATACGACATTTTCGTTTCTTTTCTTTTATTATTCTAAGTCTGGAAGAGCAGAGAAGGAGAGAGATTGAGAATTTATCAGAGAAAATTTGTGAGAATTAGAGATATTGTGACTGTGTAATCATCAGGTAATTGTGAAAGGATCATGTTGGATCACCTCTTCTTAATCTATACTCTGGGTAATTTCTCCAAACCAAATTCTATTTTTACGTTATTTGAGTTTTATGAAAATGGCTTTCATTCATACTGTAAAGCCTCCGTAATTGAGATAGGAGTAATGATTATGGGTTTTGTATGTGTTATGGCACATCACATCGTATTTAAATATATATATTTTGTAAACCATATCATAAGTTTCATAATATGATGACTTGCTATTTCAAAATTTACAGAGTTTGGGTTTTAGCCATATGACCTTATACGTGGTATTTCATGCGTTGATCATATATTATCCCTAAATTTTATACTTGTATTTTATTATACATGTTGATACGAATAGACCAAATTTTAAACGAACGGATTCGGTGTTATAATGAATCCGTAGTGACAATTTTCAAGTTTTATTTTCAAAACCTTCAAGAACATCAAAGTCAGTGAAATTATAGATTTTAATTCTGTGATTATATGTTTTAATGGGTTAAAATCATTCTATAGATGTTGGGTAATGATTATATGCAAATTCTAACATGTGGGTATGATTTAATCCGTGTAAAAATAAACTAATTTGGAAGTTATGGTCATATTCTGTGTTCTTCACAGGACATATAATTTTACTTGTGATTGATTTTTGGCCTAATTTGGCTTGTTATGTTCGCTAACTGTAGAAATGTAAAAACTGCAGAAAATGAGCCCGGGTAACCCCACCCCCGGCGGGTGTTACCAAACTACATTACCCCGCCCCGGCGGTTAAAAAAAATAAAAAAATTAAATAAATAAATATACGATGAAAATTATTATTAAAATATTTATAAAATAAATTAAATATTTTAATTGAGATATTTATGGAATAAAATAAATATTCGATGAAAATTATTATTAAAATATTTATAAAATAAAGTAAATATTTTAATTGAGATATTTATGGAATAAAATAAAAATTCGATAGAAATTATTATGAAATAATTTATTCGAGTGTAATAATAGTAAGAGAATGAAAATATTCTAATTTAATTAAGTAATTAAATTAGAAGGGTAATGATTTGTTAAATAAAGTGGAGTTTATATTAAATAATTAAGTGAAAATGTAACTAATGAATGTCGTGAATACATATGGTATATGCGTAGGATTTGTGGTGAACGGAAGTAGTAATCGTGTAGCCTACGCACGTGGCAAGTTTCCTACCCCTACTTGTTATCATTGTTCAAGTTTATTATTTACCTTGAGTAAATTCTCATTACTATTATTCAAGTTCGAATTGTTATATTAAAGATTTATTATCCTTTCAAAGTATGAATTTGTTATACAATAATTGTTCTATTGTATAATTCTTGAGATTATTATTCAAATTGAATATCATTATTGTTGAACCTTGTTAGACTAGTGAACCTTATTGATTCGACTAGTTCATAGTTGATGAACGTTCTAAATTTCAGAACCCTTATTGAATTATCCAAACCAAACTTCCTTTGGTGCGGACTCGAATGTCAAACTGAAATGAACAACCCTGCAAAGGGGTTTACTTATGCGTTAGCGTTAAGATATTGTGCACAGTATGGTACTAAGGGCTGATCCCCCTAAGTACGAGAAGAAAGGTTCATAGTCTTATGACTGTTAAAGGTTTCAAGTATAACCCTTGATAACCTAGGACATAGTTCTAGGTCTTATGACCCTCAGAATTCTTTTGATTCTTGTTATTCATTCTTGATTCAAAAGTTGAGCTTTCATTCAGATGTTTTTGATTTACTCGCATGTTATTATACTGTTATTTCATTATTATACTTGTGGGCAATAGTGCTCACTCTTGCTTAATAATAACATTGCAGTTAAGAAAGAAAGAATCGATGAACCTTCCACTAGTAAAGGCAAGGGCAAAGTTAGCAAGTGATGAAGACTTGTTATTTTTATTAGATGATGTAATTATGTTTAAGACTTGAGTTAATGATGTTATTTAAGACTTATTTATTTATGATTTCGCACATATGTTTAAGGTTAGTTTAACCTAGGATTGTATTATTATTATTTGGATGTTGTAACCCTTAAGGGGAAGATTTTTCATTCTATCTATTGCATGGTTTGCATTTATTATGGGTAGATAGATAGATGATATTTGTACAATGAACACCAGATCCCGTGGAATCGAAGTACCCAGATTTGGGGGTGTCACAATTACTACATAGTTTATATTCTGACCTTGCGAGCATGTTAACATAACTTGACTACATATGTTTAGAGTTTTGAAGTTGTCTTATGTGTGTTAGATTGCATAGTTCAAGCCTAAAATGGCTTCAAAAGCAAACTTGAACATATTTTCGAAATCTAGTTGCATTACATGAATATCTAGATGCCAATGAGATAAGATGTCATGTTATGTCTATAATATCTCTAGGTGTGATTTATATGTATGGAACATGATGATTTCAAAATAAACATGAGTTTAAAGCATGATTCCAAGCTTTAAACAATAATAGCTATGAACAAGCAATATGAATATTACAAGTATATGCATTAATAGAATTTGAAATCTCTATGTGGGTATATAGCCAAGTAATGAGTCATGGTAACCGCTTGATAATGTTTTGCTTGAATGCCATGTAAGATGTAAGTTCAAACATATACAAATGAACTCAAGAACGGTTATGTAATTATGTGAGCACCTCTAACATGTAGGTATGATAGAGTATTAGTACATAGATGTGTAAGGTTTGGGAAGAAACTGAAAGGCAGCAGCTCAGCTCTGGTATGGCCAAGGGATAGCGCAGCTGCGCCGTCCCTAGGCCTATACAGGGCGTAGCTGCGCCGTGCAGCAGTCACAGATCAATTCTGTTTTTGATATGATGTTTGAAGCATGCTTATATGATTACTTTAACTTGTAATACATGACCAATATGCTATGTAATGTGTTAAGAAGCATGCTATGTGATAGAGATAAATGATAGTTAGGACTGTCAAATGTTAAAGTCCAAAGGAAGGTTTACAAGTTATAAAGCAACGATTTGAAAAATACATTATTTGACCTTGTGGTATCATAACAATCTGAATTGTGCTATGAAAATGTAGGATATGTGATGTAGTAGGTATGAAGTTACAACTAAGTTAGACATTTGTGTGTATGTTTGGACTTATTTATATGAGTGTTAAATGTGTCGAACACATAGCGAGTCAAAGTGTGTGATAGATATATATGGATGTGATGTAAAGTACGAGTGGTTAAGGTATATCTATATGTACCTAGCTATTCCGAGAATATGATGAGAAAGTGAATTGTAGGTCTCACGAACCTAGTTAGGGAATAATGTAACAATTTAACCTAGTTCTATGCGTCGCGCGGGCGCGCAGCCCTTAGGCGCAGTCGCGCGGCCTCCCAGTACAAAACTCGTGCGGCTGCGCGAGTGCCCATTTCCAGACACTGAAGTCTGCTATTTCTGCAGACTTTGGTCGTTCTTTGTAGCTTAACTGAGATTATGCTAATGTGTCCAACATTTAACAACAAGGCTAAAACATAGTTGTGTTAGACAAGTGTTGCGAAGTAAAACACTTAGAGTTTCTGAAATGTAAATGGTAATGAACATGTTATGGTATGCTAGCATATCTAATAGGTATTGTGGTTTTAAAATTATGTGTAGGTGATCGTGAGTTTAAGTTTATAGCTTACGCTCAAAGCAAGTTTCTAAACCCTATCTTTTTACATTGAGAAAGTTTTCTAACTCTACACTTTAGTTGAGTTAGTTCTATAACATTGTGTAACTTTATTCTTTTGATTGAGAAAGCTTTTTATCTTAACTGTTATTGAATAAGTCAATTGTTCCTAAAATTCATTCGAGCAAACTTTAACTCTAGTGTTATTTGAAATTGTGAGGACCCCAAACTCGGGTACTTGAAACCCGAACTCGGTTCTTCACGATACCATTTCTATGAGCGGAATAATACTAATAATAATAACAATAATATAAAAGATCAACTTAATTTACATAATTATCAGAGTCTAGCTCCCAAGTACATAACCTTTAAACATTCATTACAACCCATGATAGATAATATATATCATAATTGTCTTAATATCATTAAACTATTACATAACATAATTCTTTCATTCAGCAACCTTCCATTTTCCTTTGTTCTTAGCAGAGCTCTCTGGTCGTTCGCACTTAACTGAAAACATTTAAATTTAAGCAAGGATGAGCATTTGAGTGCCCAGCAAGTAATAGCATATATATATATATATATATATATATATATATATATATATATATATATATATATATATATATATAAGCCGAAAGGATTTAAATATTTTCTTTGTACTATTCTTCTACAACCAGTCAATAGTTGTGAAGTATTCTGAACCGATAATAATAACATATCAACTCTCTTTCAAATCTTTGAAACTACATAATGACTATAACTGGGGTTATGGTGACATGCCATGAACATTGTTTAATTGACGAAGGTATATCAACATGTGATTAAATACAATGATTATACAAGTGGGGACACTTTTTTAACCATTTCTAGAAATTAACGAACAGAATATATATATCTGAGTTACCATATACTAATATGTTGATAATCAATGAGCTTATACAATATAAGGTTAATAATCTGTATAGTAATAATATGATTCGTAAATATTCTTACTCATGTCCATTGCATAAAGAAAATGCAAAGGTAAGATACTTGCCTGTAGCGCTTCTTACAACTTGTAATTAAGATCTATCGCTTATCTCACGACCTAACATTAATAAGATCGTTCGTTCGATTAGAACAACATACTATAACACATAACACTACTTATTGCAGTCAGCACATACCCTAATCACATTGACACATAGATTTAACAACCATTGAATCACAAATAATCACTTATCTAATCACATTATCTTAGTCCAGATTAATTTTTGGAACATGTCGGTGTACCGACAACTTTATCGGGTATTTATCGAGTCTAAGACTCTATTCTGTAACTTAAGATCAGTACGCATCAGTCATATTATTTTTAAATAACTTAATATAATTTTAAAATATTTATTATAATTTATCACGAAATTTCAAACATCGGAATCACATTAAAATGATTTAAATACTAATCAATTCTATTATCATTAATATTTAATTAGTATTAAACTATTAATGAAATCATTTCTAAAATATTAAAGTTATTTATAATAACTTGAAATACTTTTAAAGTATTAAAATTACCCTTAAATGATTTTTAAAACATTTAAAATCATTTCTAAATAATTATCATTATTATCAAAGTATTAATGTTCTATTTATCAAAATATTAAAAGTCATTATTCATAACTTAAAATATTTTAATTCATTTCTATCCCTCTTAAATGATTTTTAACTTAATAAAATCATTTTTAAACTATTTATTTAATATAATTATTAAATAAATTTAATATTTATTAATAATAACTTAATAATCATTAATATTAATTCATTAATGAAATTATCCTTTAAATATTAAAAGTTATATTTTATAACTTAAAATATCTTTAAACACTTTATTTTCATTTAAAATGATTATTATAACATTAAAATCATTTTAAAACTAAATTATTTAATATAATTATTAAATAACTTTAATATCATTAATAATAATTAATTAATGAAATTTATCCTTAAATATTAAAAGTTATATTTTATAACTTAAAATATTTTTAAATACCTTATTATTATTTAAATTGATTTTTAATATAATAAAATCATTTTTAATCAATTTATTTAATTCATTTAGTAAATAAATTATTTACCATTAATATTTAAATATTAATAAAATTTATCACAAAATATTAAAAGTCATTAAAAATAACTTAAAATATTTTCTTATATAATAATATAATTTTTAATTATTTTTTCAATATTAAAATCATTTTTAAATAATTTATTTAATATTATAATTAAATAAATTAAATACTTTTAATTTTTCAAAAATATTAAATATTTATGAAATATATTTAAAATAATAAAAAACTAATTTTCGGAATTTAAAATAATTTTTTATAATTTATTTTGTATTTTTAATAATTTAAAACTAATTTTTTCTATTTTTTTTTATTAATTTCCGGAAAATAATAAGCTATCTGTCGCTAAAGGCCACCTATAGCGACAGAACCGTCGCTATAGGTGTTCTTCATGTTCTTGGCCAAAACCCAGAACTTCATTGCCGGTTACTAGGTACCACATTTGATCAAAGATAATTCTTAGCTCGAAAGGTTTCTGGGAATGGTATGAGTCAGATATTGTAGTACAAATGCACGACTACAAGATCCAACAACAAACATGTCCAAACAACACGTAACCAGCGAGATCTAGGCCCATGAACAAGCTGTCAGAGGCTGTTCTTCATTTCTGAGTTGCCCAGAAATGAAGAACAGTTCGAGCATGCAATTTCGGGCTTCCACTACATGTTGATCGTGTACTGTTTTTGTGATATATAAACTTCAGTGTGTAGACAACATTTTGTACAAGAGATCTATCACATATACGCACCATAACAACAACTAAATCGCCAGATTTTAACCGGTCAACCCATGTCAGAAATCACGATCATACGTTTTCTGGGTTACCCAGAAAACGGAAATCGTGATCTTCCTACATGGTTTGACCGTACACTACAAGAATCATGTTATTCATTTATACGTTTTGTAAGCTTAAATATACAGCCTAAACAACAAACAACAAACTTTTTACAACAACAGAAACCAAACAACAAAAACATGAAAGATCTAGCTAGTTAAAAATCCTGTCAGATGCTGTTCTTAGCTTTCTGGGCTGCCCAGAAAAGGCCCAGTCAACGCCGGTCAACGTGGTTTGACCACTAATAACTTTCTACTGGCTTACAATCTGACTTTGATTCCAGTTTCAGATCAAATATCTTATAGCATACTACCAGATCAAAGCTTAAAAACACAAAAATACAAAAACACATAACAGGACGAGATCTATAGGACCTGACATTCACTGTCAGAAACAACAAAAATAAATTTCCAGATTTGGGAAATCTTCAAATCCGATCCTCTAGATGTTATGGATCTAACATCTAGCAACCCAGATCATCATTAGACACCTTATATAACATATTTTAACACTTAATCATAACATCAAAAATCAGATTTTGGACAGAAATTCGAGGGTTTGTTTATACCTTTAAATGAGCAATTCTTGATTCTATGTTTCTGATTTGGTTCAGATAAACGTGGGGCTTGATTATGGGACTGATATGCTATTGTTTTTCATTAGTTATAGTGGGAGAGAGGATTGGTTAAGTGTTGGACAAAATTTAGTGAACAAATGCATTTTCTCTCTCCTTCAATCCTTAAATAGATATATATGATGCATGAATGGCCGAGCTAGGTGACTTGTTGCTGTGATTAAAGAGCACATGGGGTGGTTGAAGTAGTTCAACCACTCAACCTATTGTCAAAACCTATTTGTTAGCCAAAATAATGCATTAGGGGCAAAATGGTAAATTGATAAATCATTTTAATGACAACCAAGTAATTTGCCAAACCCTTAGGGTTTAGGGTTTAGGTTAGGGTTTGGATCATTTTAGCAAAAATCTAAGATTTCCATTTTAGGGTTTACTCCAAAAATAAAATTAAATAAAGATTAAATAAATTTTAGTTTCTAAAATTTTGAAATTAGAATTTTCTAATTATGATTAATCTTCTAATTACTTTATACAGGAACATTAGGATTTAATATCATATAATTATCATTAACATTGTTAAAATAGCAATTAGGATTTACGATTTTGATAATTAGGGTTACTAATTTATAATTAGGTTTTAAATTTATAATTAGGGTCTCCTAATTAGCATAACACGAAGTAACACATAACACATATCATATAACACAGATATTAAATAATCTTAAATTTCCCATTTAAATTGATAAATAGGGTTAAACCAATTAATGCTAGGGTTTGATCAATATACCAATTGACCAACCATCAACAGTACAAAAATACAGTACATATTCATAGCACTTAAAAATCAAAATATAATTAATATCTGAGTATGTGTTTGTGTAGGGCCTATGTGCAATTATCTGGAAGTACTGTTATGTCTCGTTTGCACCTATATACAATGGGTTTGACTTTTGTATAAAAGTTCAATTTTAACAAGATATAACAGTGATGTTTTGAAAAATAGGTTTTCAAACCCTTATGCTCAATAGTAATTGAGGCCTTTGATATTTCTATTTTATTGTGTTCGGCTTGATTGCTTTTATTTTCGAGGTGCGAGGCATCTTCGAGAAAATAAGATATATAGCAGCGCCGAACTCCTTGTGGGCATAAGAGCCATCTAAGGATATTCAAACACCGTGAATAATTACAAGTTGGCTGCAGCTGAAAATGTTCATCACGGGAACTGAATCTAGATTCAGAAACTGAATTTGTGATCACATAATTCCTAGGCTCACATGAGAAAGTAATATGTGCGAAAGCTAGAAAAAGAACTAGATTTGAGTAAATCTAAACTATTACAGCTTCAACAGTTCCAGTTTAGTCACCATGAACCACTTAAAGTGAGAAATAGCTAGATTTAAGCAAATCTAACCCGCGAGCTGAGTTAATAAATACCTATATTATGAAAGTAGATAAAATAGTTATATATATAAGCTGTAAATATATATATATATATATATATATATATATATATATATATATATATATATATATATGGTCCGGATCTTTAGCTCACCCCTTATTCAACTCACCCGAGCTCACCCCCTTTTAGCGACGGACCCGGCGACGGTTCGGTTATACAACCGTCGTCTATTCTTTTAGTGACACTATATGTTGTCCGTCGCTAAGTATAGACAATAGTTGTATGACCGAACCGTCGCCGGGTCCGTCGCTAAAAGGGGGGTGAGCTCGGGTGAGTTGAATAAGGAGTGAGCTTAAGATCCGGACCGTATATATATATATATATATATATATATATATATATATATATATATATATATATATATATGTATATATATATTGAAGTAATAAAAAGCTTAAAAATCAAAAATATCTTATAGTGGGTTGCCAAGAAGACTTCAAATAGCTTTAAACACCTTAAAAATCAGTTTCACCGGTTAAATTTCAGTATGTTGCAAAACACGAGCTTACAAGTGTTTAGATAGAAGAATCACACAATTTGGAGCACTCTAGAAGTGGTTACAGGCTAGAATGGGGAGAGTTTTCTCTCTCTTCTTTCTTTTTTCTTACATTTTATGGCTGATTGAGGGTCCATTTATAGTTCAAAAGTGTCGCAGGTCAACCCGCGGCAGCAGCGGGTCTACCCACTACAGTAGCGGGTCTACCCGCGACTACCCAGGCTACCCCGGGCATTGTTGGTCCCGTCGTCTTGAAGTACATGCACTCGGACGACGCGTTGTCCGCTCTAACCTTCATAACTTTCAATCCGGGAGTCCGATGGAAATGTTCCATACCATTCCAAAAAGCTCTTTCGAGAGCTATGGAATAATATAGTATTTGCCCTTTTTGACTCTGGGAAGATGGGTCCATGACCGAAATGGCATTTCTAAGTCTCCGTCAGGCAGTCTGTTGAGCTGTTTTACGTAGTTTGCGCTCGAAAGTTAAGATATGGTTCTTGTGGGACTTCTTTTAAAGAAATTTGAGTTGAAATGAGTTGATTTGATTTGAGTTGAGATGAGATGAGTTGGCAAAATAACCATTTTGTACCTCCCGGGGTTGTCTCCGTCTTTGGTGCAGTTGTAGCAGTCTTTTCCCAAGGTTATCTCTGAGATTGGTCTGTTGTTAACTCTGACTGTCCTCAAGGTTATCTCTGAGGTTGGCTTGACCTCCCAGAGTTGACTCTGGGCATTGAAACTAATTTCCCAAGGTTATCTTCGGGGCTGGAAACTGATTTCCCAAGGTTATCTCTGGGGTTGGATACTAGCACTCCCGGGGTTATCTCCAGGGTTGGAATTGATGTTGTGGACCTCCAGGGTTATCTCTGGAGTGTGAAAAAGATATTTTTATCTTCCTGCATAGTTAGTAATAGGAAAAAAATGAGTGTCTACAAATGCCCCTCTTTATCATGTTCATGCAATGCAATGGAATGAACATTATAAAGATCACTAGACACTTGAAATATGGCAAGGTATTCTTTATGATGCAAATCGCAATGTAATAAATGTTATGAAAAATGTCTTCGTAAATTGCAGTTCGCAAATCGCACATCGCACTTCGCTTTTGGCCAATCGTAACTCGCACATCGCATTTCACATATCGTAAATTGCACTTCGCACATCACAAATCGCTTTATTTTTACAAGTTATTACTGATGCCTATACTGGTGTTGACTCCAATGATTTGGCTTTTTATCGGTGTTGTCGATGCATGTTTGATGAAGAGAAATTGAGATGTTTTCTACATCTCTAATGGGGATGACGTTCTGAAATCACCGGACCTTCCCGATATATACGCTGGTAGTTTGCAATGGTGCTTACCCTGATGGTAGTTTGACAATGTGATAACCCGGGATTTCAAATATTCAAAATTTTACGAATAAATTTTTTTTTAATTAATATTAATATTGATTATCAATTTTGTGACAAGTATCTGTGATACGAGTCTCGAGAAGGTCAATTTGTGTATTGACTAATAAATTAAGAGTATAGTTGTGCTTAACGGAGAATAGAAACCCTAACCCTAATTTTTGGATAGGGATTCGATAGAAAATATAATTAAAATCATTATATTAATATATATGTGTTTGTACCGTATAGAATTTTTGAGCAATGATTGATCGGATAAGGTTTAAAATTATAAACCCTAATAAGGGATTAGAAACCCTAATCTCAGATTTAGAAAACCCATTTGTATAGTTAAAAACCCTAATTATACGCTGGAAAACCCTAATTTCATATTCGGGAATCTTAAACCCTAATTAGGAAACCCTAATCCTAATTAGTAAGCTTAATGTGTTTATTAAACTTTAATATGATTAGAAAACCCTAATTATATTTTAGTTATCTTAGTTTCTATTTTACAAACCCTAATTATAATTTAGAAATTTTAATTTTTCTAATTAAAACCCTAATTTCATATTTTGGATTTTTAAAACCCTAATTTGGCAACCCTAATCCTAATTGGAAGGCCTAATATATTTATTAAATACTAAAGTGATTAGTATATGTTAATATAATTAGGAAACCCTAATTATACTTTAGAAATATTAATTTCTATTTAAAACCCTAATTACATTTTAAAAAATTTTAATTTTCTATTTTTAAACCCTAATTAGAAAATTCTAGAATTGGAGTTTTTAAAATCTAAGGGTTAGAACCTTAGGGTTAAACCCTAAGGGTTTGTGCATTTGTCAAGATTGCCATTAAAATCAATTTGCTAATGACTAAAATACCCTTTTTCATTTTCTTAAATTGGTAACTTGTATAATTATTAGCTACTTTAGTTGTTGAACCACTTTGTTGACTTGGTAACACAACAATCTCAGCCTCCCAGCCGAAAATCACATATCCAAGCAACATATAATCATATATAAGAGATTGGAGAGAGAGAAAGTCACAAATATTTGACAAATTGCTCTTAAGCTCTTCACCACTCATTCTCTCTCTAAACTTCCGAATTTGTGAAATGTATCAGTCATATTTTAACTCTCTAGAATACTTTAGGTCAGATTGGAAAGCTAAGGATCAAAGGTTTGGTTAAAAGCTATAAACCTAATTTTTATTTTAGATCCAACTTGCTAAGAAAGATTGTGTGTTTATGTGTTTAAAATCTTGCTAATGGATGTTTTATATTGATTATGATGATCAAACATATATCCATAGCATCAAAATGCCTCAAAATCAATTTTTACCAAAACTGCCAAGAACATGGTTTGTGGTCTGACAACCGAATGTCAGTGGCCACAGATCATGGTTCGTTTAAGATATTTGTTGTTTTAAAGTTTTTATTGGTAGCTTGTTATGTTGTCTTCAATCTGGAAGTGGAATCACAGTGATTGAATGGCTAGATTTCATTTTATAATCGGTCAAAGTCGGTTGACCGACGTTGACCGGGCCAAATCTAGGTAACCCAGAAAGGCTAAAGCAGTGTCTGACAACTATTTGAACGGTCCATATCTGTCAGGTTGTTTGTTGTTTGTTGATGTTGTTGAATACATGTTATAGCCTGCTAGATGTAGTATAAATCCGTGCCTTAAAACCTGTTAAATAGCATTTGTGTTGGATTTAAAAGATGGTCAAAGTAGCAATCCTAGACTGATTTTTGAGTTTCTGGAAATTCCAGCAAACCATAAGAACAGGACGTCTGACATACTTTCACTGTATGATTCCTGGTGATCCTGTTGATGATAAATTGATATATTGATTTAGTGATGTTCCTTGACATAAGGAGTACATATTTGAGCCAATAGATCATATAAACCATGATCAGAACACTTAGTAATTAATCGAGCTGCAATATAGCCACTCGAACTGCCTGGGTTTCTGGAAAACCCAGGTGACGTCTGACAATATGTTTATTTGCCCAAATCGTCATGTTATATTGTGTTATGACTTAGATGATGGTTGGTTGTTATAGTCTTAAAATCCAGCTACACGATCCATCAACAAACAAGCCCAGAAACATCTTTGGTTGAGAATTAAAGCCGGTCAAAGTTGACATCTTAATATTGCCGGCTGTCAGTGTTCTTAAGCTCAAGAACACCAACAGCGACGGTTTCTGTCGCTAAAGCCCTTTAGCGATGGTTTATTTATTTTCTAATATTTGAATATTCCGAAAATTATTTAAAAATAGAAATAATTTCTAAAAATTACCAAATATGGTTTTAAAAATTATTTTAAATTATGAAAAATACTTTCTGACTATTTGGAATATTTTTCAGTAATAATTATAATTATTTGAATATTAATGCTGTTTAATTTATTTAATTAGTGTATTAAATAAATTAGAGAAAAATAATCTAATATTATGAAAAATCATTTGAAATAAGAATAATGTATTTAAAAATATTTTGAGTTATAAAATACAACTTTTAATATTTTTAGAAAATTTTCATTAATAATTTAATATTAATGATATGAGATTTATTTAATTATTAAATTAAATAAATAAGATAAAAATGATTTTATTGATTTAAAAATTATTTTAAATAAGAATAAAGTGTTAGAAAATATTTTGAATTATAAAATATAATTTTCAATATTTTTGGAGAATTCTCATTAATAAATTAATATTAATGATATTAGATTATTTATTTATTAAATTAATTAAATGAATTAAAAATGGTTTTATTGATTTAAAAATCATTTAAAAATGAAAAAAATGTTTTAAGAATATTTTAAGTGACTTTTAATATTTTGATAATAATTTTATTAATATTTAAATATTAATAATGATGATTTAAAAATGATTTTTATTACTTTAAAAATCATTTAAGTAGAATATTGACGATTCAAAATATTTTAAGTTATTAACAATAACTTTAATATTTTGACAAGTATAACATTAATATTTTTATATTATTAAATATTAATGATAATAAGATTATTTGATAACTAAATCATTTAAAAATGATTTAAGTGTTTGAAAAATTATTATAAATAATAATAATTGTTTATAAATTATTAAAAGCTTCCAAAAAATATTGTTAATGATAATTAACTTATCTAAGATAATATTGAAACTTAGAGACCAAGTTTAATTGACAATCAATGTGTTAATTGTCAGATAGGGTGACCAGAGTACCGAGATGAGACCGAAGTCCAACCAGACCGAACTAGTTAGACTTGATAAGTGTTTATATAGGTTATAAACACTGATGTAATTATGTGATAATGTTGCAGACACTCGAAATTTTCTGTACACCGTTCACTAACATTGTATCAGGACAGATTCGTCTTTTAAGAGGGAACCTTGAAAGACAATCCATATCCATACCGGATACTACCGGAAGTTCAACATCAACCCCGGATCGCAATCTGGGATTAACAGTTCCAATCTCGAAGATAACCCCGAGGCATGCAGATCAATACCGAAACATACACCGGAGAAGACCAATTAATCTCGAAGATAACCCCGAGGTATCCAGTCTCAGTCCCAACCGTGGGAATAGCCACCAACCTTGTTGATAACCCCAAGGAACGCAATTTCGGCGATAACCCCGGAAATACTTGTTACAAGTGCGACCAGCTTCAATCTCGATGCTCACAACGAGATACACTATACCAGCCCGGCGATAACATCGGGAAGACAGGCACACCTCAAGGATGACAATGAGGACCTTCAACAAATTACAGTAGTCCAATCTCAGCGAAGTTGAGCAACGTCTGCTTTATCAGCCCAATCCGGCGATAACACCGGTGAGGGGAAACATCGTCATCTGACCAACAAGATGCCACGCCATGTCGTTTCAACATATCTATGCAACAATGTTCGACAAGACTAATCAATCCCGAGTGACTATTGTACGGGGTAACGGATGAAATTTGAAGCTTGATGACCAGAGGGCACCGCCCCATCTTTAATGACTTCGAACAAACTCTAATCACATGCCATCGTACAACTCTCGACAATGGCGGTCCGAAATAGATCCTGTATACCTCAAACGGATGTTCGAATTGTACTTCTGAAAGTTCGAGTGGACATTATAGTGCTCGAGTGCACGTACTTCGAGACGACCCGAGCCAAAAAACTCGAGCCCACCCGGGTTGCCTCTAGTACACCTGCGGCTCAGCCGCAGGTACACCTGCGGCTCCACCCTCTATAAATAGAGGGTTTGGGGTGGCCATTTTGTAAGAAAAAACGGCAAGGAAACCCTACCCAATTTGCTCTGCTCTCATTCCAGGCAGTGTACTTTTCCCTTTTAAACACCTGTGAGCTCATATATAGCCCTTTTGTACCTACAAAAGTCTGTGTTTACTCACTCTAAAGATATAGAAGTCTTCTTTGGCAGCCCACTATAAGCCTTCTTACACACTTTAGAGTCATTCTCTTCATCTTTGCACACACCCTTCTACACGTTGAGAGTCGTGTTGCTTGCTTTTGCCCGGACTTCGGTCTGTGGTTTCATTTCAGTCTATATATATATATATATATATATATATATATATATATATATATATATATATATATATATATATATATATATATATATATATACTAACATTATCGAGTTATGCCTCGATTGAGCCTAGACTTCGGTCTGGAGCGTTTATTTGCTTTAATATATACATTTATATATATTAATTGTGTGTCGAACTTTGTTCAATGAGCCTAGACCTCGGTCTGGTGCGTTTACATGCTTTAATATATATATACTTATATATATTGTGAAACCCCAATTTTTATGAATAAATATTTAATTTTTCTCAAAATAATTTTTTTTTATTGTGTGGATTTGATATAATAGTTGTGGGTAGTATTTATAAATTTTGCAAAGTATGCAAGTTGTCATATTATATTCGATTGGTCGGAGAATATTCTTTTTGTCGGGGAATATCCGTACGACGGTATAATTATTGGTGGACCCCACAATGGAATTATTGTCGGATTGAAAAAACGACAAAAATACTTTATGAAAATAACGGCGGAAGTTTTACCGTTGATACTGTTGAACTACTCGGTAGTAAAAGTACAGTAATACGTGTGGTTGCATAGTAGCACACGGTATTAATTATTAATGCTTATGTGAGAAGTCACTCAGTTTGATTCCATTGTTGTCAGTTAATAATATGAATTATTTAGCGATAATGACGTTTTGTTTTATTCGTATTATTAACGTAATAAAACAGAAACATCTTTTTATATAAAACAGAATACATTATTAAAGTTATTCTATAAATAGAATATATTATATTTTATTTAAAAGATTTTTCTTTAAATATGGACCGTCAGATTAAAGTAATCAATCTGGACCGTTCATGGATTAGTTACTATGCATTCTATTTTCCTATAAATAGAAGCTCATTCCTTCATTATTTTCTTACGAATTCACTGAACTCTAGAGAGAGAAACTATAGAGAGAGACTATATAGAGATAGAAGAAAAGTTTTCTGTTACTTCACTACTCTTATATCCAGTTCTTTTACGGTAAGGGGTGTTATTCTTTCTTATTCATGAAGAGAACTGTTGTTATTCTATTTCTTATTATTCTGTTGGAATAACCTGTATACGCGGTCTACCCTATACTTGGTGACATTCTTCTATTATTCTGTTGGAACATCCTGTCTGTGTGTTTTACACCGGACCTGATTCCGTTTTTATTATTATTCTGTTGGAACATCCTGTCTGTGTGTTTTACACCGGACCTGGTTCCGTCTTGCTATTATTCTGTTGGAACATCCTGTCTGTGTGTTTTACACCGGACCTGGTTCCATTATTTATTATTCTGTCGGAATATCCTGTCTGTGTGTTTTACACCGGACCTGGTTCCATTATTTATTATTCTGTCGGAATATCCTGCCTGTGTGTTTTACACTGGACCTGGTTCCATTATTTATTATTCTGTCGGAATATCCTGTCTGTGCGTTTACGCCGGACCTGGTTCCATTATTTATTATTATGTTAGAATAACCTGTCTGTGCGGTCTATCGCATGCATGGTGATTTCTTTTGTTATTCCATTCTTTGTTGTACTCAGTTGGTTAAGTTTTGACTTCTATACTCCATGAAATTTGTGGAATATCCTTGATAATTACGGTTCATCCAGTATCTTTTCATGAAAATATTCTTCTAAGTATTCTTGAATTTTACTCCACAATGCAGTGTCATGTTGACAATTTGGACGTTGTTAATTCTTGGATAAATTAATTCTTGAACTTGTTTTATTGAATTCTTATATCATTGTCATCATCCTCATGTTTATAAAATGTTGAAAGTCATATGTGGCCTGTAGTGCATAGATGGACTTGGTATGATTATGACCAGGGATTATTCGGTATAATCATGACCGTAATGTTACAAATGATGTGGTAAAAGTCCTCATTGGCCCGTAGTGCATTGATGGACAGTTGTTGGCATGATCATGACCATTGATGAATACACAAATATTCTTGGCCCGTAGTGCATGGAATTTGTGGTCGTGACCCTAACGAATATCCTTGGCCGTAGTGCAGGGATGATGTGAATTATTTATTAAGCTGAGTCTCAGCGATAAAAGTGATGAAAAACTTTTTAAATCATAAAAGATAGTAGAGTTTATTTTCTACTTGACTCTTTTAATGGATTGCTTGTTCCGCTGCAGTTAAACTTGATGTCTATTATATTTTATCAGTTTAACATTGTTGAAGACTAATGATAATTTATTCTGTATTATCTTAGTCATAATATTTCTTACTGGGCTAGTTGAGCTCACCCTTTCTTTCACTGTTCTCTTCAGGAAATGAGAACGTAGCTGGGGCAAGTAGGGGAACGGAGTGATGGTTCGAATGATAGTATTAGTTAGTGGTCCTCACTATTCTATGTAATAGTGTGTTAATAAATATAATGAGGACTCCTTTTGAGTATGAATACTCTCTAGAAGATAATATTTGTATTCAAACTCACAGTTTATGTTTTGTCGTATTGTACACGATAGTTGTATTAGTAAGTTGTATTTGTATTCTGTACTATGTATCTGACGACCCAAGATAGGTGATGTATACCTAATTTTGGGGGCGTCACAGTTGGTATCAGAGCTTAGGGATATGATCCCTGGCTAGGATGTGAGAATAGAACTAGGAGGGGAGAGACGGGGAATTCCTTCGCTAGTATGACCTACCTAAGTTTATTTGGTATTTAATTGGTCGGTCAAAGTATATGGATAATATGTTATATGTTAATTAACCCTTGTTTTGTTGCAGTATTTGCAAATGGCATCCGAAAATATTGAGATAAACAATGAAGCACATGAGACCATTGAATCACCAACGATCAATGCTCAGGGTAATGTGCAACCAGAGGACAATAATCCTCATGAAAATAATAACACCGATGAAATGGTGAATGATGGGATGGTCAGAGACTTTATGCAATTCATGCAACAACAAAATAACTCTCGGACGGTCACCGCTAAGCAGTTCAAGGAGCAATTCATGCAACAACGGGCGAGAGCGGCTCCTATCCAAAATGAAGGAGGAAACAATGACAACCCACGGTTGGTCACCGCTAAGCAATTCAAGGAGCTAGGACCACCGGAGTTTTTGGGAAAGCCAGAACCACTTAAGGCGGAGACGTGGTTAAAGCAGATCACCAAGATATTTGATGTCTTGGGATGCTCCGAGGAGCAAAAGGTTCCTTTTGCCACTTTTATGTTGCGTGAAGAGGCAGATTACTGGTGGGAATCTGTAAAACGTACCCAGCCTGACGCACTCAAGATGTCTTGGGAGAAGTTCCAAGAACTGTTCAATGACAAGTACTTTCCCGAAAGTATTCGTCACATGAAGGAGGTGGAATTTATCAAGTTGGAGCAAAACAACATGACCGTGTCGTAGTACGAAGCCAAGTTTGCCGAATTGTCCCGGTTTGCGTCCCAATTGGTGGATAATGAAGAGAGAATGACGCGGATGTTTTTAAGAGGTTTGAAACCAGAGATACGTCAATATCTTATTTCTCATAAACTGTGTTTATATTCAGATGTTGTGAATATGGCTCAGTTAGTGGAGCGCGATAACAAGTCAACGCAACCAAAAGAGAGCAGCCGAAAAAATGATAATACTGGTGATAACAGTTATCAAAGCGGTGACAATAAGCATGGAGGGAATCAACATGCCAGAAATGGTAACCACTTCAATGGTAATCATGGTCAAAATAATAAGAATGGACATTTCAAGAAGAGGAAATTTAACAATGATGGAAAGACGTCAGCACCAGCACCCGTTGTTAAGGAAGGAGAACGACCACCTATCATATGTTTCAAATGCGGAGGGGAGGGGCACATCAGTCCAAACTGCGCGATGCCATCCAAAGCATGCTATAATTGTGGAAGAGAAGGTCACTTAGCCCGATTTTGTCGTTCACCAAAGACAAGTTCAGATAGGATGGAGGCACCAAAGACCGTCCCAGAAAAGCCAAAGCCAGTAGTTTAAGAGAGAGTATTTTTTTTTTAGTGACGAGGAACCTAAATAAAATTATCACGGGTATGTTAGTCATAAACTCTTGCGAAGTCTATACCGTATTAGATACCGGTTCTACTCACTCTTTTATTTCACCTAGTTGTGTTCAATATTTGAACTTAACTCCGGAGAAATTAGACTTTGATTTCTCTGTTGAAATTCCATTGGGAGAAACCTTTGTTACCTCCATTATTTATAAATCTTGTTCAAATCAACACTTTCACGTTACCTGTTGATCTTATCTCTTTGAAAATACTTGCATTGATGTGATTTTTGGAAACGATTGGTTAACTGCTCATCATGCTTTTCGTAAAGTTGTTAGCTTTCATATTCCTAACCAATCTGTTATGCAAATTCAAAGTAACCAAACCACTAAAGTCAATCATTGTCATATCAAGCCATAAGTAAAAATCCCCGTTCCTTTCGCTGTTGACTTCCTGGTGTGGAATGCACCGAAGCTAGACTTTCCGTAGGAGACGTTGTAAATGACGATGGCAAGTTGATAGGTATCAATGTGACGTGTTATCCAAGTCTTGGATGAGGGTCACAGTTTTAAACGATATTTCTATTGTTAATAAATTTCTTGACGTATTCTTGAAGACTTCTTAGCCTACCCCAGAGCGTAAAATTGAATTTTGTATTGACCCCAGTACAAAACCTATTTCTTAAACCCTCAAATATTTCTTCAACTAAAACGAACGTATTATGCGCCAAAGACGTTGGCTCGAGCTGTTGAAGATTACGATCGTACCATTCAATAACATCGTGGAAAAGTGAACGTGGTAGCTGACGCGTTGTGTAGAAGATCGTATACGGTTACAAGTGCGAATATTCGAACCCACGTGAAGATAACGAGTATACGATTAAAATCGACTTTAATCGATAAAGTTAAAGCCGCTCAAGCTACATACTAAGAACTGATAAATGTGAAGAAGAAGGTTCAAGAGGGCGTTATTCTAGAAGCAAGAATCGACGAAGAGAGGAAATCTCAACTCTCGATTTAATTGGCCCATTTGAAATCCTCGATGAAGTAGGAACTGTGGCCTATAGACTCGTTTTACCGCCAAGTATGTTGCGTGTTCAGAATATTTTTTTTTTCGTATCGATGTTACGTAAATATGTGAAAGACCCCAACCGCATTATTAATTTAGAACCGGACGAAATAGCGAAAGATTTAACGTATGAGGAGATACGTGTTAACATCTTGGATAAGAAGGATCATATTCGATGCTTAAAGGTTATACCTCAAGAGTTAGAATTTGAAGTGAACTCAAGGTATCCTCACATGTTCGGCATACCAAGTACGTACGTAAATTTCTATGTTCGGCATACCAAGTACGTACGTAAATTTTGAGGGCGAAATTCCATAAGGAGGGGAGATTGTGAAACCCCAGTTTTTATGAATAAATATTTAATTTTTCTCGAAATAATTTTTTTTTATTGTGTGGATTTGATATAATAGTTGTGGGTAGTATTTATAAATTTTGCAAAGTATGCAAGTTGTCATATTATATTCGATTGGTCGGAGAATATTCTTTTTGTCGGGGAATATCCGTACGACGGTATAATTATTGGTGGACCCCACAATGGAATTATTGTCGGATTGAGAAAACGACAAAAATACTTTATGAAAATAACGGCGGAAGTTTTACCGTTGATACTGTTGAACTACTCGGTAGTAAAAGTACAGTAATACGTGTGGTTGCATAGTAGCACACGGTATTAATTATTAATGCTTATGTGAGAAGTCACTCAGTTTGATTCCATTGTTGTCAGTTAATAATATGAATTATTTAGCGATAATGACGTTTTGTTTTATTCGTATTATTAACGTAATAAAACAGAAACATCTTTTTATATAAAACAAAATACTTTATTAAAGTTATTCTATAAATAGAATATATTATATTTTATTTAAAAGATTTTTCTTTAAATATGGACCGTCAGATTAAAGTAATCAATCTGGACCGTTCATGGATTAGTTACTATGCATTCTATTTTCCTATAAATAGAAGCTCATTCCTTCATTATTTTCTTACGAATTCACTGAACTCTAGAGAGAGAAACTATAGAGAGAGACTATATAGAGATAGAAGAAAAGTTTTCTGTTACTTCACTACTCTTATATCCAGTTCTTTTACGGTAAGGGGTGTTATTCTTTCTTATTCATGAAGAGAACTGTTGTTATTCTATTTCTTATTATTCTGTTGGAATAACCTGTATACGCGGTCTACCCTATACTTGGTGACATTCTTCTATTATTCTGTTGGAACATCCTGTCTGTGTGTTTTACACCGGACCTGATTCCGTTTTTATTATTATTCTGTTGGAACATCTTGTCTGTGTGTTTTACACCGGACCTGGTTCCGTCTTGCTATTATTCTGTTGGAACATCCTGTCTGTGTGTTTTACACCGGACCTGGTTCCATTATTTATTATTCTGTCGGAATATCCTGTCTGTGTGTTTTACACCGGACCTGGTTCCATTATTTATTATTCTGTCGAAATATCCTGTCTGTGTGTTTTACACTGGACCTGGTTCCATTATTTATTATTCTGTCGGAATATCCTGTCTGTGCGTTTACGCCGGACCTGGTTCCATTATTTATTATTATGTTAGAATAACCTGTCTGTGCGGTCTATCGCATGCATGGTGATTTCTTTTGTTATTCCATTCTTTGTTGTACTCAGTTGGTTAAGTTTTGACTTCTATACTCCATGAAATTTATGGAATATCCTTGATAATTGCGGTTCATCCAGTATCTTTTCATGAAAATATTCTTCTAAGTATTCTTGAATTTTACTCCACAATGCAGTGTCATGTTGACAATTTGGACGTTGTTAATTCTTGGATAAATTAATTCTTGAACTTGTTTTATTGAATTCTTATATCATTGTCATCATCCTCATGTTTATAAAATGTTGAAAGTCATATGTGGCCTGTAGTGCATAGATGGACTTGGTATGATTATGACCAGGGATTATTCGGTATAATCATGACCGTAATGTTACAAATGATGTGGTAAAAGTCCTCATTGGCCCGTAGTGCATTGATGGACAGTTGTTGGCATGATCATGACCATTGATGAATACACAAATATCCTTGGCCCGTAGTGCATGGAATTTGTGGTCGTGACCCTAACGAATATCCTTGGCCGTAGTGCAGGGATGATGTGAATTATTTATTAAGCTGAGTCTCAGCGATAAAAGTGATGAAAAACTTTTTAAATCATAAAAGATAGTAGAGTTTATTTTCTACTTGACTCTTTTAATGGATTGCTTGTTCCGCTGCAGTTAAACTTGATGTCTATTATATTTTATCAGTTTAACATTGTTGAAGACTAATGATAATTTATTCTGTATTATCTTAGTCATAATATTTCTTACTGGGCTAGTTGAGCTCACCCTTTCTTTCACTGTTCTCTTCAGGAAATGAGAACGTAGCTGGGGCAAGTCGGGGAACGGAGTGATGGTCCGAATGATAGTATTAGTTAGTGGTCCTCACTATTCTATGTAATAGTGTGTTAATAAATATAATGAGGACTCCTTTTGAGTATGAATACTCTCTAGAAGATAATATTTGTATTCAAACTCACAGTTTATGTTTTGTCGTATTGTACACGACAGTTGTATTAGTAAGTTGTATTTGTATTCTGTACTATGTATCTGACGACCCAAGATAGGTGATGTATACCTAATTTTGGGGGCGTCACATATATTATCTGTGGTCGAACTCTGTTCGATAAGCCTGGATTTTACATCCGGAGCGTTTACGTGCTTTAATATATATATATATATATATATATATATATATATATATATATATATATATATATATTAACTGTGGTCGAACTCTGTTCGATGAGCCTAGATTTTACATCCGGTGCGTTTATTCGTTTTTATATAAATATATATATTTACATTTCGTCCTGCCTGGAGTTCACTTCGTGGTAATTGATTGCTTTGTACAGCTTTCTTTACATTTCGTCCCGCCTGGAGTTTCCTTCGTGGCGGTTGATAGCTTTTACAGCTTTATTTATATTTCTGATCCCCCATGGAGGTGCTTCGTGGTTGGTGATCATGTATGTGTATATATATATTTACAGCTTTTATATATATACCTGCTTATTGCATTTATATCAATTGCGGCATCATGTGAGCCTAGGAATCATGTGATCACAGATTCAGTCCTCTGAATCTAGATTCAGTTCCCGTGACGGACTTTTTCAGCTGTAAGCAGCTTGTAAATATATATGTGATGTTTGGATTCCCTCAGATGGTTTTCATACCCACGAGGAATTCAGCACCTTTTTGTAAAGTATTTTCGTACGGATGCTTCGCATCAGTCAAATAAAATTAATCCAGCCGAATACAGAATAAAATGGGAGTGTAAAAGGTCTCAATTACTATTGAGCATCAGGGTTTGAAAAACCTCTTTTATAGAACATCACTGTCATATCTTGCTTAAAATTGATTTTTTACATACAATTCAAACCCTGTGTATATAGGTGCGAACGAGGCCTCGCACTACTTCCAAATAACAGCACATTGACCCACACACACACACATTCAGATAACAGTTTCCTGAAAAGAGGCGGTCACCGTGGTAACACGGATGTAGGGGGTGCCTAACACCTTCCCTCCGCATAACCAAGTCCCCGGACCCTAATGAATCTCGGTTTCACCGACCCATTTAGTAGTGTCACATCACTAGGTCAATGTACAAACCTTTTCTGGTTATGTTGGTACAACCATTTAAAAAACCAACTGGTGACTCTTGTATTCCAATCGTCGACATTATACATGTCGGACCTTTTTCACTTGTTTCTTCAAACAATTCTCACCTAAAATGAGAACACTAAAGAACAAGTAACGGAAAGGGATAATTAAAAATCCTGACGTCGACAGGTGGCGACTCTGCTGAGGACTCTAGTAAGAGGACTTAAGGCGCTATTACAATTTTTTCAAAATTGTTATCTGCTTGTGTGTGGATGTTGCATTTACATTTTGTGATGAATGTGTACGAATGCATTTCCTTACTTAGTGCTTCGCACTATAAACTGCTTGCGATATTAATGCTTCGCACTATAAACTGCCTGTGATATTAGTGCTTCGCACTATAAAATTGCTTGTGATATTAGTGCTTCGCACCATATCTGCTTGTGATATTAGTGCTTCGCACATGTCATCATTTTCATACGGTAAGACGCGATGTATGTGAATGTATATTGTGTGGTCCCTCCACCAGGAGGCTATCCCGTCGGTGTTTGATTACTGGACTCGTGAGAAGACTAATTCTCCGAGGCTCAGGAAAGGTACCACCCAAATTCGCTCCAGTTGAAAGACCGGATTAACTTTCCGTCAAGTAGATTGCGATGATTTGGGAACCTTCATGCCAAAAAGCCGCGAGAGTAACCTAAGATAGGTCAGCCTCTGATAAACCCAAAACAGAGGAAAGTCTCTTCATGCTCTCATTTCAAAATTACTTGTAAAGCATAATTACTTGTAATTATCTTCCATATCTATCTCCATGTAATGAGAAATATGAAGAAATGTGTACACATACATGCTACAAACAGCTGACATCCGTTTTGCAGGATAAAATTCCTAAACTGGACGCATTGTATAGCATGTTATTATCCACCTTCCCTAAAGACAAAACTATGCAAGTTTTTTGCAGGGAATCAATCGGACCTACCACCCGTTCAAAGTCCAAAAATGCAACAGGCCTACAGTCAATCATGTCGTCATCTGACCAGACTGAACTTAATCCAGTTTCTCGCAAAGAATTTGACGGATTAAGCAAACAGATTACAGATTTGGCTGTTCTACTAAAAGAATTACACCAGTCTACACAGGGTCAGAAAATACCCGTACATGATGAATCCTCCACACAAGGAGGAACCCAGGTCGTTACAATACCTGAACTGCAGTTGGATCCGACCAACAAAACTCATGATGTTGCCCATCCCACTGGAGATCCAGATACTAGTGACATCAAAAAGAAAGTCCACCAAATGGAAGAGACTCTTCACACTATCAAAGGAATTGGAACACACATGAGTGTTTCATATGCTGATTTGTGTATTTTCCCTGGTATTCATTATCCAGAAAAATTTAAGACTCATGACTTTGAAAAATATGACGGGTTAGGAGTTCCTTACACACATCTAAAGGTGTTTATTGGAGAACTGGGATCTTATGCAGAGAATGAAAAACTCAGAATGTAACTGTTCCAAAAAAGTCTAACTGGAGAAGCCCGTTCGTGGTACATAAGATTAGACAATTCAAAGAACCATAGTTGGGAAGAGCTAGCACACGCTTTCCTCACCCAATACAACTTTCAATCTCAAATGGCTCCTGATCGGTATCAAATTACCAAGATCAAGAAACAGTCTAATGAGTCTTTCAGAGAGTATACTCAGAGGTGGAGACTCCTGGCTGCCCAAGTTAGTCCTTCCATGACAGAATCAGAGATGGTCATGACTTTCATAGACATACAAGAAGCACCTTTCTATGAAAGAGTTTTAGCCGCCATCGACAAACTATTTTTTGAAATGGTCAAACATGGGGAGATGGCTGAAATGGGATTAAAATCCTAAAATATTCAAGACCTAGCTGCACTCAAAGCGGTTGCTGATCATATCAAATCTGGAAATTATGGGAACAACCCCCGAAGGGTCCATAAAAAGAAAGAAGATGATGTTTTCTTGATACTACGGGTCAAAAAGGCAGTCAAAACATGCCTATTCAACGGAGAAATTACACTCCCTTTCCATCACAGTCTGCGAACCCTCCAGTACCAAAAGGTGGAGAAGTCAAACGACCTCGAGTATTCACACCCTTAGGGGACACCCTCGAGAATATTCTCAATCTTCTAACAACACAGAAGAAAATCACGCATCTGCTTCCACCAGCTAGCCCTAATGGTCGGGGTTTTAATGCTGCTCAGAAATGTGCTTATCATGCTAGGGCACCTGGACATGATACTCAGGATTGTTGGGCCTTGAAACACAAAATCCAAGACCTGATAGACAACAGTGAAATCGTGGTCACCAAACCCGATCAACCTCACGTTCAAGACAACCCTCTTCCTTAACACAAGGAAGAAGAGGTCAACATGATCAATTGGAGCAGTGGACAAAGTTCCAATTTCAGCTGTGAATCCTCCCAGACCCCCAAAGATGGTGATGACAGATGGGATTATGCCAAGTTCTAATTCACAATGGAACAAAAGATGAAAGCTCTCTGTAAACAAATTGAGCAATTGCCGGAACTGGTGACTTATCAGCATCAAGTGACTCGTCAGCTAATTAGCCAGGAGCATGCCAGTCTCCTACCTATTGTCATGAATATTCCCTCTTCACTTTTAGAAAATGAAATGCTGGAAGACAAAGTGATGAAGAGAGCGAATGCTAAGGCCCGTCGGGATTTTGCCAACAAAAGGGAATTCACATATTTGGGCCAACCTATGGAGGAAATCCTTCATATGTTAATCAATGAAAGAAGAATTAGTTCCTTTCTACCTCCAATCAACCCCCGTTCAGGATGATACAACTCTGAGGGAGTATGTCAATATCATTCTCAATCTCGCAGTCATAGCACAGAAGAATGCTGGGCACTCCGCCACCTTATTCAAAATTTAATCGACAGTGACGTACTGCGCCTGACAGATAAGGACACTGTGTTATGAGCAAGTGAGGATTCATGTCCTACTAAGTGGAAGAGTGTAGTAGCAGTCATATCCGCTGAAAATGATGGGGTTAACAAATCACTTGTCATGCCAGTAATTCAACTCAAGGGAATCAACAATCCTTTGAAAGTGGCCGCTCCCGACCCAATCAACTTGCCGTTCAGAGCACAATATCCTATTGTTAGCTTGCGCGCAGTTCCATGGAATTATGGAGAAGGTGAAGGATCCACCTAGCATATAACTACTGCAGTGTCGAAGGCGAATCCACTGTATCTTCCCCAACGGGTAATGAAGCCTGTCATCAAGTCAAAGGGGAAAGTACCCATTAAGAAGATTGAAAATTTCCTCCGCACTATGGGTCATAACGAAGCCAAGGTGGTTTTAAGCTTGTAAGAAGCTCCACAACAGATATCAATCTTGGACTTGGTCCTGACTTTCGAGAATCACCGGAAGGTCTTGTTAAAGGTTTTAGAAGAAGCCTATCTACCGACATCAGTTGATACGGAAAAGTTTCAACATCTGGTTGATCACATTTTCAACAACAATGTGATATCCTTCACTGATGATGACAAACCGCCCGAAGGGACCGGTCATTGCAAACCGTTGCACATTGCGGTCTTGTCCTCCAGATATATGGTGGTTGGAGTTTTAATAGATGGAAGTTCCTCTCTGAATATTTGCCTATACGTTACCTTGGTGAAGATGAATATCAATCCAAATAGAATTCGGAGTAGCCATACCATTATCAAAGCTTTTGATGGAGCCCACCATAACTCGGTCGGAGTAGTTGAGCTGCCAATTGAGATTGGTCCTCATACATTCTGCGTATCCTTCTATGTGCTCAAGATAGATTCGGGATACAACCTGCTCTTGGGACGACCATGGATTCACATGGCAGGGGCAGTCCCCTCCATTCTTCACCAACAGTTGAAATATATCATCAACAATAGCCTGGTCACAGTCAACGCTGAATCGGAGATTCCTCAGCATAGGGACATGCCGCTCATCAATGCCAATAAGGATGTTGAGCCAATTAGTTTTCATGCTTTGGAAATAAGCAATACCCAATACCATGCTATTGGAACGCCACTGCCCAAACCCCAAATTTCTACCGAGGTAATGTCGGCCACGCAAGAAATGATGTCGTTGGGTCATAAACCGAGACAAGGGTTGGGAAAAGATTGCCAGGGTGTCAAGTATCCTATTCATTTAACCCAGTGAATTGGCACAGCTGGACTAGGCTATTCTGCCAGCTCTAGTCACAGGAATCCTCATAAGCATCAGCAGATTCCTGCAGCTTCAACCATGCGGCGTTTAGCTTTGCCTTCAAGCTCTGAGTCCGCACAACCTCCCGTAAAGTTGCTAGCCAATATAATGGCGATGTTATTTCCCAAGCCGGAACCGGTGAAGGAGAAAGAAATCTTTGTTCCAGATCCCGCAGTGGAGGAAGAGGAACGAAGAATCAAGCAAGACGTCACCAAGATGATGTCCGGCATACGCATCATTGTTCATGCTGAGCATACCAACAGATACATCCCAGACGATGACTGCCCAGACGTAATGGCTATCATTCGGGACAAGGAAGATGATGATAATCCCTCTATCACTGCGGTTCACCCGGAATTTGCTCTTGCCAATTGGAACAGCATTCCTAGCATTGGTCGTCAAGGGTAAAGCGGGCGGAAACTCTTTCTGCCCTGTAGATATAATTACTGCTTATTTTTATGTACAGTATTAGCGGTTTATTTTGCCAGTATATGCTAACACTGTGCATGATCAACACATTTCATATATACTAAGTGAAAGCATATTTTGTTTCAGGACTCTGAATTTAGATGTGCCGGTACTTGCTGATACGGTGCCTCTTATCCACAAGGATTGTACCTTTGACGTAGAGATGAATTCAGCCTTGGTGGATATACCGGATGACATTGAGGTGCCTCCATAAATTCAAGAATGGGTCAAAGACAAACCCAAACCCAACCTTGATCAAACCACTCCTTTCAATCTCGGAACCTTAGAAAACCCTAAGTTAATCCAGATTGGTTCAGACCTTACCCCAAACCAACGGAATGACATGGTTACGCTACTAACCCAGTTCCAGGATGTGTTTGCATGGTCACATGAAGATATGGTGGGTTTGTCCACTGACATTGTCCTTCATTGCCTTCCCATTAAAGAGGGATTTAAGCCAATCAAGCAAAAGCTTTGATGATTAAAACATGAATGGAGTTTAAAGGTGAAAGAAGAAATTGTGAAACAGTTTCAAGCCGGAATCATAATGGTGTCTACATATCCGGAATGGATATCCAACATCGTGCTCGTACCTAAACCTAGAGGGAAGGTGCGAGTTTGCGTGGATTACCGGGACTTGAACAAAGCTTGCATAAAAGATAGCTTTCCCGTGCCATTTATCCACATTCTCATTGACAATACTGCGCAATACGACATGCTCCTTTACAGATTGCTTTGCGAGGTATTATCAGATCATGGTTGCCGAGGAAGATCGTGAAAAAACTACTTTCATCACTCCTTGGGGAACTTTTTGCTATAGACGGTTGTCATTCGGTTTCATCAATGCTGGAGCTACCTATCAATGAGCTATGATGGCTCTTTTCCACGACTTAATGCATAAAGAGATCAAGATCTACATGGATGACATTATTGTCAAGTCTCGAAAGGAGGATGACCATATAGATCATCTCAGGAAGTTGTTTAACAGGTTGCGTAAGTACAACTTGAAGTTGAATCCAGCTAAGTGCGCCTTTGGCATTAAATCAGGCAAATTGCTAGGATTTCTAGTCAGCCACAAAGGGGTAGAGCTAGATCCTGCCAAAATCCAAGCCATCACTGAAATGCCCATTCCTCATACAAAAAAGAAAATACGGGGATTTTTGGGAAGAATCAACTTCATTAGCAGATTTATCTCTCAGCTTACAGCAACCTATGAGCCAATCTTCAAGCTATTAAGGAAGAACTACTCCATGAAATGGAATGAGGAGTGCCAGAATGCCTTCCTTACAATCAAGAAACAGCTAATTAAAGCTCCCATCTTGGTACCACCCAGGGATGATGTTCTCCTGTTCATGTACCTATCCATAAGTGACAATGCCATGGGCTGCATGTTGGGTCAGAAAAATGATAGAGGCCGAGAACAAGCTGTATATTGCATCAACAAAAGATTCAGCAGCAGTGAACACAAGTACACTCTAATCGAAAAGACGTGTTGTGCTTTAGCATGGGCTGCCATGAGGTTACAGCATTATCTTCATGGTCACACAACCCATCTCATATCCTGCGTGGATCCTCTCAAGTACGTGTTCAGTAAACCTATACTGAATTCTCGGCTGTCCAGATGGCAGTTGATCCTACAACAATTTGACATCGTATATGTGACTCAAAAGTCCATCAAAGGTCAATGAATTGCGGATCAATTGGCTGGCATACCATCAGGGGATTTCAAACCCTTGGAGACATATTTCCCCGATGAAGGAGTAATAACAGTTCAGCAACACCATCGGTATGATACACGCCAAAGGTGGAAGATATATTTCGATGGAGCTGTTAATATGGAAGGTTCTGGAGCTGGAGCAGTTCTAGTATCTGATACGGGTGAGCAGTATCCTGTCGCCGTCAAATTATAGTTTGTCAGCACCAACAATATGGCTGAGTATGAAGGCTGTCTTATGGGGCTAAAACTTGCCCATTTAATGGGCATCAGGCAGTTAACTGTCCTTGGAGATTCGGAGTTGGTAATCAGACAATCCACCGGAATCTATCAAACAAAGGAACTACATTTGCTGCCTTACCATCGGCAGGTTTTAAAGATGGCTTTAGGATTCGAAGAAATATCATTTCTACACATTCCTCGTAATAGGAATGATTCGCAGACGCGTTAGCAACTTTGGCCTCCTTGATTAGCATATCAGATAAGGAACACTTGTCAAGCATCACAATTTCCCTGCACAAGGCCCCAACCTACGGGAATTACGTTGGAGAAGTATCGGATGAGCTACCTCCCATCCAACATCATTGGTATCAGCATATCAAGGAATATCTGTGAGATGGATCTACACCCGTTGAGGCGAGCCCGACTGAACAAAGGCGGATCCACCGACTGGCTATGAAATTCTACCTGAGTGGAGATGTGCTCTATAAAAGAGATGCAGGATTAGGTCTCCTCAGATGTTTAGACAAAGATCAAGCCCAAAGGCTTATGGATGAAACCCATGGCGGAGTCTGTGGCCCCCACATGAGTGGCCCCCTCCTTGTCAAGAAAGTCCTCAGGACAGGACATTATTGGCTATCCCTCAAAGTTGATTGCAATGACCACGTCAGGAGATGCTATCAGTGCCAGATTCATAGTAATGCTATACACGCCCCTCCATGGGAACTTCACAATATGAGTTCACCTTGGCCCTTCTCAATGTGGGGAATGAACGTTATCGGGCCCATTGAACCTAAAGCCAGTAATGGTCATCGATTTATCTTTACCATGATCGACTACTTCACCAAGTGGGTAGAAGCAGCCTCCTTCCCCAAGGTTACTAAAGAAGTCATCATTGCTTTCATCAGAAACAATGTTATTTGTCGATATGGACAACTAGAGGTGATTGTGTCCGACAATGCCAAGAACCTCAACAACAAAATGATGGGGGAATTATGTAGTAAATTCCACATCAAACACCTCAACTCAGTCATCTATCGTCCGAAGATGAATGGTGCTGTTGAAGCGGCTATCAAGAACATCAAGAAGATTAAGCAAAAGATGTCCACCAATCACAAAAATTGGCCTGACTTATTACCTCTGACTCTGTTAGCCTACAGAACCTCAATGCGCACTTCCACTGGGTCAACCCCCTACGCATTAACCTATGGGATGGAGGCAGTGCTCCCCATAGAAGTTGAGATGGAAGATAGGTATCACCAATTGTCTCTAATAGACGAAAGGCGAACCGCGACTATCTTCCATGGTCAGTTATATCTGCAAAGGATCACCTGATCCTACAACAAAAAAGTCCGGCTACGGCAATTCAGACAACATGACTTGGTTTTGATGAAAATACTGGACAACCAAGATCAGTCTAAGGGAAAATTCACTCCTAACTGGGAAGGCCCGTTTATTGTCAAGGAAGTATTGACTGGAGGCGCTCTCAGGTTGCAAGAAATGGACGGCGATGAATTTCCGCAACTCATCAACTCAGACGCCATGAAACGATACTATGTCTGAAGTTACCATCAAATAAACATCATAGTGGTAGACCATCAGGTCACCAGTCATTCCGGTTCTTTAAACCTTTACCACAATCAACTTTGCTACACTTTGCCCCTCAGGGAAACATACCTTTCAAACCAGCAGCCTGGCTTTCTCCTTTGCATTCCTACAACTTTGGTCATCCCACTGTGGATTGAACCTCTTGCGTATACAGTTTGGCTACCCATACATGGGATCAAACTTTTCACCTACAGTTTATCCTCAACCTAGGATTAAACTTTCTCCTCCCCGCACTCTGACCTGCACATGGGATTACGCTTTTCATCTCACCCTGAGGGGCGAACTATGTCGACCTAATCTCCTCTTCAATAGGAGTACGTAGGCAACCATTTCATATGGCCCGGTCGTAATAAAAAAAACAACAAAAACATTCATACACCATTCCTGCCACATACAGCGTTGAACCTCTTACACCATGTTCGAACTACGCAGACCTGATCTCCTCTTCAATAAGAGTACGTAGGCAGCCATTCATGGTGCGGTCTCACCTCCTACCAAAACACAAACCCTTGTCAGTTGGTACTGGGATCATCCTTCAATCCACTACATTTCATTTGGCTTCAGGCCAAAGGGATGGAATTACCTGAACTCCTCCCAAATAGGAGATTCGGCGACCATCTAAGCTGCGGTCATACCTTGAAGCGCAACACCAATCCATAAGAGATGGAATTAACTAGGCTTCTCCTAAATAGTAGTACTAGCGACCATCTGTGGTGCAGTTAATCTCAAAGAGGAAAGCCACACTCCTCTCCTCATTTCCATATAGAAACCAGTCCCAAGACACCGAAAGATGGTAGGGATGCATACAGATCGATGATCCATTCTGAACTATCCAGAGACAACTCAATGTCCATCCACCCAGGAATAATTCAGAATACATCAAGATCGCAAGCCCTGAAGCAGCAGGCAAAATATCAAGCAAGTAGCAAAGCGATCTAAAAGGGAAGTGATCTAAAAATATATTTCCCTGTCATATATATAATGATGTTTGATATACCCAATGTAAACTGTACAGGACAAAATGGCTAAGCTAGTCTGTGTAGGAAAATACAAGATCACCTATAAGTCAGGGTATATGCGAGCTAACAAGCCCAACATGGCGTTCCTCTTGGAAGATGGAGGTAAAGTTGTGGTCTCCTATATGAGAATATCCACACGACCCAACAGATCTGCAGCCATCTGCATGGTGACCATATGATCATCAATATATGTGCTCATCTCTACGATCATACCAGTGGTAAAGGACCTCACTGCAGTGCTATCTGTGATAGCTACATCCCGGGCAGGTATGGTGATATCCCGCTTAACTATCACTGCATCTCTGGCTGATATAGCCTCATCCCGCTCAACGACGGCGGCATCCCTACGAGCAAATGCCTCGTCTCTCTCCAATAGAGCTACCTCCCTCCCATCAAGAGTAGTCGACATCATAGATCGAATCTGATCTCTCTCAAAGGTCATCAGATGAAGACTCTGCTCTAAGTACTGTGCCGAGTGCTGAATCACAATAGTACTGGTACTAGGAGAATTCGGAAGAAATGCTGGCAACTCAACATTGGACTCCTCTTCGATGTAGGTATCAATGTCCTCCATGGGCTCTACATCATCCAACTCGCGCTCCGGTACTACAAACACTGCTATAGCCGATAAAATTTATGTCTCCATCCACACGAAATACTCTGTAGAATAACCAGGATGACTGACAGAAAAAGCCGCTATCTCACGCCGATCCCAGCAGGCGTATACCCGAGATCGGTCTTCTGCTGAGAGGTACCGAGAAGCTGAATGCTGACTTGTCGCCCCCTCAAAAGGATGAAAATCCTGAAACTGGTCGAACTGCGACATCACGGCAAATGGGTGATAAGTGGTCACTCCCCTCAAACCAGCCAGAGGGAGATAGTCCATGCCCGGAGCATGAGTAATGAAGCTATATGGTGAGCTAAGCCCCGAACACGGTAATATGCTGAATGGATCTCTGATATCTGCCAAGAATGTGGACCAGGACAGAGCATCTATACACTCTGATGGCTGAAAAGAGTATGACATAGCTACATCATGGGTAAAGCAGTACCCATGCCGTCTAAGAGTGCCAATCGGTCTCAAGTGTGACATGAACCACACATATAGCATGACTGAACTCCCAGTGAACACTCCTGTCGGATAAGTGCAGCAGTAGGATGTCGACCGCATGGTCTCTGGTACAATCATAGGTACAATGGTATGACCCTCCCTGAGAGCTCTCATGGCCATGACAACTCCTATATCTATCTCATCCATATACCGCGGCATATACACATATGACAATACACATAGCATCAATACGTCAACTCTGGCCAAACGTCAATAATCCTCCGATGCAGTGAAATCCCCAGAATGTCGTGAATAGCTATCCTCCGAGCCAAATCTGTCGTACAGAAAATGCTGGGATATCACGTGGCCAGATGTCAACTCATCCTGTACCACTCTGCACCTCAATCCTGTGAGAGTCATGAATCGCCTACTCATTTCTCCCAAAGCCAGATGCACGCAAGGTCTGTCTAAAGGCAGCATCGTCAAACGTGCTTACTCCTCTAGAGTAGGAGTCAACTCATGGGTGCCGAATCTGAATACCTGCCTATTCAGTAGCCAATGCTCTATCATCCCGTCCACAAATCCTGTGGGAACCTGAAAAGTCAAAAAGGTCATGGTATGCTACAATAAATGATCTACAATCACCCTGTCTGGTGGTGACATGCTATCATACCACGATCGTATACCCGATGCCACCACTGACGGTGGGGTATGATCTATACGGCTAACTATCGAAGAAGACATCTATGCGGGCCGTGTCATAAGATCATCCAGGGGTCAATGCCGAATATCTCTGGACATACATACATATACATAACATGATACATGCATAACAGATAATAGATGGCAATATGATATAGGGAACGAAAAAAACAGTGCATGCATTCCTAAATATATCGTCATGTAATACATCATCTCTGTATAGCTACAAATACAGGGAAATGGGGCACAGACGCCCTACTATGGACAGAGGCCTATCAAAAGATATAGCGAGAATGGGGCACAGCCACCCAATATCTAACAGAGGCCTATCAAAAGATATAATAAGAATACACATCAGAAGAAGACAATGGTGTTGATGTCCACATCATCAATCCTGTCCACCTGATGTAACTCCTCTTGAGTCACTGGATCTCTATCAACAGGGATGTCAGGCCTATATAAAGGAGGATCTGCGCCGACAAAACTGAATGGGTCACCTGAGGGGCCAGCGCCTGAGCTGGAAGGATCAAATGAAGCTGCCTCTGCCGGATCTCTACCCAAATGCCGGATAAATATGTGTGCCTGGTCCAACTGCCAGGTCAAACTATCAATCTGGGTCATATGAGTCGGATCTCGGACACAAGCTATTCAATCCGTCATCATCAAGGATCCTGGAACCATGTCCCCCATAAACTGTGTGGCGCGGAACTGAGCTCCAATAGTGCGAGGGGACCACCACCGATGGAACGTCTCTTGAGTACATGGACCCTCTGACAATGCAAAACTGTCAACCCCCAACAATGGAATATCAGTGATGGGTGACTGCGATACAGGCCAATAACGCCTGGCAGGAGGCAAGATTGGTATACGAATCTCCCCTATGGTGCTCCTAATAGCACGCTCTCCTAAATAGAGCTTCCAGCCTCCATCTGTGAAGAAAGGAATTCTCCTGGTGGAAATCACATACTCGACTCCAGTCGGGTATCCATCCTCAAAACTCACGGTCAGGTGTGCCCCGGAATAGGGAAGCCATGTGATCGTGTCGACCGTCAGCAACTCCAGTTACATACGGCAATGAGTGAATCCCTCAGCTACAGGGACCTCTGGCAGAATCGAATGATGCCATCGTCGTCCTCGTGGATAGGTGTCTAAACCTAACACACTCACGGGACGCAAGCATGGAAGCCTCTTATAGGCCCAGAACTGCCAACACAAAGGCAAACATCTGTTGTCAATTAATACTCTTAACCTATACATGGTAAATGACAAGAGAAATACTCACCAGTAGAAATGGGTAAAATCCTAGCCAAGCCTCGGTCAAACCCTGTGAGCGCATACTCATGCCCCGGAGGAAATAGGCAAAGGTTTAGGAGCCCCAATCATACTCTCCAATACGATCCACATCACGCGTGGCGCTAATCAAAGCGAAAGATACCGTAAAAGAGTTATCTGCTATGAAGCAGCCTCTAATGATCATCAGGAACAATCACCGCAGAACATGATCCCTGATTCTGACATCATCAGGCATAGGCTCACTCAGTAGCCCGCTCATGGCATCTACGCTCAAAGGACCTGAACGGACAGTTCTGCCTTTGAGCGCCGCCGCCGAAACTCCTAATAAGGATCTAACGGTAGTAGGGGTAATATTTTCCATGCAAGGTACTGGCGCTCCAAACTCCATACCTGTGATAAATCGCCAATCCATAGGTGTCATTATCACCTCGCAATCTAGCAGATGGAGTGACTGAGTCTGATGAAACCATCGCTCAGACAATGCCCTGAGGTAACCCCAGGGACAACGACGGGGAAGGATGGAGAAGAATTCCCCAAATCCCTACTCATGCACTACCGCTCTATAGTCAGGATGAAGCGCCGGATACATGGAGTGAATGCTGAACCAGTTCCCTCGAGGCTGTGTAAAACTATGAACCTGCATGAAATGCAGATCAACATCAAAACCCTTTAATCCTCATCAATAGGAAAGAAGGAAGATCAAAGTCTAACGCCATGCCTCATTAGCATGCAAATACATCGATGGATGTCTGCCCAAATCACCCAGCAACTCTGGATTCAACACCTGAATGCTCGGAAGCTCCCTACGAGGGACAGGTGCAGTAGGAGCAGGGTCCTCTATCGGAATATCCGCCTCCTCGTCCTCAACGTCTGGAACATCTACCTAGACAAGACGTATCATGGCCTCCACCAACCGACGAAGTTGTCTGATAGAACGGGGACGAGGCACTTCAGAAGCCCTCCGCCGTACGGCAGAAGTGGTCCTATAGGAACTTCTTGGCTGATCCGAATTCATAGTATCTGGACAACAAGTCTCCAAATCACCTCAGAAAGGGTGTGGTATTTCCTTACCTAGAGCTTTCTAGAATGCATTTTATGACTATATGCATGCATGCATTTACTTTAACATATAATAGAGTTAAAATGCTTGACTACCCAATGCCTACATTTGGAAAATTTTTGCCATAGTCCCCTCTGAAAATAGGACTATCCACATGCATACAGGCATGTCTAGGTGGCCATTCAGTAGCACACCTGCCCCAAAGTCATATATATAATATATGCATTAAAAATTAAAATCATTATGCATCAGGCCAACCTCAATACTAGGAGTACTTTGTCTTGCTACGTTATGCTCATTGGACCTCAAATAGGACAAAAAATAACAGAAAAAGGTGCCAATTTGACTGTCTCAAAAGTCAAAATTTTCACATTATTAAGTTCAGCATGGTTTAATACTAACATTTACTATGTTGGATATTTTTTTATCTAATCATTTATGCATACATAATCACTACTATGTGTTTAGATGCATTTCATGCGATAACTCAAAATCCAACAGACAGAAATGAGAGAAAGTACAGGCATATGTTACCAGGATAGTGTAGAACACTCGTACGGTGACAGAATTTGCAGAAAGCAGCCCGAACTCAGCAGATCTATAAGGGGCTCACATATTTTCCTTCACGCAACAAGTTGAGATTGACTTGTGAGACCAACCAGCTGGAATTTATCATCCACAGTTGGCCGCAGACCCATCTGTGGCTGCAGCAGGTGCACCTGCGGCACCCCTATGGGGGTCCCATCCCTCCGGCTCGGTCTAGTTCGAGTTGCAAAGGAGTTCTTACAGCTAAAAAGGCAAAATCAGGGATAAAAATGCTACGCGATTGAACAGAATAGCCTAAAACTCTAGTTTTTCTGGATCCAACTGTGGCTTCCTTTTCATCCATTGGTATTCGCCTGAACACAGGGTTTACTATACCGATGATTCAAGTCTGTGCATACCATATTCGGCAATACCGTACAGAGGTCCGATGTCATCAGCGTAAGGTTGTCACCCCAATCTTTTCATGCAAACTAATCCCCGACAAGGGTTACAACGTGAGATCCCCAGCGGGGGTTACAATGCATGCTTATCCGTTGACACAAAAATCAACGAAGGTCAAGCAGCCTTGACATTATTACAGCCGATAGCGATTTAAACCTATCAGAGCTCTGAAGCTATTCGAGGTTTTCACACCCGACCGCTCAGATCCCCGGCGGGGGTCACAACGTAATGTTCCGTTGATTCACACGTCGACGAAGGTCAAGAAGCCTTGACAGTATATCCCACAGGATTTTTCAGCCGTTGATTCACATGTTGGTGAAGTACACGTCAACGAAGGTCAGGCATCCCTGACAGCATTTGTTGTTGGAAGTAAACCCAACAGAATCTTGGCATATTCTGGCAATACTAACCAGGAGAGGTCAATGTCATCAAAGAGGATAGATGATGGAATATATTATACACATCCTCAAACAGATCAATCTTTATCCCCCACAGATCTCTTACACATAAGAGGTACATCTGCAGGATCAAGTCATTATCCAGGAAGGTGGTGATAACTCCAACATCAACATCCTACTAAATTCAGATTACACATCAAATCTGGTCATCATTGCCAATCCCCAGTTGAAGCAACAAGGAGCCAGCAATCATCCCTAGCGTGTTGGGCTACAACCCCGTATACATGCATCGTACATTTGCATCATGTTGCTATTCATAGTACCATGTTCGTCTTGTTACATTTCAAGTGTCTAGGATTCTTTATCCTACCCATGCATGAGTATGATAAAGAGGGGCATCTGTAGATACTCGAAATTTTCTGTGCACCTGTCACTAACATTGCAGGAGGATAGATTTGTCTTTTAAGAGGGAACCCTGAAAGACAATCCATATCCATGCCGGATACTACCGGATGTTCAACATCAACCCCGGATCGCAATTTGGGAGTAACAATTCCAATCTCAGAGATAACCCCGAGGCATGCAGATCAATACCGGAACACACACCGGAGAAGACCGATTAATCTCAGAGATAACCCCGAGGTATCTAGTCTCAGTCCCAACCATGGGAATAACCACCAACCTTGGTGATAACCCCAAGGAACGCAATTTCGGCGATAACCCCGGAAATGCTTGTTACAAGTGCGACCAGCTTCAATCTCGGCGCTCACAACGAGATACACTGTACCAGCCCGGAGATAATATCGGGAAGACAAGTACACCTCAAGGATGACAATGAAGACCTTCAACAACTTGCAGCAGTCTAATCTCAGCGAAGTTGAGCAACGTCTGCTTTATCAGCCCAATCCGGAGATAACACCGGTGAGGGGCAACATTGTCATCTAACCAACACGATGCCACACCATGTCATTTTAATATATCTATGCAACAATGTCCCACAAGACTAATCAATCCCGAGTGACTATTGTACGGGATAACGGATAAAAGTTGAAGCTTGAAGACTGGAGGGCATCGTCCCATCTTCAATGACTTCGCACAAACTCTAATCCCATGCCATCGTACAACTCTCGACAACGGCGGTCCGAAATAGGTCCGGTATACCTCAAACGGATGCCCAGATTGCACTTCTGAAAGTTCGAGTGGACATTACAGTACCCGAGTGCACGTACTTCGAGACGACCCGAGTCAAAAAACCCGGGTTACCTCTGGTACACCTGCGGCTCAGCCGCAGGTACACCTGCGGCTCCACCCTCTATAAATAGAGGGCTTGGGGTGGCCATTTTGTAAGAGAAAACGGCGAGGAAGCCCTGCCTAATTTGCTCTGCACTCATCCCAGGCAGTGTACTTTCCCCTTTTAAACACATGTGAGCTCATATATAGCCCTTTTGTACCTACAAAAGTCTGTGTTTACTCACTCTAAAGATATAGAAGTCTTCTTTGACAGCCCACTGTAAGTCTTCTTACACACTTTAGAGTCCTTCTCTTCATCTTTGCACACACCCTTCTACACGTTGAGAGTCGTGTTGCTTGCTTTTGCCCGGACTTCGGTCCGTGATTTCATTTCAGTCTATATATATATATATATATATATATATATATATATATATATATATATATATATTGACTAACATTATCGAGTTATGCCTCGATTGAGCCTAGACTTCGGTCTGGAGCGTTTATTTGCTTATATATATATATATATATATATATATATATATATATATAACTATGTGTTGAACTTTGTTCGATGAGCCTAGACCTCGGTCTGGAGCGTTTACATGCTTTAATATATATATATACTTATATATACTATCTGTGGTCGAACTCTGTTCGATGAGCCTGGATTTTACATCCGGAGCGTTTAAGTGCTTTAATATATATATATATATATATATATATATATATATATATATATATATATATATATATATATATATATATATATATATATATTAATTGTGGTCGAACTCTGTTCGATGAGCTGGATTTTTCATCCAGTGCATTTATTCGCTTTTATATAAATATATATATTTACATTTCGTCCTGCCTGGAGTTCACTTCGTGGCATTTGATTGCTTTGTACAACTTTCTTTATATTTCGTCCCGCCTAAAGTTTCCTTCGTGGCGGTTGATAGCTTTTACAGCTTTATTTATATTTCTGATCCCCCATGGAGGTGCTTCGTGGTTGGTGATCATGTATGTATATATATATTTACAGCTTTTATATATATACATGCTTACTGCGTTTATATCAATTGCGGCATCATATGAGCCTAGGAATCATGTGATCACAGATTCAGTCCTCTGAATCTAGATTCGGTTCCCGTGATGGACCTTTTCAGCTGTAAGTAGCTTGTAAATATATTTGTGATGTTTGGATTCCCTCAGATGGTTTTCATACCCACGAGGAATTCAGCACCTTTTTGTAAAGTATTTTCGTACGGATGCTTCGCATCTGTCAAATAAAATCAATCCAGCCGAATACGAAATAAAATAGGAGTGTAAAAGGTCTCAATTACTATTGAGCATCAAGGTTTGAAAAACCTCTTTTATAAAACATCATTGCCATATCTTGCTTAAAATTGAATTTTTACATAAAATTCAAACCCTGTGTATATAGGTGCGAACGAGGCCTCGCACTACTTCCAAATAACAGCACATTGACCCACGCACACACATTCAGATAATAGTTTCTTGAAAAGAGGCGGTCACCGTGGTAACACGGATGTCGGGGGGTGCCTAACACCTTCCCTCCGCATAACCAAGTCCCCGGACCCTAATGAATCTCGATTTCACCGACCCGTTTAGCAGTGTCACATCACTGGGTCAATGTGCAAACCTTTTCTCGGTTGTGTTGGTACAACCATTTAAAAAACTAACTGGCGACTCTTATAGTCCAATCGTCGACATTATACATGTCGGACCTTTTTCACTTATTTTTTCAAACAAATCCCACCTAAAATGAGAACACAAAAGAACAAGTAACGGAAAGGGACAATTAAAAATCCCGATGTCGACAAATGTGCCTAAGAGAAGTTTGACTATAGAATACAATGTTACGTGTTATAAATGATTGTGCTAATTTTGGGACCGACATTGTTGATTATAGGTCTTACGAACGCAGATAAATTTATTGTGTAGTTGTAATCAACGCGGGAGGCAAGTTTCCTAACTCAACCTTGAGTTAATATTGTTCAATTATTATAGTGGTTAATTATTGTTAATTATACCACGTCCAGGGATTTATTGTTGATTATTCGCAGTTAGTGCATGTTTTATAATTCAAATTAAATTACTAATTTGAAAAATATACATTTGTAGAATAAATATTGTTGGATATTCATATTAGTAGAAGATAGAATTGACCTTACAGATAATTCCTGTTATTGTCGAATTATGTTAAGAAATGTCTTAGCTAATCATTCTGGCTAGACGAACATTTGTTAGAACTTGATAGGTTCGAGAAAAGAATTCAATTATTATTGACAGATCGATGCCAATTATTTTGGCTAGATCGAGAAGTAATTAGAAATTGAAATCACAGTATTTTGTTGTTAAATCAAAATCTTGATTCTGAGACTGAGAAAAACAACCTTTTATATAAAGGGAATATTTTAAGTCGTATATTCGACCATTGCGTGCGACCTAAGTATTATGCATAATATAGGGTACAAGGACTTGGCCGGCTCTAAGTACTTGCAGAGGGGTATGATTTAATCTTTATGGTTATCTGATACACCTGGGTATATCAAAGTCCAACCTTTGATAGTTACTCAAGAAGAGAAGTTCAAGATCCAACAGATCGCTCAGTATAAATCTGGAAAATATTCCACTTTGCTATTTCATAGAATTAATTCTTGATTATTCATTTGAATATCGTAGAAAACCTTGAAAGCGTTGTACTTTTTCATTATCAGATTATTGTTGCGGAGAATGTGAGAAGACTTGATATTGATTTTTATACCTTTACTGTATGTCTTAACTTACAGGGCAAACTTGTTGCTCACCCTTGCTAAATAAAATATTTTAGCTAGGAACGAAGAGGCCAGCGGGTCAAAGAAGAACAAAGGCAAAGGCAAAATGCTAGAGTAGTATAATGAATATTATTAATATTATGTTGTATTGTAAAACCTTTTTGTATATCTAAGGGATATGTTTGTAATGTTAAGGTTAGAGAACCTGGGACTTATGTATTAACAACATATGTTAATGACTTATGTATTCCTATTTATATATGAATGGGTAGTTAAATGGTATTAAATTGTGGATCATGAATACCAAACTCGGGGGTCAGGTAACCCGAATTTGGGGGCGTCACAGACAACGGATCCTACCCTGCTGGTAGTTGACTACGCTGACATCGCCAAACTGTTTTAATTCCCACTCGAATGGTGGTGTACAAAGCTTTCATCACTGAATTGTCTTGATGTTACACTGAACTGATGCCAATGGTTTCGAATATTGGATCTTCCAATACCTTCGCTGAAGTAATATTCAAAGGTTTACTTTGCTAGACTCTGCTTGATGTTACGCTAGATTGATGACAACCAACAGATGTCTACGAAGAAACTTTTCTCTAATCTAGGCATTTAACGTGCATGCATATTTAAATCTACTATAGATGCATGCTAAACCTTGATAGAGATGCATGCTAATGTAGCGCATTTGCATATGTGCAGATCATGCATGATGTGATGATCTATATTTATCCTTAGGAGTCTATTATCCTAGGTTAATGCATATTTTAAATTGTCTGGAGTAGAATTTTACCTCACCCTTTTTTGAGGTGATTTGGAGTTTCTTTTCACTGTTGGGTGCTTATGCCCCATTTCCTTGAGCTTTTAATTCGCAACCTGGATAAACTGATGACCTGAATGCTGCTGACATCCCTAGAGGATGTAGCCCGTTCTTTCGCTGCCCAGATTTGAACTTCGGTGTAGAGGCCTCGACTTGTGAGGACTTGACGCCGGTTGACACATTTGATGATGAGGATTTCATTCGATAGACCTTTTGTCATTGGGCGTCTGCTTTTGAGTTAAGGACTTTCTTGAGAATTTTCCCATTATTTTGTAGGAGCAAGCTTATGTCGCCATGATTTCTTTCAGGAGTTCTCCCCTTTCTTTTGATGAGAGGCTTGAAACCGCCTTAAACTCCTTCCCTTTCTCATGTTGTTACCGGGGATTCATATGAAAAACTCTCTTTGTTGACCAAGTTACAAGTTAGTAATATCCTCACATGTGGATTATTCATTCTAAGAACAGTATGATTGAAAAAGACCAAATGATCATACTGAATCGCCAGTGAGATGATGTGAGGAAAGCTCTGATGATGATATACCATGCTGATGGTGCTAACTGGTGCATTTTCTTCTTTAGGATGGTTGATTAATGCCCTAGTGTTGAGTTTTTGCTATTTTTGAGATTGCCTCAATCTTGTTGTAAGGGTCCCAATATCGGTTTGTCGCCAATTTTTAAATTGGCCCAGACTTGCTTGTTATCTGGGATAGTTGCTTTGACAGATGGGCTGATAAGATGCCGAGATCGCAAGAGGCTTTTACCTCTATACCATATATTGAACAGGTAGTGGCCTTGGGCTTTGATACCCTCAATAATTGTTCCTGACTTGTTTGTGCAACCGACCTTGATGATTTTCTTCTGATTTGATGAAATCTTGTGATTGAGGGTGTCAGCTCTTTGAAGGTCCTTGCTGATGATCATGCTTGATATATCGTTGTGTTGTTGTTACTGATAAGTAGGTTTTATACCTACTTATTTGACATCTTTTACTTGAATCAGTTGCTTAATCTCATATTTCTTAGTTACTTTTCATGCATTTTCTGTTCATTTTGTAGATTGTATGCTTGGGAGCTGAAATCGCAAAGAATTGGTATGAAATCGCAAGGAATTGGTATGAAATCGCAAAGAAAAACAAATCGGACATAGTTTGAGCTTTCATGTTTATTTCATATTCTTGCCGTGGGACTTGAATTACATTGTAGAGCTTCTTCTTAGCTTTTCGGAATATCTTGAATCATTCCAATCGGAGTTCGAATGCAATAGTTATGACATTTGTACCAACAGACGTCGAATGTCACTGTTTTGGGTGGACATTTGCATAGAAGTCACTTCCAGCCAAATTTCAACCTTTATTCCTTCATTATTTCTAAATTTTCAAAGAATGAAAGTGTAGAGCTCGTCGATATCTTTGATTTGATAGGTGGCAGGCCCCGTAACTCCTCCCGGATCAAAAGTTATGGTCGTTTTTCCAAAGGGCGTCAGAGCAGAAAAGTGACCCCCGCCGGGGCGGGCTTTCCCTTCACAAAATGCCCACCAGGGCGGGTATACTAGCTACAAATCAGAACCATAGCCCGTTGGGGCGGCCCCTTTACAAGGCTAAACCCCCGCTGGGGCGGGGGTACGCGTAGAAAAAATGTTTTTTGTCTAAATTTGAGTTCGGGAAGGATTGTTTCGATCCGATTGACTCAAGGACTTCCAAGAGGACTTAAAGACATATAAAGAGACTTATAAAAGGAGGAGAAATACAAGGATTATCGGAGAGATTAGATTATAGAGAGGATTCTATTAGATTAGATTAGATTAGATTAGAGTAAATTAGGACCAAAACTCTAGTTCTTATGAGATTTGGAGATTGAAGCAACTTGGAGACCATTGAAGATTCAAAGTAGGAGCGAGGAGGGAGCTTCAAATCTACAAACAATAGATTATATATTCTCATCTTCTTCTTTCTTTATCTTTTAATGTGTATTCAATTGTGGATTCTTAGTTTTAATTCAATAATCATGAACTAATTCTTTGTTTGAGATTACTATAGATCTTATTGTGTAGTTTACTTTGATATGCTTCTTTGTTAGTCTTATTAGCTATATTTGGATTGTCTATTATGATTTGGACTTAATTGCTTACTTGTCTAGCTAACAATTACCGTGATAATCTGTATGAACTTGAGAGATAAAGTATAGATTTAGATCCGATCATGATAGCATGTGTTTGTGAATTCTGCATAGATGGAATAATGATTCGTGTTTAGGATAGAGATATGCCTTTACGCCATATGTAGTCCTATAAAAATTTGTACTTAAACCCTTTTTAATTGTAATTCACATAGAGATATAGTGGGTTAGTTAATTAGGGTGTTCAAATTAATTCTATCATCTGTGGATTTGATTTGATATGAGTATGATGCATTGAGAGATGGCCATATTTTACTTTCGTGTTCTTGATTAACAATCCAGTATAAATAATTTGGCTTAACAGGAAGTGTGTTGATTTAAATGAAACAATAAGTGAAATTATAATCTCAAGTCTTCATTATCTTGTTTTATTCTAGGGATAGTTAGTAATAGTTTATTTAATTATTTTAAATTAAATATTAAATCATTTGTTTAAATAATATTAAATTGGTTATAGGTTAGTACTTGGTAATTTTTATTAACTAATTCTCTGTGGGAACGATACTTTACTTTCACTTTATTACTTGTTGACCACGTATACTTGCGTGTTGTGCATAATTAGACTTTACCCAACAAGTTTTTGGCGCCGTTGCCAGGGAATTAGTTTAATATATTTTTGCCAATATTAGCTTCAATCAAATTAGTCTTAATTTAAACATTTTTTTTATTTATTTTTATTTTATTTTATTATCTTCTTCTTTTTCTCTCGTTTCAGGTACCATGGCTGGATTCAATTATCAAAGGTCATATTTGAGTATGACTCAACCAAGGGGAGCGGGTATTGATGGACTCAATGTATTTTCTGCATTATCAGCACAACTTGAGACACTTTCGAGGAGGTTGGATGTTATTGCAACCCAACGTAATCGAAGGATAGCAGTTACTTGCAATTATTGTGCTGACAATCATCCGAGTAATCAATGTACCGTTAGTGTTGGGCCGGGACAACACGATGGTGAATACCTCAACGATTATACATATGCTAATTATCATCAAGTTTGGGGGTATCACCCAGATTCGTCATGGAGCTATACTTATGAAGTCTAATACTACACTCCAAATCCAACATACACACCGGAATTTTCATGTCCACCTCCATTGCCACAAGAAGAAAAGCCAAATTCGAGGGATGTAATATTGAAGGGCATAGCAACCCTAGAGGAGATGAGGATTAGCCAAGACCTGTCAACCCAAAATTTTAATAATCGGATGGAACAACTCGTCACTACCTCAACCAATGGTCCTCAATACATGGCTTCCGAGACTGAGACAGATAATTCAAGGTTGGAGGAATTGTGGTCCAAGTTCGTAGCATCAAATGAGGAGAGGAGGATTAATCAAGAGCGGTCAATTCAGAATCAAGAGATATCAATTCAAAATCTGCAGAACCAGATGGATCACATGCTCAAAGCGCTGAACAACTATCCGCAAAACAATTGGTGTTATGACGAGGATTCCAAGATTGATGAAGTGTCCGAGCCATATATACAACTGGATGAGCCATGAGATGTAGAAAAAGAGGAGAAAATGGGGATAATGAAAATAAGGTCAGTGAAGAACTAACTATAAGTCCCAATGAGGATGAGCCGATGTTATTAGTGCCCCAAGTTCCTTCATCGCCACAGATCAAGGGTCCAGTTAGATTTGCAAAACCATGCCCGTTTGGTAGTCATGTCGTCGGCAAGGTTCTTTATGATATGAGAGCTAGTACAAATGTGAAGCCATGGTGGGATGAGGAGGAAAAGATAGAAGAAGAGCCCGTTGTTCTTGCCAAGCCTCAAAGCCCCAATCGAATCATAGGCTCAACGGACGAAAAAGCACCTAGTTATTCAACATTCTCAATTGGGCACATATTTAAACAAAGCATGCTAGGTGACTTTAACTCAATAGTCATCACAAATGGGAACCTACCAAAAGCTATATTATTTCTGATGGATAGAGGGTTCCTCAACTATCGAAGAGGAATTGGATAGCGTTGACCAGACAAAGTCAGGCTGAAAGACTATAATTCAAGCGCTAACTGGGAGGCAACCCAGGAATTTTTATATTTACATGCTTTACTAGTTTATTTAGTAGATAGGAATTAATTTGCTTATTAAGTTCTCTTACCAATCCAAAGTGTTATTATAATCCATGTTGTCTCTCTTCATTGCAGGTATTAGAGGTTCAATGGATAGGCAAAAGATTATGGAAAGGGAAGCCACCAGCATGAGCCCATGACACAGTATCCTCCTTCAAATTCTGATATGGAGGAGTTTTCAGTCTTTGTGCTACGCCAACATCACCACAAGCTTAAATGATTACAAGGAAGTTCTCGTCCACTTCATGCTTTATTTTACAATGAGGACATTGTAATTGTTAAGTTTGGGGGAGTTAATTAGTTTAGTTTTGCATATTTAATGTAGTTGTTTTAGTTTTGCATAAGTTGTCATGTTTGTTTAGTTTAGGATTATTATATGTTTGCATTCATATAGTGTAAGTGCATAATAGTTAGCATAGTAGAGTAGTTGTAAATAGTTTTTATTTATGTCTATATATATATATATATATATATATATATATATCAAAAATATTAGTTAGTTACTATGTTCATCTTGCATGAGTCCAGCTGTTTGATAGTTTAAGTTTATTTTGGCCAATGATGAAATTGGAATTGGGTAGACAAGTATAGTACTGACTATTAGAGCTTTGATGTGACTTTTTGTTATGAATTGAGTCTTTTTCTTTTTGAAACTGGTATAATAAGGATAATACAATAAAAACAACTTGTTGATTGATTGAGTTTAAATTGATACATAATGGAATTCTAAAGGATAATGCTAGTATGAATGAAAGAATGACAAGAATAAGTAGTGATGGCTAAAGTTAGACAAGAACCTAAGTTTGGGGGAATATTTGGGGTATATAAGCTATAAAAAAAAGAAAAAAAAGAAAGAAAAAAAAGTATGAATAAACATTGTGGCTTGCTTGTCTAGTTTTGTGGCATTTGTTACTTGAGTAAGTAAGCCCGAGGGGATTGTCTTTACACCTGGCGCCCTAAGGTCTTAATGGTCTGGGAGTCGTTGGTCGAAAGCTCGTTAAGGTAGCATTGAAAAGCCTAAGGGAATAAGACATTGCATAGCTATGTGTATATAAAAAAAGAAAAAAATGAATAAAATGGGAAATAAGAGCAAAAAGTCCCCGTAGATGAAAAATAAAGTATAAGTATCCTATGTTGACCTTCGATTTTGGTAATTGTTTGATTTTAGTTGGATCTAGCTTATTTTTGGATTTCTTGAGTTTACACTGTATGATGCCTTTAAAGAGACCTATTATGTGTTAAATTTAATTTCATATCAATTAGCATAGTTGTTGAGTACACACGCACTATATCAGTGATAACAGTTTAAGATTTGATGATTGACTAGGAAATTGTTGATTAGTTTTGAAATGATGTATTATCATGTTTACTTGATTTCTCTAATGCCGGTTGACTAGACTTGTGTTTATCAATACTGCTGGATTTGTAGTCATGTAGATTAGTTGCATTTCATAGCATGTAGATTGCATTATATTGTGTTGCTTGGGGACAAGCAACGGTTTAAGTTTGGGGGCATTTGATAAGTAGGTTTTATACCAACTTATTCGGTATCTTTTACTTGAATTAGTTGCTTAATCTCATATTTCTTAGTTACTTTTCATGCATTTTGTGTTCATTTTGTAGATTGTATGCTTGGGAGCTGAAATCGTAAAGAATTGGTATGAAATCGCAAGGAATTGGTATGAAATCACAAAGAAAAACAAATCAGACATAGTTTGAGCTTTCATGTTTATTTCATATTCTTGGCGTGGGACTTGGATTACATTTTAGAGCTTCTTCTTAGCTTTTCGGAACATCTTGAATCATTCCAATCGGAGTTCGGATGCAATAGTTATGACATTTGTACCAACGGACGTCGAACGTCACTGTTTTGGGTGGCCATTTGCATAGCAGTCACTTTCAGCCCAATTTCGACCTTCATTCCTTTGTTATTACTCAATTCTTAAAGAATGAAAGTTGTAGAGCTCATCGATATCTTCGATTGGATAGGTGGCAGGCCCCGTAACTCCTCCCGGACCAAAAGTTATGGCCGTTTTTCCAAAGGGCGTCAGAGCAGAAAAGTGACCCCCGCCGGGGCGGGCTTTTCCTTCACAAAATGCCCACCAGGGCGGGTATACCAGCTGTAAATCAGAACCATAGCCCGTCGAGGCGGGCCCTTTACAAGGCTAAACCCCCGCCGGGGCGAGGGTACGCGTAGAAAAGACATTTTTTGTCTAAATTTGAGTTCAGGAAGGATTGTTTCGATCCGATTGACTCAGGGACTTCCAAGAGGACTTAAAGACATATAAAGAGACATATAAAAGGAGGAAAACACAAGGATTATAGGAGAGATTAGATTGTAGAGAGGGTTCTATTAGATTAGAGTAGAGTAGATTAGGACCAAAACTCTAGTTCTTATGAGATTTAGAGATTGAAGCAACTTGGAGACCATTGAAGATTCAAAGTAGGAGCGAGGAGGGAGCTTTAAATCTATAGGCAATAGATTATATCTTCTCATCTTCTTATTTCTTTGTCTTTTAATGTGTATTCAATTGTGGATTCTTAGTTTTAATTCAATAATCATGAACTAATTCTTTGTTTGAGATTACTATGGATCTTATTGTGTAGTTTCTTTGATATGCTTCTTTGTTAGTCTTATTAGCTATATTTGGATTGTCAATTATGATTTAGACTTAATTGCTTAATTGCCTAGCTAACAATTACCGTGATAATCTATATAAACTCGAGAGATAAAGTATAGATTTAGATCCGATCATGATAGCATGTGTTTTCAATTTTTGCATAGATAAAATTCATGATTCGTTTTTAGGATAGAGATATGCCTTTACGCTATATGTAGTCTAATAAGAACTTGTACTTAAACCCTTTTTAATTGTAATTCTCATAGAGATATAGTGGGTTAGTTAATTAGGGTATTCAAATTAATTCTATCATCTGTGGATTTGATTTAATATGAGTATGGTGCATTGAGAGATGGCCATATTTTACTTTCGTGTTCTTGATTAACAATCCAGTATAAATAATTTGGCTTAACAAGAAGTGTGTTGATTTAAATGAAACAATAAGTAAAATTATAATCTCAAGTCTTCATTATCTTGTTTCATTCTAGGGATAGTTAGTAATAGTTTATTTAATTATTTTAAATTAAATATTAAATCATTTGTTTAAATAAGATTAAATTGGTTATAGGTTAGTACTTGGTAATTCTTATTGACTAATTCTTTGTGGGAACGATACTCTACTTTTACTTTATTACTTGTTGACCACGTATACTTGCGTGTTGTGCGTAATTAGATTTTACCCAACAGTTAAAACTTTGATGATTGATGTCGAGAGGCCTTTGGACTCCACTTAATTGGCCCCAAAGATCTCAGCTTTGTTGGTGATTACTTCACCCATGTTTGACTTGATCTGCAAGCTTTGATTTGTTATCTTGATCTGGGGGAATAGGTTGTCAAGTATGAGATAAAATTTGCCACGACGGTTGCCCATGTATTGATGTAGGTTAAAAAAGATCAAGTCTTCTCGCACTTCAGGAGCGATGAGTTGCTGACGAGTTGTATCTTATGATGATGGCCATTTCATCCCTGCTACTGGTTATCTTGGGATTGATGTTTGGGTTTGGATATTTCTTTTTAGAGTCCGATCGCACTACTGATGGCTGCCTACGTACTCCTGTGTGTGTGGGAGATCAGGTCTGCGTAGTTCCTACTTGATAAGATAAACGGTTTGAGAAGTGTTTGTTTGGGGTTTTTGGTTTTTGTTTAGTTTGACCGCAACATAAATGGTTGCCTATGTATTCCCATTGACGAGGGAAGATCAGATTTTTCGTAGTTCAGGCTTTTGGCTTAGACCTGACTTGTGACGCCCCCAAAATTAGGTATACATCACCCATCTTGGGTCGCCAAATACATAGTACAGAATACAAATACAACTGATTAATACATCTGTCGTGTACAATACGACAAAACATAAACTGTGAGTTTGAATACAAATATTATCTTCTAGAGAGTATTCATACTCAAAAGGAGTCCTCATTACATTTATTAACACACCATTACATAGAATAGTGAGGACTACTAACTAATACTATCATTCGGACCATCACTCCGTACCCCGACTTGTCCCAGCTACGTTCTCATTTCCTGAAGAGAACAGTGAAAGAAAGGGTGAGCTCAACTAGCCCAGTAAGAAATATTATGACTAAGATAATGCAGAATAAATTATCATTAGCCTTCAACAATGTTAAACTGATAAAATATAATAGACATCAAGTTTAACTGTAGCGGAACAAGCAATCCATTAAAAAAGTCAAGTAGAAAATAAACTCTACTATCTTTTATGATTTAAAAAGTTTTTCAACACTGTAATCGCTGAGACTCAGCTTAATAAAATAATCCACATCATCGAATCACCCCTGCACTACGGCCAAGGATATTCGTGTATTCATTAATGGTCATGATCATGCCAACAACTGTCCATCAATGCACTACGGGCCAATGAGGACTTTTACCACATCATTTGTAACATTACGGTCATGATTATACCGAATAATCCCTGGTCATAATCATACCAAGTCCATCTATGCAATACAGGCCACAGATGACTTTCAACATTTTATAAACATGAGGATGATGACAATGATATAAGAATTCAATAAAACAAGTTCAAGAATTAATTTATCCAGGAATTAACAACGTCCAAATTGTCAACATGATACTGCATTGTGGAGTAAAATTCAAGAATGCTTAGAAGAATATTTTCTTGAAAAGATACTGGATGAAACGCAACTATCAAGGATATTCCACAAATTTCATGGAGTATAGAAGTCAAAACTTAACCAACTGAGTACAATAAAGAATGGAATAACAAAAGAAATCACCATGCATGCGATAGACCGCACAGACAGGTTATTCCAATAGAATAATAAATAATGGAACCAGGTCCGGCGTAAACGCACAGACAGGATATTCCGACAGAATAATAAATAATGGAACCAGGTCCGGTGTAAAACACACAGACAGGATATTCCAACAGAATAATAATAAAACGGAACCAGGTCCGGTGTAAAACACACAGACAGGATGTTCCAACAGAATAATAAACGGAACCAGGTTCGGTGTAAAACACACAGACAGGATGTTCCAACAGAATAATAGAAGAATGTCACCAAGTATAGGGTAGACCGCGTATACTGGTTATTCCAACAGAATAATAACAAATGGAATAACAGAAGTTCTCTTCATGAATATAAAAGAAATAATATTCCCTACCTTAAAAGAACTGGATATTGGAAAAGTGATGTAGCAGAATACTTTTATTCTCTCTCTCTTATTCTCTCTATACTTTCTCTCTCTATAGCTTGAATGAATTCGTGAAAAATAATGAAGCCCTAGGCCTCTATTTATAGAAAAACTGAGGGTGGCTCTTGGTCTTAACGAAGGGTCAAATGACTCTTGGTCTTAACGAAGGGTCAAATGACTCTTGGTAATATTGAAGGGACAACTACTATTGACGAAAGTAATTACTATTGACCAAGGTAAATACTATTGACGAAGGTAATTACTATTGACCAAGGTAAATACTATTGACCAAGGTAAATACTATTGACGAAGGTAATTACTATTGACCAAGGTAAATACTATTGACGACGGTAATTACTATTGACGACGGTAATTACTATTGACGAAGAGACTCTTAGATGATGACATATGGCCCCCCATAAAATAACCAAACTTACCACAACGTCTCAATTATTGATTTAATAATATAACATATTATACAGATGATACTATGACAATAATTTAAGAGATATGATGCAGCAATTACTGTAGCAATAATTGAGTATAGCTGAGTGACTTCTCACGTAAGCATCAATAATCAATACCGTGTGCTACTATGCAACCACGCGTATTACTGTACTTTTACTACCGAGTAGTTCAACAGTTTTAACGGTTTTAACGGTAACACCTCAGCCGTTATTTTTATAGAAAGATAATTCTGTCGTTTTCTCAATCCGACAATAATTCCGTTGTGGGGTCCACCAATGATTGTGCCGTCGTACGAATATTCCCCGACAAAAAGAATATTCTCCGACCAAACGAATATTTTATAACAACTTGCTTACTTTGCAAAATTTATAAATATTACCCACAACTATAACATTATATCAAATTAACTCCATAATATTCAAAAATGATATTTATAGAAAATTCATCTTTATTTATAAAAGTTGGGGTCTTACAACCTCCCCTTCTTATGAAATTTCGCCCTCGAAATTAGGGTACGTACCTGGTATGTCGAAGAGGTAAGGATACCTTGATTTCATTTCTGATTCTAACTCCCAAGTCATTTCCTCAACATCGTGGTTTCTCCACAAAACTTTGACTTGAGGTATAACCTTGGAGCGTAGAATATGTTCCTTCTTATCCAAGATTTGAACAGGAACTTCTTCATACGTCAAATCCTCCGCTATTTCGTCCGGTTCTAACTCAATAATGTGGTTCGGGTCTTCCACATATTTGCGTAACATGGATATGTGGAAAACGTTATGAACACGAGACATACTTGGCGGTAAAGCGAGTCTATAAGCCACAGTTCCTACTCGATCGAGGATTAAAAATGGACCGATGAATCGAGGATTTAGCTTTCCTCTCTTTCCAAATCTCGTAACTCCTTTCCATGGAGCAACACGTAAGAACACATGATCTCCTACATCAAATTCCACGTCCTTTCGATGAAGATCAGCATAACTCTTTTGTCGATCTTGTGAGGTTTTTATACGTTGTCGGATCGTTTGAATCTTTTCTGTAGTCATACGTACCAACTCCGGTCCCAACAACGTTGCTTCGCCCACCTCATCCCAGCATACTGGAGAACGACATTTTCTTCCATACAATGCTTCGAATGGAGCCATGCCAATACTTGCTTGATAACTGTTGTTGTAGGAAAACTCCACCAATGGTAAGAACTTGTCCCAACTTCCCTTGAAGTCAAAGACACAGAGTCTTAATAGATCTTCAAGAGTTTGAATAGTCCTCTCTGATTGTCCGTCCGTCTGAGGATGATATGCTGAACTAAATCGTAACTCCGTGCCCATAGCTTTTTGTAAACTAACCCAAAATCGTGAAGTGAATCTTGGGTCTCGATCAGAAACTATGGATACTGGCATACCATGCAGTCTTACAATCTCGTTTATGTACATACGAGCAAGACGTTCAAGTGTATAAGTTTCTCGTATCGGTAAGAAATGAGCAGACTTGGTCAATCTATCAACAATGACCCAAATCGCATCAATACCTTGAGAAACCCTAGGAAGACCGGTAACGAAATCCATGGTAATGTGCTCCCACTTCCATTCTGGAATTTCAAGTGGTTGCAATGGACCTTTTGGTACTTGATGCTCCGCTTTGACTCGTTGACAAGTTAGACACCTTGAGATAAACAACGCTATCTCTCTCTTCATATTGCTCCACCAAAATGTATGACGAAGATCATGATACATTTTGGTACTTCCAGGATGGATTGCAAACGGTGTGTTGTGCGCCTCCATCATGATTTCATACTTTAAATCAGGGTTGTTAGGAACACAAAGTCTGGAGTTGACTCGAAGTATTCCTTCTTCATCGATTCTTGCTTCCGGCATAGCACCTTCTTGCACTTTCTTTCTCATACGCATCAGCTCCAGGTCTGTAGCTTGAGCAGCTTTAACTTTATCGATTAAAGTCGGTTCTACTCGTATATTCGCCATCATCACATGGGTCCCTGGAGTCTTTAACTCTATCTCCATCCTTTGCAAGTCACACAAAATGGGCCTTTGTGTTGACAATATTGCACTCGTACTTGCATATGATCTTCTACTCAATGCGTCAGCTACCACGTTCGCTTTTCCAGGATGGTATTGAATGGTATGATCATAATCTTTCAACAGTTCAAGCCAACGTCGTTGTCGCATGTTGAGTTCCTTTTGAGTGAAGAAATATTTGAGGCTTTTATGATCCGTAAAGATCTCCACCTTCTCCCCATACAAGTAATGCCTCCAAATTTTAAGTGCAAAGACAACAGCTGCCAACTCTAGATCATGAGTAGGATAATTCCTCTCATATTCCTTGAGTTGTCTTGATGCATAGGCTATGACTTTTCCATGTTGCATGAGAACGCATCCCAACCCTTTGCTCGAAGCATCACTGTAGATGACAAATCCCTCCGAGCCAGATGGTATTGTTAGAACAGGTGCTGAAATGAGTCTCCTCTTGAGTTCTTGAAAACTCTGCTCACATTCTTCGCTCCAACCGAACTTTGTATCTTTTCGAGTCAGCTGAGTTAATGGAGTAGCGATTCGAGAAAATCCTTCCACGAATCTCCGATAATAACCAGCTAAACCAAGAAAGCTACGTACTTCGGTCACTGATTTAGGTTGCTCCCAGCTTTGAATAGCTTCAATCTTTGCCGGGTCAACCGATATTCCACGACTTGATACTACGTGCCCAAGGAATGCTACCTCCTCCAGCCAGAACTCGCATTTCTTCAACTTGGCATAAAGCTTGTATTCACGAAGCTTTTGGAGTACCAGCCTCAAGTGTTGCTCATGATCTTCACGGCTTTTGGAATAAATAAGGATGTCATCAATAAAGACGACCACAAAGTGATCCAAATATTCCTTGAATACCCGGTTCATCATATCCATGAAGGCAGCAGGAGCATTAGTCAATCCAAAGGACATGACTAGGAATTCATAATGCCCGTACCGAGTTCTAAAAGCCGTCTTTGGAATATCCTCAGTTCTAACCTTCAGCTGATGATATCCAGAACGAAGATCGATCTTTGAAAAGAATTGTGCTCCTTGCAACTGGTCAAACAGGTCATCAATACGTGGCAATGGGTACCTGTTTTTGATGGTGACATGATTCAACTCCCGATAATCAATACAAAGTCGCATACTTCCATCTTTCTTCTTCACGAATAGAACAGGAGCTCCCCAAGGAGAAGTACTAGGACGAATAAAGCCAATGTCTAACAATTCCTGCAGTTGGATCTTTAACTCCTGAAGTTCAATAGGAGCCATTCGATATGGGGCTTTGGAAATGGGTTTTGTACCGGGTTCAAGATCGATACAAAATTCAATTTCACGCTCTGGGGGTAGGCCAGGAAGTTCTTCAGGGAATACGTCAGGGAATTTATTAACAATAGAAATATCATTCAAAACTGACGTATTTTTGTTTAGATCTGTGACATGAGCTAAGAAAGCTTGACATCCGTTTTTCAATAAACGAATAGTTTTATGGCTTGAGATGACAGCGATTGATTTTAATGGTTTGGTTGCTTGAATTCGCATAATAGGTCGATTAGGAATATGAAAACTAACAACCTTACGAAAACAATCAATTTTTGCATAATGAGTAGTTAACCAATCAATCCCTAGAATCACGTCAAATGCAAGTATTTTTAATGAAATCAGATCGATAGGTAATGTGTGGGTACCAACTTGAACCAAACAAGACTTATAAACAGTGGAGGTAATGAAGGTTTCTCCCAACGGAGTTTCCACAGATAAGTCAAAGTCTAATTTCTCCGGAATCAAATTTAATCGATGAGCGCAAGTAGGAGAAATAAAAGAATGGGTTGAACCGGTATCAAATAAAGTATAAACTTCTTTAGAGTTTATAATAAGCTTACCCGTGATGACCTCATTCGGGTTCCTTGCTCTCTGGGAGTTCACAACAAACGCTCTCCCTTGCACAACCGGTTTTGACTTTTCTGGGACGGCTTTTGGTGCCTCCATCCTAGCTGAATTTGTCTTCGGTAAACGACAAAATCGGGCTAAATGACCTTCTCTTCCACAATTATAACATGCTTTGGACGGCATCGCGCAGTTTGGACTGATGTGCCCCTCCCCTCCGCATTTGAAACATATGATAGGTGGTCGTTCTCCTTCCTTAACGACAGGTGCTGGTGCTGACGTCTTTCCATCATTGTTGAATCTCCTCTTCTTGAAATGTCCATTCTTATTGTTTTGGCCCTGATTACCACCGAAGTGGTTACCATTTCTGGCCTGTTGATTCCCTCCACGCTTGTTGTCACCGCTTCGATGACTGCTCTCACTGGTATTATCATTTTGCCGGCTGCTCTCTTTTGGTTGCGTTGTCTCGTTATCGCGCTCCACCAACTGAGCCCTATTTACAACATCTGAATACAAACACAGTTTATGAGAAACAAGATGTTGACGTATCTCCGGCTTCAAACCTCTTAAAAACATCCGCGTCATTCTTTCTTCATTATCCACCAGGTGGGACGCAAACCGGGATAACTCCGCAAATTTTGCCTCGTACTGCGACACGGTCATATTATTCTGCTCCAATTTGATGAACTCCACCTCCTTCATGTGACGAATACTCTCGGGAAAGTATTTGTCGTTAAACAGATCTTGAAACTTCTCCCAAGACATCTTCAGTGCGGCAGGTTGAGTACGCTTTATCGATTCCCACCAGTAATCTGCCTCTCCTCGCAACATAAAGGCGGCAAAGGGAACCTTTTGCTCCTCGGAGCAACCCAAGACATCAAATATCTTGGTGATCTGCTTTATCCATGTTTCAGCTACAAGTGGTTTGGGTTCTCCCTTAAACTCCGGTGGTCCCAGCTCCTTAAACTGTTTAGCGGTGACCGCCTGAGAGTTTCCAGTATTTCCACCTACGTTGTGGACAGGAGCCGCTTTCACCTGTTGTTGCATGAATTGCATAAAGCCTCTGAACATTTGATCATTCATCATTTGGTCAGTGTTGTTGTTTGCATGAGGATTGACACCTTCCTGATGCACATTATCCTGATTATTGATATGTGGTGAATCAACAGTCGTCTGTGCTCCATTGCTATTCTCAACATTCTCAGATGCCATTTTCAGATACTGCCACAAAATAAAAATTAATTGATATGTCATATATTATCCTTATATTATGACCGACCAATTAAATACCATGCAAATAAACTTAGGTATGTCATACTAGCGAAGGAATTCCCCGTCTCTCCCCTCCTAGTTCTATTCTCACATCTTAGCCAGGGATCATATCCCTAAGCTCTGATACCAACTGTGACGCCCCCAAAATTAGGTATACATCACCCATCTTGGGTCGTCAGATACATAGTACAGAATACAAATACAACTGATTAATACATCTGTCGTGTACAATACGACAAAACATAAACTGTGAGTTTGAATACAAATATTATCTTCTAGAGAGTATTCATACTCAAAAGGAGTCCTCATTACATTTATTAACACACCATTACATAGAATAGTGAGGACTACTAACTAATACTATCATTCGGACCATCACTCCGTACCCCGACTTGTCCCAGCTACGTTCTCATTTCCTGAAGAGAACAGTGAAAGAAAGGGTGAGCTCAACTAGCCCAGTAAGAAATATTATGACTAAGATAATGCAGAATAAATTATCATTAGCCTTCAACAATGTTAAACTGATAAAATATAATAGACATCAAGTTTAACTGTAGCGGAACAAGCAATCCATTAAAAGAGTCAAGTAGAAAATAAACTCTACTATCTTTTATGATTTAAAAAGTTTTTCAACACTGTAATCGCTGAGACTCAGCTTAATAAAATAATCCACATCATCGAATCACCCCTGCACTACGGCCAAGGATATTCGTGTATTCATTAATGGTCATGATCATGCCAACAACTGTCCATCAATGCACTACGGGCCAATGAGGACTTTTACCACATCATTTGTAACATTACGGTCATGATTATACCGAATAATCCCTGGTCATAATCATACCAAGTCCATCTATGCAATACAGGCCACAGATGACTTTCAACATTTTATAAACATGAGGATGATGACAATGATATAAAAATTCAATAAAACAAGTTCAAGAATTAATTTATCCAGGAATTAACAACGTCCAAATTGTCAACATGATACTGCATTGTGGAGTAAAATTCAAGAATGCTTAGAAGAATATTTTCTTGAAAAGATACTGGATGAAACGCAACTATCAAGGATATTCCACAAATTTCATGGAGTATAGAAGTCAAAACTTAACCAACTGAGTACAATAAAGAATGGAATAACAAAAGAAATCACCATGCATGCGATAGACCGCACAGACAGGTTATTCCAATAGAATAATAAATAATGGAACCAGGTCCGGCGTAAACGCACAGACAGGATATTCCGACAGAATAATAAATAATGGAACCAGGTCCGGTGTAAAACACACAGACAGGATATTCCAACAGAATAATAATAAAACGGAACCAGGTCCGGTGTAAAACACACAGACAGGATGTTCCAACAGAATAATAAACGGAACCAGGTCCGGTGTAAAACACACAGACAGGATGTTCCAACAGAATAATAGAAGAATGTCACCAAGTATAGGGTAGACCGCGTATACTGGTTATTCCAACAGAATAATAACAAATGGAATAACAGAAGTTCTCTTCATGAATATAAAAGAAATAATATTCCCTACCTTAAAAGAACTGGATATTGGAAAAGTGATGTAGCAGAATACTTTTATTCTCTCTCTCTTATTCTCTCTATACTTTCTCTCTCTATAGCTTGAATGAATTCGTGAAAAATAATGAAGCCCTAGGCCTCTATTTATAGAAAAACTGAGGGTGGCTCTTGGTCTTAACGAAGGGTCAAATGACTCTTGGTCTTAACGAATGGTCAAATGACTCTTGGTAATATTGAAGGGACAACTACTATTGACGAAAGTAATTACTATTGACCAAGGTAAATACTATTGACGAAGGTAATTACTATTGACCAAGGTAAATACTATTGACCAAGGTAAATACTATTGACGAAGGTAATTACTATTGACCAAGGTAAATACTATTGACGACGGTAATTACTATTGACGACGGTAATTACTATTGACGAAGAGACTCTTAGATGATGACATATGGCCCCCCATAAAATAACCAAACTTACCACAACGTCTCAATTATTGATTTAATAATATAACATATTATACAGATGATACTATAACAATAATTTAAGAGATATGATGCAGCAATTACTGTAGCAATAATTGAGTATAGCTGAGTGACTTCTCACGTAAGCATCAATAATCAATACCGTGTGCTACTATGCAACCACGCGTATTACTGTACTTTTACTACCGAGTAGTTCAACAGTTTTAACGGTTTTAACGGTAACACCTCAGCCGTTATTTTTATAGAAAGATAATTCTGTCGTTTTCTCAATCCGACAATAATTCCGTTGTGGGGTCCACCAATGATTGTGCCGTCGTACGAATATTCCCCGACAAAAAGAATATTCTCCGACCAAACGAATATTTTATAACAACTTGCTTACTTTGCAAAATTTATAAATATTACCCACAACTATAACATTATATCAAATTAACTTCATAATATTCAAAAATGATATTTATAGAAAATTCATCTTTATTTATAAAAGTTGGGGTCTTACATGACTGGCTTGATTTTATTTAATTTTTTGTTTTTTTTGTTTGTTTTTTTATTTTTTTAATACTTACATGCATGGAAAATAAAAGGCATACTACGAAGAAAGTGATATCGTCCCAACATCTCCTTGAACTCATAACTTTATCCTTTGGATCTACATCTTCTTGGCTAGCTGAGGCCTTATAGTCCAGTCGTCCGTGGTTATGTTTCCTCAAGGCCCGCGATAGAGGTTGCCTCTTGGTTATGAATATCTTCACTTATGGCCATAACTTGATCGCTTCCTGATTCAGTACATTCCTCAGGGACGCTTGAATTGAACCCATCGCAAAAAGGTATAAACTGATTCTTCGATGGGTTGGTCTCCCCGATAACCTCACCATCTTTTCCTTCATCTGTTGCTTCACCCTTTTCCTGGGCTTGAGAGGATTCGACCATGAAATCTCCCTCAAACTGTTGTGGCATTTCTTGCAAGGAACTTTCCTTTTTGGCTTTTTCTTCCTTGGAAAGGATTAGTATTTCCTCCTCATCATCCAAGATGATAAAATCAGGAACGTGGTTGCTATCTTTGGGCCACAGGATGTTTGATGTTGGCGGAGGAAACTCCTTTGGGGATTCTCTTATCTCCTCTGTCATTCCCTACATTAGGATCAGTCCACCTTGTATTCTGCCAAAATTGGTGCTTATAGCCTTTAACTACTTTGAACTGCCTGTCTCGAGTGGACATCTTAAGCTTTTTATTTTCTTTACGCCTTTTCTGGTCATGAGGAATTCTATCTTCAGCTCTTCATTTTCAATGAGATCCTAGATTTTATGTCGCAAAGACCAGCATTCCTCGTTGCATGTCCAGGTGAGTTAGAATGGTAGAGACATATCTTGGTGGAATCACAACTCTTTATCTTGGGATTTATAGGAGGCAGCAACTCAGTAATCCTTCCTTTGCTTATCAGAAAGTGTAGCATTTCTTCATTTGATTTGCATAGAGGGATGAATTTTCGAGCTCTTTTAGATGTTGTTTGATCTTTCTTTTTTTAGAATTTGCATTCCCCCGAGTGATTTTTTCGCTGGCGAGATCTTCTAGAAATTTTATTATTCCCCTTTTCTTGTCCTTTTAGCCTGCTTTGATCTTCTTCATTTAGCTGGCTCATCTTGGAGAGATATGGGATTGCCATATGGTTAACCTCTTTTTTCTCTTGGCTTTCTAATAGTTGGGTGAAAAACTACCTCGTATCCTGATGTTGGTGCACTATCAGCTTAGCTAGTAGATTTACTTTATTCTGGATCGTCTTTAACCTTTGCATTACTGTCATACCATCCTCCGAGTTTTCCCACTTTAGGACATTTGTTTTGTGCCTTGGGGGTATTCCTCCATCCTTCGTATGTACTTACGATTTGGATATATTTCAGCGCTTCCTGACCCGATCATGTTTACTCCCTCCATATCATGTTGCAACAGAAGGTTAGTGTTAACATTTTGTTGGTTAGGTTATTGGACCACAATACTGCCACTTTCGATCAGATTTTGAATTTTATGCTTTATGGACCAACAATCTTGTGTATCGTGTCCTGGAGACCCTGAGTGGTAAGCACATCTCTGGCTTGGATTGTATCTTTTGCTCCCTGGTTCTAGAGGTGGAGCCAGTTTTGTAAATTTCTTGTGATCCATTAACATCACCAATACATTTTCAAGAGAATCGCCCAGTGGAGTGAACACCCGATTTTCTGTTCTTTCAAACTTTCTCTTTCTGTCCTGGCATTGGTTGAATGTAGCTTGTTGTTGAAATGGAAGCTTATCTTGCTTTTTCCAAATAGGGGGACTGTAGGTTGGTCTCCTAGCTTGTTCCTATAAACGAGGGATACATCTTCATTGCCTTTATCGGGTACCCTCTTAGAATCGCTCGCATACTTTCCGGTCTGTATATGCTCGGCGGCTGCTTGTAAGGCAGTGAAGTCTTTAATCTTGCATGCCTTCAGGCCTATCTCTACCATTTCGCCGTGTTTGACCATATCTGAAAATGGCTTTCCTATTCCAGCTAGGATCCGCTCATAGTAAGGTGCCTCTTGGATGTCTATGAAAGTCATCATCATTTCAGTTTCTGTCATTGATGAAATGACTTGCGCTGCTAGACGTCTCCACCTTTGGGCATATTCTCGAAAAGTCTCAGTACTCTAATTTTTTGACTTTAATCACTTGTATCGATCCGGTGCCATTTGTGACTGTAACTGTACTGATTTAGAAATACATGGGTCAATTCTTCCCAGTTGTGGATTCTAGCATTGTCAAGTCGAGCATACCAGGCTTTAGCCTCTCTAGTGAGACTCTTTTGGAAAAAGATGCATTCTGAGGCTTTCATCTTTAGCATAATACCCTAGCTCGCCAATGTATAATTTTAGGTGTGTATAGGGATCGCCTGCCCCATTGTACTTTTCAAACTTTGGGACTTGGAATTTGTCAGGATATCGAGCCCCTAGGAATATGCAGAGATCTGAATAGGTGACACTTCCATAGTTTCCAGTCCCTTTTATTGACCGAATGGTTTCCTCCATTTGTTGGAATTTCTTTTTTATATCCCCAGTTTCTCAATCATCCCTGAGTTTTGTGATTTTAGGGGTTTTGTTGGTTCCTTTATTGGAATGAGGTTTAGGTATCTAGGTTTCCATCTTTCTATTAATACCGTGACGGTCCCCTTGAGTGAATGACTCTGATTGAGTAGGCATTATCTGGCCCTGAGTGTTTTTACTTTGTTCTTTTAGAAAGACAGCCAATTCTACTATCTGATTTCTTAGTCCTTCAAACTCCTCTCGGGAAATAGGAGTAGGATAAGGCTGGGAACTTGTAGCCATGTTTGGAAGTGGGCTTAGTGCCTTTTTGGATTTTGAACGGGTAATATAACCAATTGTTTCCCTATAAAAAGACTTATGTAGTTTAGTCTGGGGAAATGTGGAAATGTTACATGCTATGTAATGTGTTCGTTTTTAGGAGTATTTTCCTGCAAAATGGATGTCAGCTGTTTTGATGACAGGATAGCATGACAGGTCTTAATATGCATGTTCACATATTCCTTTATATTTTCCATTACTTTGAGATTGACATGGAAATGAAATTACAAGTAATTAAAATTATAGGTAATTAAAAAGGGAAGGTATGAAGAGACTTTCCTCCACGTTTGGTTTACAAGAGGCTGACCTATCTTAGGCTACTCTCGTGGCTTTTCAGCATAAAGGTCCCCATATCATCGCAATTTACTCGATGGGAAGTTAATCCGATCTTTCAACTGGAGCGAATATGGGTAGTGCCTTTCCTGAGCCTCGTAAAATTAGTCTTCCGATGAGTCCAGTAATCAAATACCGACGGGATAGCCTCCTGATGGAGGAACCACACAACATACATTCACATGCATTATGTATCACCGTATGAAATGATGACATGTGCGAAGCACTAATATCACAGGTAGATATGGTGTGAAGCACTATGTACGGTAAATAAAGCATTAGTATACATCCATTCAATGTAAATGCAGTTATTCACACATAAGTAGATAAAAGTTTTGAAAAACTTTGAATAGCGGCTTAAGCCCTCTTATTAGAATCTCCAGTAGCAGAGTCGCCACCTATCGACGTCGGGATTTTTCTTTGTCCCTTTTTGTGCTTGTCTTTTGGTGTTCTCATTTTAGGTGAGTTTTGTTTGAAAAGGTCCGACATGTATATGTCAACGATTTGACTTTTAGAGTCGCCAGTTGGTAGATTTGAAAAGGTTGTACCAACTCAACCAGAAAGGTTTGCACAAAGACCCAATGGTTTGACACTGTTTAACAAGTCTTGGAAACCGAGATTCGTTAGGGTTCGGGGGCTTGATTAAGCGGAGGGATGATAACACGGTTACCACCACTTTTTCATTTTACTTTTTATCTGAGTATGTGTGTAGGACCTATGTGCAATTATCTGGAAGTAGTGTTATGCCTCTTTTGCACCTATATACAAAGGGTTTAACTTTTGTATAAAAGTTCAATTTTAACAAGATATAGCAGTGATGTTTTGAAAATTAGGTTTTCAAACCCTTATGCTCGATAGTAATTAAGGCCTTTGATACTTTCATTTTATTGTAATCGGCTTGATTGCTTTTATTTTCGAGAGGCGAGACATCTTCAAGAAAATAAGATACATAGCAGCGCTGAACTCATTGTGGGCATGAGAGTCATCTAAGGATATTCAGACACCGTGAATAATTTACAAGCTGGTTACAGCTGAAAATATCCATCACGGGAACCGAATCTAGATTCAGAAGCTAAATCTGTGATAACATGATTCCTAGGCTCACATGAGAAAGTAATATGTGCGAAAGCTATAAAAAGAACTAGATTTGAGTAAATCTATACTATTCCAGCTTCAACGGTTCTATTTTAGTCACCATGAACCGGTTAAAGTGAGAAATAGCCAGATTTAGGTAAATCTAGTCCGCAGCAAAAGCTAGAAAAAGAATTAGATTTGAGTAAATCTAAACTATTCCAGCTTCAATAGTTCCAGTTTAGTCACCATAAACTGATTAAAGTGAGAAATACCCAGATTTAGAAAAATCTAACTCGCATGCTGAGTTAATAAATATCTATATTATGAAAGCAGATAAAACAGTTATATATATACAAGCTGTAAATATATATATATATATATATATATATATATATATATATATATATCTTATTATCGAACTATGCTTCGATTGAGCCCGAATATAATATTCGGTGCGTTTACTACTTATATATATATATATAAATACTTCTATATATATGTATATATATTTATATAAAGCTTAAAAATCTAAAATATCTTACAGTGGGCTGCCAAGAAGACTTCAGATAACTTTAAATGCCTAAAAACTCAATTTCCACCAGTTAAATTTTAGTATGTTGTAAAACATGAGCTTACAAGTGTTTAGAAAGAAGAATCACACAATTTGGAGCACTCTAGAAGAGGTTACAGGCTAAAATGGGCAGAGTTTTCTCTCTTTTGTTCCTTTTTTCTTACATTTTATGGCTGATAGAGGGTCCATTTATAGATCAAAAGTGTCGCGAATCAACTCGCGGCAGCAACGAGTCTACCCGCGGCTTCCCGAGCTGCCCCGGGCATTATAGCTCCTATCGTCTCGAAGTACGTGCACTTGGACGATGCGATATCCGCTCGAACCTTCATAACTTTCAACTCAAGAGTTCAATGGAAGCGTGCCATACCATTCCAAAAAGCTCTTTCTGAGAGCTACGTAGTAACATAGGATTTTCCCTCGTTCGACTCGGGGAAGATGGGTCCATGACCGAAATGGCATTTTAGGGTCTCCGTTACACAGTCCGTTGAGCTGTTTTGCGTAGTTTGCTCTTGGAAGTTAAGATATGGTTCTTGTGGAATTTCTTTTGAAGTAATTTGAGTTGAAATGAGTTGATTTGATTTGAGTTGAGATGAGTTGGCAAAATGACCATTTTGCCCCTCTCGGGGTTGTCTCCGGTTTTGGCACAATTGTAGCAGTCTTTTCCCAGGGTTATCTCTGAGATTGGCATGTTGTTGACTCTGACTGTCCTCAAGGTTATCTCTGAGGTTGGCTTGACCTCCCGGAGTTGACTTCGGGTAATTAAACTGATTTTTCGGGGTTATCTCTGGGGTTAGAAACTGATTTCCCAGCTCCAGGGTTAGAAACTGGCTCTCCAAGGGTTATCTCTGGGGTTGGAACTGATGTTGTGGTCCTCCAGGGTTATCTTTGGAGTGTGAAAAAGGTGATTTTGTCCTCCTGCATAGTTAGTAATAGGAAACGAAATTTCGAGTGTCTATAAAATCTTTATTGGTTCAAAAAAGCATGGGCTAACTTTTCCCAATTGTGGGTCTTGGTATTTTCTAATCTAGTATACCAGGTACTAGCCTGCCTGGTAAAATTTATTTGGAAAAGTTTTATTCTTAAGCTTTCATCCTCGGCGTAAGATCCAAGTTCCCTTATGTAAACCTTCAAATGAGTGTAAGGGTCTCCCAGTCCATTGTGTTTCTCGAATTCGGGTATTTGGAACTTCTGGGGTCTTTTGGTCCTTGGAAATTACACTAGTCTGAATAATTAACACTGGCATAGGTCCCAATGCCTTTCATGGTCCATATGGCTTCTTCCATCAGTTTGACTTTCTTCTGAATCTCCCCCGTTTCCTTATCATCTTGGACATAAATAGGTTCCTCTGTGTGGCTTCCACTTTCTTTTGAAGAACATTGTATATTTAAATATCTATGATATTAATACATTAAGTCAATAATGTAGTAATCTTAAAATGTGAAAAATGTGGATAATTAATATGTGGTAGATTAAATGTAATCTTGAAATGTGAAAAGTGTGGTTAATTAATGAATAGTATAGATTAAAGTTAATCTTCAAATGTTAAAAGTGTGGTTAATTGATGAACGGTATAGAATAAAAATAATCTTAAAATGTGAAAAGTGTGGTTAATTGATGTGTGGTAGATGTTGATTAAGTATTGGCTATAAATAAGGGGCTTAACATAAGGATTTTCATAACTTTCTTACTTTCCTTCCACTCTCTAAAAATTGCTTAGTGTAAGTGTCTCTTTGAGTGTAGTAAGGCTACCTAAAGTATTAGTGAATATTAGCAAGAGTGCAAGAGTAGTCAGTTTTTATATAAAAGTTGCACAAGCACCCACGCACATCACACAATGTTTACAACTCTTCCTTTAGAATATTCATTTTGAAAAGAGATTTTTTTGAAATATTATTTTATTCCTTCAAAAAGTATTTTGAAGTTTATTCTACACTATTTTGTACACTACAAAAATTTATACTATCAAGTCAATTTTAACGATTTCATAATATGTGGCATTTTGATTTAATTTGAATATTAAAATTTAATTAAACAAAGTGTGACAAATAAATTAAAAAGAGATTTAATTTGGTTTTATCAAACAAGACTTAAGGTTGTTTAATCCTTATTTTTAATTTAGTTTTTTCAAACAAGCCTTAGTGGCTTTTGAATTTAAAAAAACAAACATAACTGACAAAGAATTAAAAAGGGATATTAAGTTATCAGTTTTTTTTATATTACGTATTATATTATCAATTTATATAACATATATAAGTTACGTATAGTACAGAGAGAGGGAAGAAGAAAACAGAGAAGAGAAAGAAGAGAAACACAAAAAACTGAAGAGAAAGTGAGGAGTCTTAGAAATTAGGGAGGAATTGGAGAACTAGAGAAGGAAGAATAGGATTAAAAAGGCCATTCTTATCTTCTAACAAAGTTTAAACCAGAATCAAATGTATAAATTCTCTTTTTTCATATTCTTGATTTTTCATTCTCTATAATTGATTTTTATGGTTGATTGTTGAGATAATGGGTTATATATGTTAATTGGTGATTTATACTCTGTTGTTTGTCTTTTGTAAAAAATTGTGGAGTATATTAATCCATGAAGTATGTTTTAATATGAACAAAATCATATCACAGTGAGTTTACAGTGATATGTATATGAACATGGCTTAGGTGATATTAAAATTGATGTTCAATTTGTATGATAAACCATAAATTAATTGTTGATTGTGAAAATACACGAGGAAACGGAAACAATATGATTCAAACGTATTGTTTTGGTTGAAAAACAGATTTACAGTTATTTATTTCGCTAAGAATGTCTAAAAAGGGAAGAAATAGCAAAAATAGTGAATTTAAAAGTTTTAATTTGAATGTTTATGTAGTTTATATTGTTAATATCATGTTAGAAATAGTAGTTTGTGTTTTTGTAAAGTTTATGTGAATTATATGTGCTAAATTTGTTGTTTATGCGAAGTTTCTAGCCCAATTTGGCTTTGTTTTGTATTCTTCGCAAGTATTGTCTGCGTGATACTGTGTCGAGGCCATGTACCGCTTGTTCTGTAAAGAGAAAGAGTGCTGCAGCGCCACTTAGTGTCTGATGATGAGAATAGACGCTACAGCGCCTGTTCAGTGAGTAAACAGGAGCGTTGCAGCACCGAGACCAAGCTGCAGCGCCGGTTTTAAGTTATTCTCTCGCGTGGCAGCGCCATGACTGAACTGCAGAAATTGCCAGAAATAGCTATTTTAATGTATAAAATTTTTTGGATGTTAATCTAATTATATGTAATGATAATGAAAGTGTGTTAATCATATTATAAGATGTTTAAACAGATTTTTTTTAACATGTAAATAATGGTTTTAAATAGTTGATTAATATGTTAAATGTGAAGTGAAACTCGTTGTCGTAAAGTGTGATAATGTGTTATAAGTTATGAAGTTAAGCTAAAAAGAAATGAACCGATTATGGTAATTGTATTGCAATTGATTGGTGTTGCGGTACTAAATCGTGTAGGATTGTTTGAGAACGTGAGTAGTAAATATTTAGCATACGCACGAGGCAAGTTTTTGAACCCTACTCTTATATTAAGCAAGTTTCTCACTTTACCTTGTTTATGGTCCAACAAGTTTGTTATTGTTGGGTAAAATCTAATTACGCACTGCACGGAAGTATACGTGATCAACAAGTAATATAATAGTCAGTAGAGTATCGTTCCCTCAAAGAATGTAAATAGAATTTAAACCTCACTCTAAGCATCACTCTGATTATTACACCTTTATTTCAGTTTAATTCACTATCCCAGTTTATTAATCAAGAACACGTCTGTAGAACAAGCCACCTCTCGATGCACTAATATCGCATTAACCCAAATCCACAATTAAGATAGAATTAAGTTAAACACCTTAATCAACTAACTCACTATATCTCTATGTGAATTATAATTAAAGAAGGTTTAAGTTCAAGTTCTTTATCTGATTACATGCGATGTCAAGCATATCTCTACTCTAACATTCATCAAGATATTGTTCATTCACATAAATCTAGAACACATGCTATATTAATTAAGTCTAGACACGTATTTCATCTCTCGAGTTCATACAAGTCCACCAAGAATCGTTGATCAGACAATTCATAAATTCAAGCTCAAATTAATATAGATAAACCGGATAATAGCTTATTAAACTGAAATCAAAGATTACATAATCATCGTTCTACTTAAAGATCCGTCTTAAGCCTAAAAAGTATTTAGTTCATCATAAATGAAATAATAACTGAATAAATTAAAGATATCATCTTCTCAATTACAAATATAAAACTAACGTAGAAGAATAACGCAGAACACCCTTCACTTTAGCCTTAATCCGCAACCGATATGAACTTCTTCAAAATCTTCACTCTGATGCTCGCTATCCAATTCTGTCCTTAATCGTTGTGAATTGCTTTTCATGATGATGATCTTCTGTTTTTGTTGTAGTTATATGCTTACACATGAAAACCCAACTCAATTCTACGCCAACTAGTGTCTTAAGGCCATTTAAAACCAAACTCCAAGTTCCAGCAGTGTTCGCATCACATTAGGAGTGCCAGAATTAGGCACCCCCCGGCTCGGCGGGGGTGTAAGCTTATAAAATGCCTGCCCCGGCGGGCTAGGCTAATGCAGTCAGGAATGAAGACCCCCCGCCACGGCGGGGGTGTAAGGGTTAAATATGCCCGCCCCAGCAAGCTAGCCTTCTACAAACTGACTTTGGATAATCTCTTAACTTGCTCAAATTTAGCTCCAATGCCTCTCTTTTTCAATCACATGCCACACCAACCACCCTACACAAAAAATAACAAGAAATAAATAAAAATGAACATAAAATCAAGGAATTAACAACAAATAAGCTTGAACTACAAATCAATTCGTGGATATAAAATCCACTTATCAAAATCCCCCAAACTTAAACCGTGCTAGTCCTCGAGCACAAAACAAACTACATGTTATGTAATGCAATGCAATGAGATGTAATGCATCTAATCTATATGTCTTTGAATCCAACAGCATTATAAACTCAGAAGTATTCCACCAGCCTCAGGAAAATCAAGCAAACATTTCAACACCTCATATCGAAACTACTCAACAATTTCTTATCAATCCTCGAATCTTAGACCGTCATCACTGATATAGTGTGTGTGTGTGTGCAACATCTATGACAACTGATACATACTCAAATTCAATAAATAACCAACTTCTTAAAAGGAATTATACAGAGCAAACTCAAACATTTCAAAAGTAGACGAGTTCCAACTAAAATTAAACAATTACCACTATTAAGGGTTCACATAGGGTACTTATACTTTATATTTTTTTTTCTTTTATTTTCATTTGGGCTCTTTGCTCTTTTCCCGTCTTATTATTTTCTTTTTTTCTTTTTTTTCTTTTTTTTTAACATGGCTATGCAATGCCTCATTCCATTAGGCTAATAGTGCTACCCCTAAGCGAGCTTTCAATCAACGACTCCCAGACCATAAAAGACCTTAGGGCGCTAGGTGTTAAGACAGCCCTACGGGCGTACTTGCTCAAGTAACAAGGGCCCCGAAACAAGACTAGTCACGACATATATTTTTTTTAATAAAGCTTATGTACCCCACATTTATCCCCTCAAACCTAAGTTCTTGCCCAATTCTTCGTCTTCACTGCCTATCCTTGTCCTTTTCTCATTCAGACTAGCATTATCCTTTAGAAACTTTTTATGTATCAATTTGAACTAACCAGTCGACACAGATGTTATTAGTGTGCTAACCATTTTATACCAGTTTCAAACAAGAACAAGATTCAATTCATAACAGAAACTACATCAAGGTTCTAATAATCAGTGTTGTATTTATCGACTTAATCTCAATCTCATCATTGGCCAAAATAAAATAAACCACAACACTGCTGGACATATGCAAACACAATATAATTCTAACTAAAAATATTTTTTTTTTGTTTTTTTTATATGTCAAACATAACATAACAAAGATGCAGAAGTAACAAAAATAATTAACTATTTATGCACCTAAGCTACTATGCCATTAGATGATTATATGAATGCAACATCACAAATCCTTAAACTAACATGCAAAACTAGCGTTCAATACAAATGCAAACCTAACTAATGACATTATGCATGCAAACATAAAATGCAAAATAAAAACTAACTCCCAAAAACTTAAAAATTGCAATGCCCTCATTGTATAGATATAGCAGTAAAATATGAGGACTTCCCTGTCATCACTTTAAGCCTGGGGTGGTGGTGTGTTGTGTTCTTCTTCTTCATCAGAATCACTTGGTGGAAAGCGTGGCATTGGACACGGTTGCTGGTATGGATATTGAGCAGTGGGATTGAAGCTTTGGAGCGTCATGTTCAATGATGCGAACGACAGGTTCATTGCATTAAACATATGGTCTTGTCTCACTGCGAGCCACCTCATCTCCCTTCGTGCTTCCTTGTTGTGCTCCTCCATTTGGCATTAAAAAGTAAGAAACTGAGGGCTAGGTATGGCGTCGGATGGTGGTTCCGCTTCTACTCCTTGCTCTCCCATAGTCGCATCCTCATCTTCTGAGGTGTCTTCAGCATCAACTTCATCCTCCGAAGCCGATGGAAATACAAATCCTAACCCTCGAGGATGTGATTCACCTCCAGCCCACACTGAATACCGCGCTATCATTCTAGAATATATTAGCTGCAACGACATCTGAGTGGGTTTATCATCAGACCATCAAACACCCGCTTGGTGACACAACCCACAAATGAGTGATGGGTGTGGCAAGCCGCCCAAAAAATTTCCTCTTAAGCATCGGCAAATGGAGAAACTGATTATGGCCCCGACGTCGATGATGAAATCTTGCACAATCGCATATAATAGCAGTGCCTTCTCTTTGGTGACATCAGAGGTGCGCATGAATGGAAACAGTTTCGCACATAAGAAGGCATACCAAATCTTTCCATACCTGCTAAGATCTTTGCTGTGAAAAATCGTGCCTCCTTTTTGACCCTTGATCCATGTTGTTCCTGACTTAGTCAATTCTTTGAGAACAGCCTCAAAGTCAGGGTCGAAATCACGTAAATGAGCATATTGGCACTGATGAGGCACTTGTAACTGATAATAAGTGTTGATGGCATCGGCACTGAATGGAACCAATCTACCCTGCACAAAAGCGTTGAAAGGTGCTTTGTCCTCGGCGTTAGCATAAAACTCTTTAACCACATTGACAACGGCGGCCTCGAGTTCCTCAGTGAATTTTTTCCACCCTGTCTGATAAATCTGTTGCATTATCTCCCCATCCACATGATCCGGTGCCAACCCCCATTTCGGTGTAAGAGCCTTTATTACCATGTAGTTGTAACGATCGGCGGTGGCGGCACTTTTGAATTTACGGTAATCAAAGGTCCGTGTCGGTTGTGCGGGCCTTGAACTTTCTCCCCTTTGTCGTTTGGATGTAGGTTGAGACGTCATTGAATTTCGGATGCCTTAACACACTATTCTCTCCCCAACTTTCACTCACACAGACTGTCGAACACTTGGTGTGCACACTGCTTTCTTCCCCCAAACTTGGCAAATTTTGTGGCAAATATGGTGAGAGAAGATGAACAACTTTTAGTATTGTGACTCACACTCAATTGCTATAAATTTGCCCCAATACTTTGCTGAATTCGTAGGTTTTTATAAAAGGAGTGGAAAGTATGTGGTGAGTTTGGGTCAAGAGGGACTAAATTTATAGGAATGGTGTGAGAGAGAGGTTTATGGGTTGGAGTAATGGGTTGAAGTAGGTGATTATTGTAATGGAGTGGGAAGATGAAGTCTATTAATTCAAAATGTGGGAGAGAAGTGGGTATAATGGATTGGAGGTGGACTTGTTATGGAGGAGGAAGGAGAAGTAGTGGGCTTAACATATAACTGTCGAGCAACCGTTTCACTTCCAGGACCCCCGCCCCGCTGGGGGGTATAAGGCATAAGAAGCCCGCCCCAGCGGGCCTGCTCCCTGATTTCGGACTGGAGAGACCCCTGCCCCTGCGGGCATGAACACTGCAATTGAGCTCTGATTTTCCTATTTCTTCCTTGCACGTCCAACCCATTAGCATATTACGTACCTGCAAACCATAAAACATTATTATGAGTAGAGATTAAGCATTTTAAGCATGGTAGATATATTATCAAGACTCATACACTATAATAACCACTTAATGAACTTATTATATATTACTAATTATGCTAAACTATAATTTGATAGTTATGAATGAAAATAAGAAAAATTAAAGTACGATTGGGTTGCCTCTCAATTAGAGCTTGATTTTAAGTCGTTCAGCCTGACTAGTTCCTGTTTCATCCCGAATCGGTTGGGCTATCCATGGCATGATGTTTGTTTATTGCATAACACCAACACTGTTGTATTGCGTGTCCATTAACTTGTATGTTGGATGATGAATTTGACTTTCTATCCTCCATTAACGCCTTAAGACCACTATCCTCTTTGCAATCCCTGAACTTGACACGTGTAGATTTCTCGAGCAACTCGCACTCTTCCTTGTTAGTTGGGATTGGGATTTCCTTGAACACCTTTACCTTTACTACCTGATTAAACACTTTCATAATCAATTCTCCATTAGGCATGTCAATCAGTGTTCATCCAGTCGCCAGGAATGGTCGTCCCAAAATGATAGGGATGTTCTTATCTTCCTCAAAATCTAATACCACAAAATTAGCTGGAAAGATCAATGAATCAATTTTGACTAATGTGTGACGCCCCCAAAATATAGGTATACCTCACCCATCTTGGGTCGCCAGATACATGGTACAGAATTCAAATACAACTTAATAATACAACTGTCGTGTACAATACAACAAAACATAAACTGTGAGTTTGAATACAAATATTGTCTACTAGATAGTATACAAACTAAAAAGGAGTCTTCGTTACAATTATTATCACACTATTTCACAGAATAGTGAGGACTACTAATGCAAACATCTAGGATTATCACTCTGTTCCCCGACTAGTCCCAGCTACGTTCTCATTTCCTGAAGAGAACAGTGAAAGAAAGGGTGAGCTCAACTAGCCCAATAAGAAATATTATGACTAAGATAATGCAGAATAATTTATCGTTAGCCTTCAACAGTGTTAAACTGATAAAATATAATAACTATCAAGTTTAACTGCAGCGGAACAAGCAATCCATTAGAAGAGTCAAGTAGGGAATAAAATCTACTATCTTCTATGATTTAAAATGTTTTTCATCACTTTTATCACTGGGACTCAGCTTAATAAATAATCCACATCATTGAATCACCCTTGCACTACGGCCAAGGATATTCTTTAGTATCACGATCACGAATTATCCATGCACTACGGCTAAAGATAATCATGTTTTCATCAACGGTCCTGATCATGCCATAAAATAATTCATCTTTGCACTACGGCCAAAGAGAATCCATAGCCATAATCATACCAAAAACTGTTCATCAATGCACTACGGGCCAATGAGGACTTTTTCCACATCATTTGTAACATTACGGTCATGATTACACCGAATAATCCCTGGTCATAATCATACCAAGTCCATCTATGCACTATAGGCCATAGATGACTTTCAACAAAATATAAACATGAGTATGATGACGATGATATAAGAATTCAATAAAACAAGTTCAAGAATTAATTTATCTAGGAACTGATAACGTCCAAATTGTCAACATGATACTGCTTTATAGAGTAAAATTCAATAATGCTCAGAAGAATATTTCCATGAAAAGATACTGGATGAAGCGCAAATATCAAGGATATTCTACTAATTTTATGGAGTATAGAAGTCAAAGTTTTGACCAACTGAGTATAATAAAGAATGGAATAACAAAAGAAATCACCATACATGCGATAGACCGCACAGGCAGGTTATTCTAACAGAATAATAAATAGCGGAATCAGGTCCGGCGTAAAACGCACAGACAGGATATTCCAACAGAATAATAAATATTGGAACCAGGTCCGGCGTAAAACGCACAGACAGGATAATTCGACAGAATAATAAATAATGGAACCAGGTCCGGCGGAAAACGCACAGACAGGATATTTCGACAGAATAATAAAGAATGAAATAACAAAAGAATTTCACCAAGTATAGGGTAGCCCGCGTATACAGGTTATTCCAATAGAATAATAAATAATAGAATAACAGAAGTTCTCTTCATGAATACAAAAAAAATAATACCCCTTACGGGTACAACAAATAATATCCCTTACCTTATAAGAAACTGGATATTGGAGTAGTGAAGTAGCAGAACACTTTTCTTCTTTCTCTCTCTAGAGTTTCAGTGAATTCGTTAGAAATAATGAAGGAATGAGCTTCTATTTATAGGAAAATGGACTGAATAGTAACTAATTCATGAACGGTCCAGATTGATTTACTTTTAAACGGACGGTACTAGCGATCCATATTAATTCACTATTATAACTTTCCACCAGCGGTCCATATTGATTTACTATTATATCTTCAACCAACAGTCTGAAAAATTAGCATATCTACTCATAGAATAATATTGTACCCAAAAATGATTTGGACCGAAAAGAAATATATTTTACAGATGATCAATAGTACCCCGTGAATAGTAACTAGTGAATAGTAATACGTGAATAGTAACTCATGAATAGTAACTCGTGAATAGTAACTCGTGAATAGTAACTCATGAATAGTAACTCGTGAATAGTACTCCGACACGAAAAGTGTCCCGAATACCCGATTGAACAATACTGAGTGACTTCTCACATAAGCATCAATAATCAATACCGTGTACTACTATACAACCACGCGTATTACGGTACTTTTAATACCGGGTGTTTCAACAGTTAACGGTAAAACTTTCGCCGTTATTTTTATAAAGTATTTTATCATTTTCTCAATCCGACAATAATTTTGTTGCGAGGTCCACCAATGATTGTACCGTCGTACGGATATTCTCTGACAAAAAGAATATTTCCCGACCAATCGAATATTATACAACAACTTGCATACTTTGTAAAATTTATAAATACTACCCACAACTATAGCATTATATCAAATCCACACCATAATATTCAAAAAAATTATTTCGAGAAAATTAAATCTTTATTCATAAAATCTGGGGTCTCACATAATACGTCTTCAACCATTCCTAATGGGTATGTTAATGATCTATCGGCGACCTGTAGACTAATATTGGTTGATTTTGCTTCCTTTAATCCTAGCTTTCGATATATGGACAGTGGCATTAGATTTATACTTGCTTCTATATCGCATAGAGCTCTCCCAACATCTTGATTGCTAATTGCACAAGGAATTGTAAAACTTTTCAGATCTTTTAATTTAGGAGGAAGCTTTTTCTGTAGTATTGCACTGCATTCCTCGGTCAACGCCACTGTTTTAAAGTCTTGGAGCTTGCGTTTCTTCGACAATATGTCTTTTATGAACTTAATGTAACCCAGCATCTTCTCAAGTGCTTTGGCAAATGAAATATTAATGTGTAATTGTTTGAATATATCCATAAACCTTGAAAACTAGTTCTTTAACTTGTTACTTTCTTGCCTTTGAGGAAAGGGTGTATGTGGTGTAACTTTAAGTTGTGTATCTTCCTGTACTTTTTCCACCACTTTCTCTGTATATTTCTTTTCTAATTTCTTCCCTTCATCCTCACATTCATCTCCTGTACTGGCTTTCTTATCCAAGTTATAACCCCACTCCTTACCGCTCCTAAGCGTAATAGCATTACACTGCTCGTGATTTTCCTTTGGATTCTTTTCCGTATCGCTCGGCAACGTTCCTTAAGGCCTATTGTTTAAAGCAAAAGTTATCTGTTCCATCTGATTTTCTAAATTCTTGATGGCTATTTCTTGCGATTTTATGGCGATTGCATGATTTTTCATGGCTACCTCGTTGCTTGTTATGTACTTGGACAACAGCTCCTCTAAATTTGATTTTTTCTCTTGATGTTGAGCTGGTTGTTGTTGTTGATTCTGAAATCCTAGGGGATAAGATGGTCGTGGAGCTTGTTGATTCTGATTATTACTCCATGAAAAGTTAGGATGATTCCTATTCCCTGGATTATATGTATTCTAGTACGTATTTTGTGGGATTCTGTTGTAGCTACCCATAAATTATACTGACTCTGGGTTGATTGCACATTGATCCGTCGGATGTTCACCCGCGCACAATTCACAAATAATTGTAACTTGTTATGTCTGTCCTCCTGACCAAACTTCAAACTTCTTGGAGAGTGCTGAAATTAGCGCTGTTATTGCCGTCACTCCATCTACCTCTAACACTCTAGTGACTGTAGGTTGTGTCATTCTTGTCGTGGGCCACTGATAGTTGTTAGCTGCCATTGTCTCTATCAACTGATATGCCTCATCATAATTCTTTGACATAAAAGCTCCCCTCAACGCTGCGTTAATACTGGTCCTAAGATTCCCATGTAGTCCGTTGTAAAATGTATTCATCTGCAACCATTTAGGCAATCCATGATGTGGGCATTTTCTAAAAAATTCTTTGTATCTCTCCCATGCCTCGTACAATGACTCCCAATGTTACTGATCAAACATGGTAATCCCGTTCCTCATCTTTGCAGTCTTCGCTGGCGAGAAAAATTTAGCTAGAAATTTCTGAGCCAGGTCATCCCATGTCGTTATCGAACCCGATGGTAGAGAGTGTAACCAACTCTTCGCCTTGTCCCGCAAAGTGAATGGGAACAAGCAAAGTCTAACTGCTTCATCCGACACCCCATTGTACTTGAAAGTGTCGCATATTTCCAGAAAGCAGATCAAATACTCATTCGGATCATCATTTGTAAGTCCCCCAAACTAAACCGAATTTTAGATCATCTGAATAGTCTCAGGCTTAATCTCGAATGTATTTGCAGCTATTGCAAGCCTAGTGATACTCGACTACAGCTCAGTCACCTTGGGTGTAGCAAAGTCCCTCAACGCTTTTTGGCCTTCAGCAGCCATTACTTCTTCTTTGTCAGAATTTTTGAAGTCGTCCCTTGTTTCCTTGATCCACTTACTTAACCTCTGAAACCTTCTCTCAATATTGTCCTCAAAAGGAAGCAAGTTTGGATTTTTGGACCGAGTTTGCATAAACCAACTTCAAAAACCTAAAATAAAATGAACAAAACAAAAATAAAAGTGTTTAAGTAAAACTGGACTAATTAAACTGATATTGCAAAATAATAAAATCTATACTAAAGTCCCTGGCAATGGCGCCAAAAACTTGTTGGGTAAAATCCAATTATGCACAGCACGCAAGTATACGTGGTCAACAAGTAATATAATAGGACCTAGAGTATCGTTCCCTCAGAGACTGTAAATAGAATTTAAACCTCACAATTACCAATTTCCTATTAATCCTAATTTTATTAAACTAATCAATTCCCAGTTTATAACTAAAAGTATTAAAAATATGAAAATCACCAATCAATCAATAAACACTAAAAACTGAATTTTCAAACAAATAATGGAGAATTAGGCTTCCGACTGATTATTACACCTTTATTTCAGTTTAACTCACTATCCCAGTTTATTAATCAAGAACACGTCTATAGAACTAGCCACATATTGATGCACTAATACCGTATTAACCCAAATCCACAATTAAGATAGAATTAAGTTAAACACCTTAATCAACTAATTCACTATATGTCTATGTGAATTACAATTAAAGAAGGTTTAAGTTCAAATTCTTTATCTGATTACATGCGATGTCAAGCATATCTCTACCTTAACATTCATCAAGATTCTGTTCAATCACATAAATCTAGAACACATGCTATATTAATTAAGTCTAGACTCATATTTCATCTCTCGAGTTCATACAAGTCCACCAAGAATCATTGATCAGGGAATTCATAAATTCAAGCTCAAATTAATATAGATGAACCGGATAATAGCTTATTAAATTGAAATCAAAGATTACATAATCATCGCTCCACTTAAAGATCTGTCTTAAGCCTAAAAAGTATTTAGTTCATCATAAATGAAATAATAACTGAATAAATTAAAGATATCATCTTCTCAATTAAAAATATAAAACTAAAGTAGAAGAATAACGCAGAACACCCTTCACTTTAGCCTTAATCCGCAACCGATATGAACTTCTTCAAAATCTTCACTCTGATGCTCGCTATCCAATTCTGTCCTTAATCGTTGTGAATTGCTTTTCATGATGATGATCTTCTGTTTTTGTTGTAGTTATATGCTTACACATGAAAACCCAACTCAATTCTACGCCAACTAGTGTCTTAAGGCCATGTAAAACCAAACTCCAAGTTCCAGCAGTGTTCGCATCACATTAGGAGTGCTAGAATTAGGCACCCCCCGGCTCGGCGGGGGTGTAAGCTTATAAAATGCCCGCCCCGGCGGGCTAGGCTAATGCAGTCAGGAATGAAGACCCCCCGCCCCGACGGGCTAGCCTTCTATAAACTGACTTTGGATAATCTCTTAACTTGCTCAAATTTAGCTCCAATGCCTCTCTTTTTCAATCACATGTCACACCAACCACCCTACAAACAAAATAACAAGAAACAAGAAAAAATGAACATAAAATCAAGGAATTAACAACAAATAAGCTTGAACTAGAAATCAATTCGTGGATATAAAATCCACTTATCAGTTATCCTTACTTGTTCAAGCTCTTTAACTTTAATCGTTAATGAGCAAGGTTTCTAGCTCTTATTTCTCGTTATTCAAGCTTAAACTCTTTTATTTCACCTTGTTATACATCGTTATTCAATAGTGAGTGTTTATTGTTTAAACCTTGATTGTAAATCATTGTTCAAACTTATATTGATATCAAATTGTTAAATAGCTAGTGATCTTTTATTGATTCAACTAATCCTTAGTTGATGAATGTTTTGAACTCTAAATTACCCTTGAAGCTAATCCAAACAAAACTTACTTTAGTGCAGACTCGTAAAATAAAACTGACATGAAAAACCCTATTGTAGGGGATTATTTACACGAAAGCGTTAAGATGTTTGTGCACAATACATGGTACGAAGGGCTGATCCCACTAAGTACGAGAAGGATGGTCCATATAGTATAATGACTATTAAAGGTTTAAGAAGAAATACCTACAACCTGGGACATAGTTCATGGTACTGTGACCCTCAGATGAATTCTAATTTTAGTTCTTGATTATCATTCAAAGAAAATGCTATTCAATTTAATTAAGCTTATTCATTGCCAGTTATTATGTTCTTTTAAGTGAGCATTTGTTTTGCTCCCTCTTGCATATATATATAACCATTGCAGCTAAAGTTGAGAAGGTTGACGAGCTAACCACTAGTAAAGGAAAAGGCAAGATAAATAAGTGTTGAAGACTTGTTAATTTGTTGACTTGTTAATTTGTTATTGTTTATGTAATCAGACTTAAATTGTATTATGTGATGTATTTATCTTTTCGCATTTTGATGATGTAATTAAGGTTAGACGACCTGGGATTATGTTTTGCAACCCTTTTATAGGGAGGATTTTTATTTAAGGTTGTAATTTCTTTTACATTCCTTATTCATGGGTAAGTTATATGTTTTTAAATTAGTGAACAATGAATCTGTGAGATTGAAGTACCCAGATTTGTGGGTGTCACATCCTTAATAGCTGGCACTTCATCTAATATCTTCTAACCTAAACCTTCATTTTGAATTTTAACCGTTATATTTAAATTGTGAACCTTAAATACTATTCTTGAACTCGAATCGATATTCTGGACATCGTAGTGAAAATTTGGACATTATTAGACTCTGGACAAATAAAATTACAAATCTCTATTGTTTATTCTTTATCTAATTATTCTTATTATTTATGTTCATCATTTATATCATTTTTATTTGTATTAATCATTAGGACTTAAGTTGTTGTGAATGTCTTTATACTGGGTGCAAAGACAATATGATTGTTGAGTGTCTTTAGCCTATATGGTAAAGACACGTGATGAAAGTTCTCTTTGGCCTGGGTGCAAAGAGAAACTGTTGATTGGAATGATCATGACCATTGATGTTACAATTGATGAAATCTTGATGGTAAATTTTTAAATTGGAGAATATAGTAGACATTATGGTATATTTGACTCTTCTAATGGATTGTTCATTCCACCATAGTTATTTTTTGAAAACTTGTGTTGTCTAGCATTTTTTAAATCTTTGATTTATCATTGTTGAAGGATAAAGATAACTTACTCTTCATTATATTATTCATGATTTTACTAGGTTATTTTCATTCATTTGTTTCATAATTCCTTTCAGGAATTGAGAGTGTAGCTAGGGCTAACGAAAAAAATATGGGAATGGAATGATAGTCCGAGTTAGTAGTTGTAGTAGTCATCATCATGTTGTAAAATAGTGTGACAATAATTGTAGTGAGGACTTAGTGTGTGTTATCATACTATACACGACATTGTAAAAATTATAATTAGGAAAATTTATGTTTGTTGTTTAGTATTTTGGTGACTCAAATTAGGTTGTATAGGCCCGAATTTGGAAGTGTTACAACTACTAAAATACTTTTTGAACCTAGAATTTAATTAGAACCAAAACGCTATTTATGATCTTGAAAAATTTTAGAGAAACTTATTATTTTATAATAGTTTTATTTCTTATAGAAGTCTTTTACTAATATTAATTCTCATGAGTCTAAATTAAAACACATACGGATCATTTTTAAATATATATAATTAGTATTGATTATATATTTAATAATGATATATCATATAACAAATTATTCTCCTCCTAATTTTATTTAATTAACTACTACGAAAACACTTTTTAGACCTAGAATTTAACTAGAACCAAAACGCTATTTATGATCCTGAAAAACTTTAGAATAACTCATTATTTTATTATTTTGGAACAATTTGAATTAATATTTATAACATAAACAACAAAATTATTATAATATAGCTTATAATGAGATTAAATTATAAAAAGACATAATGATAGTGTTTTATGAGTGCATAGTATTTTATTTTATTTTTAAAAGAAGTCAAAACACATGTTTATTATATAAATAACATTATTTTTAATATTTTATTTGTTATATATATGATGTTTATAAAAAAAATCCACAAGTTAAATAAATACAAACCACATACAAATTGTCTACTATAATTAATATTATATTATTTTATGAACAAATTTATTATTTATAAAATTCCTTTAGCACATTAATCATACATTTTCGATAAAAGTTTGTAAACATTGTTATATCAATAGTAAGTTAATTTGTGAAGTTTTAAAAAAAAACATAATCATTAAATATAAAATGAATAAGAAATTAAAAATTATGCTATTTGAAAAATAAAGTTGTGTTTCGCACTTCGTTTTTAGTCTTTGGTATGAACTTAGAATTTAACTACAACTAAAACACTCTTTAATGTATCCGTAATTTATTTTAAAACAATCTAAATAGCTACTAATAAAATCAAAACTTAATAGGACTCATTTGAATATGCTCCATGAAGATTTTGGTTAATTCTTATAATTGTCTTCCAACCCCAAAATAATATGATCATGGCGTAACATTATAAGATTTTAATAATAAGTAATAAAATAATAAAATAAAACTAATTTATATGCAATTAGTAAGTTAAGTTATGAAATTAATAGTTAACAGTTAATGTTAGAGAACCAAAATATTTTTTATGATCCTACAAACTTTAATGTTAACTTATTATTCTACAATAATTGTATTCTATAGTTCTTTAATTATTTAGTCATACAAAAAATTAAACTTTAAAAACATGTTTATAATTTTATTTTACTCAACTTTAGACTATAAATAACTAAATACTAAAAATATAGGAAAAATATTATGATTACATAATAACTAATATAGGAGACATTTAATTAATTAATGATAAAAATAATTATGACTTATATTTTGTGAATAAACTTCAATTAATTTTTAAAACAAAAAGTCATAATGGTAACTGTAGCGCCCCCAAATTCGAGTCCCTTGAACCTCGGGACCTGGTGCGTCACGATACATCATCTTTATACATATTCTATAAACTAACTCAGAATATATAAACATAAATTATTTAATACAAAAACTGTAACGACCCCAAAATCTATACAATTTAAATCCCGACTTCGGTCGTTAACCATACATTCAACCTCTAAATAATACATCATTATTCGATGTTAAACTTAATAAAATTACAGAATATTTAAAACTTTTATACATTTCCTTCTTTCTTGCCCTGAATCGCAACCTTTACATTACATCTCTTTAATTCAATCTTATATCATGAATCGTTACAACAAAATGACTATACAAAGTCTTACATCATAACTAAATATCCATATACATTGGATAGCTCAACTTACAATTCAACATGTTACGTTCAAAATATGAAATACATTTCTCATAAAACACAAGTAATCTTAGTGAATATAGATCTCTATAACTCACTTAGCACATATCTTTACCTTAAAATTTGTACCTGCAAAAGTGGTTATTTGCAAGAGTGAGCTCGACAGCCCAGCAAAGTCTAACAGTTTTCATGCATCACATAGCACATAATAACATGCTCGACATACATCTCATTAAAGTAACATGGCATACATGCTTTTAATTCACATAATAAATATAAAGATTGAGTTCCTTACTCAATCATCATTACTTAGCCAAAATAATGTAGTCATATATTGACTTTAACATTTCATGATTTCAACATGCATAACACATCATGCAATTTAAAACAGTTCATCAAGTCCACGTAGAAAATAGGAACTGAAAGACTTGCCTTGATCGTTGTTTACCAATAATAGCTTAACAGCTTACAGTTATCTGCACTTCACGTGCCCTACACAATTATATAATCATACACATCAACTATTAGTCACATAACAACACATAGCAATTGTAATGTAAACTCTACTCCACATCTCGTAATCTTTCCTATTAATAAATGCATAATGGTCAATTAGATTGTGTTAACTTTTCGACTTATGACTCACTATATTTCTTCTTAGTCAAACTCGAATTTCAAGTGCTTAAGTCTTGCTAGGACTACTTATTGGTTTTATATTAAACCCATTCCATATCTTATAATATCCATTTCAATGGAATTGAAACACTTTTTAAGTTCATTAACACTTGGCACGGCGTTTCGACGTTCAATCGTCACACGCCCGATTTGCCTTTCTTGTGTATGCTTACTATGCTTCTATAACTTATCTAATACATTATTTATTAATGTTAAGCATCATTATATTTACTAAGATTCATATTTTATAACTTAGGACATCATCTTTTATGGTCTGGAGCACTACACATGCATATGTGCATGTCCGACACCCTCCGATTGCCTTCGAAAACACAATAGTCCTAAAGATGATCATGTTTACCTATCCTAATGACCTCAAATTGAAAAACTTAAAAAACGAAAGTTGTAGGTCTACTCGTTCTCGTTCCGGATCATCTTGAATCACCTCAATCGGAGTTCGTATGAGGAAGTTATGGCCATTTTACTACAGGAGGTCAAAACTGTCCAAGTCAGACTTATGTCCCCGCGCTAGGGCGCGAGGACTAAGCCAACTAGTGGCGCTGGGGCGCGAGATTGGTGCTGGGGCACGAATTTCAGCACTGGGGTGCCAACTTCTGGCGCTGGGGTGCCAATTTTGGCGCCGGGGCGCGATTTTTGACGCTGGGACTCAAATTTTGGCGCTGGGGCGCCGAAACTTGCAGAACCCAACCACGAAGAACAAAACAACGCTACTGTCTTTATTTTTAACAGCAATTAACCCCAATTAACATGTATAACTTATATAAATTACACATATACACACTACCCAACATGCATATACTAGTTTAAATTACTAAATAATAATCACAGAAAATTAAATTCCTTGAAAATCATATTTTAAAACAAGACTCCATGTTTGACATTTGTTAAACACAGTGAACACTATAATCTCTAATAACCACAAATTTGATTACTTTTAAACTACAATTCACTGTAGTTCATATCCAATTAACATAATCACACTTCAATTTCATAACTTCACAATTAACATATACTAATTTTGATATTTCTACAAACCACTTTCACACATGAATGTTTACTGTAAAAACTAATTTCTCTTTCTCTATGAACGCTAGCATACTTCTCATATATACATACATGTGCTAATATAACAATTAAAGTTACAAATACACTTAATATCATACAAAGCTATATATATATATATATATATATATATATATATATATATATATATATATATATATATATATATATATATATCCACAATTCATCTTTTACAATTATTTTACAGAGAACTTTTTGGAATAAGAAAACTAAACATTAAAATAAAATAAGAGGATTAATATCCTACCTTTGATTTAAGAAGATAATGGTTATCCTTTTGATTATCAAGCCTCTTTTTCCCAATTCCTTTCTTGAAAACCTGTTAGAAATCACTCACTTTCTCTCTAGAGTTTTCTCAAATTTTCTCTGTATTCTTCTTCTTCTCTCCCTTTTCTTCAACTGAGTCTTTCTTTTCTCTTCTAACATACGTAGAATAGTATAACATATATAGTAATAATATATATTAATGATATAATATAAATATAGATATAACTTATATCAGTTATGTAAGTTTTTGAAAATCAAAAGCCATAAGGCTTGTTTGGCTAACCACTAAAAAAAATAATCAATTAATCCTTATGTCTTGTTTGGTAAAACACAATTAGATTAAAGACTTAATAGGCATTAGGCTTTGTTTGGCAAAATAATTTAAAACTAAAGACTTAATATATTTAAGCCTTGTTTGGCAAAATAAATTAAAACTACTTTAATTTATTTTAATAACCACTTATAATATAATTATTTGTCACACTTCTAATTAATTAAGTTTTCATACTTAATTTAATTAATTCTAATAACAATTCATTACATAATATAATTATTTATTTAATCATTATAAATTCTCTAACTTAATTATTAAATTAAATTAGATTACTATTTCAAAATAATTACTTTCCTTAACTCATTAATTATTTTTTAAACAAATAAATAATCAAATCACATCAAATCAAATACTTATTCAACAATAAACACATCAACTAAATATTTATATAATTCAATAAATATTTAAATATTATAATAAAAATCTGGATTGTTACATCATTCCCTCCTTACAAGGATTCTGTCCTCAGAATCACAACTCAAGCCACTCATTCGTTACAATCTTCCCTACTTACAAAGATTCTGTCCCCAGAATCGAAGACATAAATTAAACAAATAAATCAGAGAAATCTTTCATTATTTTATCTAAATATAGATTTTATATTTCCTACTACATTCATTATCTAACAAATTCTATGTTTCATTTCATAACTTTCATTTGAACTCAATTATATTTTGAGTAATATATATCTTTTAACCAATTCATTTCCTTTTCTAAGGATCGTTATCATAAACACTCGGGATATTACATTCACCATTTCTTCTAAGAATTTCGTCCTCGAAATTTTATTTATTAATTTTTATTCATTCACTCTATTGAAGTAGATTTTACATCACTACTTCATTCATTCATTGGCTTCTATAACCACTTTCTTTCCACAAATATCATTCTACAATTATTAAACTTTTCTATTAAAAGTTTAACATTATTCTTTGATAACTCATCTATTTCTCACTTCAAAATCTCTTTTCTCACTTATTCAACATATTCATCATTCAGTGTCGTATTCTACGACTCACTTCTTTCTAAGGAATACTTTCCTTTTTCACTTCCATCTTACAGAATAACAAGAATCTTCCACAATTGTTCAATAATTGGGAAGTAGTATGAATAACTCAGGAATATAAAAGATTCCAAATCATGCTGAGGGTCACAAGACCACGAACTATGTCCACAGTTACAAGTAATCTTTTAACTTCAACTTTAACAGTCATAAGACTATAAGGACCCCCGTACTTAGGGTGTTAAGCCCTTCGTACGATGTATTGTGCACAAACATTTAAACGCTATGCATATGTCCATAGTTATAAGTAATCTTTCAACTTAAACTTTAACAGTCATAAGACTATAGGGACTCCTCGTACTTAGGGTGATCAGCCCTTCGTACAATGTATTGTGCACAAACATCTCAACGCCTCCGCGTAATCCCCTATAAAAGGGTTGTTCATCTCAGCTTTTCAACATTTGAATCCGCACCAAAATAATTTGGTTTGGCATAACCTCTCAAGAAACTCTTGAATTTCATGAACATCTTTCAATATTTGTCTAGCTGAATCAAATAGCATAGACCTCTACAATAACTCGGACATTAACCGAAATATACATATACATACATACATATGTATTCTCATATCTTAAAGAAATCTCAAAAATCTTTTTATGACGTCATGATACCGCACTGTATTTACAGTCCGTTGAGGATTTCGTCATTTGGTGACTTTATCATACTACATCATACCATAGTGGGCTGTCGATCCTTAGATCACATCCAACACTAGGTAATACTGCATTGATGACTCCATCATTTTTATCATCTTTGCACCAGGTTACATGATGCATTAATGATATAAAATACATTTTGATATATTGTAAATCATTTTTGTCTAGCCGAAGTAATTAGCATAGACATACGAATAACAGTATTGTTGTTAAAACTCATTTGTTCCATCATTTGATCCAATGTTTTTCAAGAAAATAAAAGTGTAAACATTAGCACGAAGTCAATAAATTTCAAAAGTCTAACATAGCTAGTAGATTTAGAATACCTATGCTTCCACCATCAACTTCACTTTCTATAATGATCCAATGCTTAATAGGTCTATCTATTCCTATCATCCTCAATACTCCATTCACACTTAATTATACCCTAGTTCATCAAACTTACCACACGTTATGAGTTCAGGAACTTGCCACAATCATATGAGTTTAAGAACTTATCCTAGTCAGACCATAGGCGTCCATTCGCTGAGGGGTTCAAAAACATACCATATAATTATGAGTCACGAACCTACCATAAGTATGAGTTTTAAGAACTCGCACTTAACCTTATAATATTCTCTAACTATACTCTACCTATCTGTTATACACATGAGAAAAGAATCATCTTCTCAACAGGCATATAGCAAATAGCGCGACACAAACATTCCAATGATTATCAATGTGATAAACTTAGTGCAAGCACAAAACCCTCGCCCATACAAAGATTTGTACAACTCAGCCATCACAGGAGTCCTCAATTGAAATTCCACCTAACTCTATCTTGCTCTTAACTTGCTCTTTGCTCGATACGAGTTTCTCGTATCACATCATCTATAACTCCTCATGAGTTATCTCGTACTATTTCATAGTACACCATCTTCATAGCATTAAACTATAATCATTCAAACATTACAGAACATCTTTCTTTTATAACTTAAACAGATCACGTCGTGACCTTATTCTATAATTATCTCTCTTAAAATTCTTTTGTTAACTCGTGATCGTTTTATTTTACGATCCTCATTCTTTTTTTTTCCATCATTTATAACGTTATTCGTTATCTTGGCTATTGGAGTTAGGAAACTCCCATTTCTTATCTTTATATCTCTTCAAGATTCTTCTTTGAATCTTCTTGTTTATAAAACAATTCTTCCTTTAAGAATTTCTAACTTTATTTACATCGCTCAAAATTTCATTCAAGTTCTAAACTCTCATCATACGTGTCCACTTCTACACTTGGTACACATCTAGTCTCTAACAGTTTCAATATGGTACGCTGAGTGGTTTCCCACAAACAACCAACAAACTAGGTTCCGAGTTGCTAGTTCGTATATACCTCCGCTCCATGAAGGAACCGTTTAGCCCAGATACCATACATCAACTATTAAAGAGTACAATTGTACCACACTTAGACATAACTCTCTATTCATAACTTCTTTATCATTCTCTTTTTATAGACATTGTCTATTTATTATCACCTTACATCCTTATTATTGGAGTTGGGTAACCCCACATTTATATTCCTTATAACTCTACGAGATTCTTCTTTGAATCTTTTTACGCAAGTTTTAATCCCATATTGTTCAAACTCTATTTGAGCTTATTCATTCTTTATCTTCGTTCTTTATCTTCACCTCTCTTCTCTAAGGTTATAGCCTACGGTACTCCTACCTAAGGTTTATAACCTACAGCTTTGATACCAACTGTAACGACCCCAAAATCTATACAATTTAAATCCCGACTTCGGTCGTTAACCATACATTCAACCTCTAAATAATACATCATTATTCGATGTTAAACTTAATAAAATTACGGAATATTTAAAACTTTTATACATTTTCTTCTTTCTTGCCCTGAATCGCAACCTTTACATTACATCTCTTTAATTCAATCTTATATCATGAATCGTTACAACAAAATGACTATACAAAGTCTTACATCATAACTAAATATCCATATACATTGGATAGCTCAACTTACAATTCAACATGTTACGTTCAAAATATGAAATACATTTCTCATAAAACACAAGTAATCTTAGTGAATATAGATCTCTATAACTCACTTAGCACATATCTTTACCTTAAAATTTGTACCTGCAAAAGTGGTTATTTGCAAGAGTGAGCTCGACAGCCCAGCAAAATCTAACAGTTTTCATGCATCACATAGCACATAATAACATGCTCGACATACATCTTATTAAAGTAACATGGCATACATGCTTTTAATTCACATAATAAATATAAAGATTGAGTTCCTTACTCAATCATCATTACTTTGCCAAAATAATGCAGTCATATATTGACTTTAACATTTCATGATTTCAACATGCATAACACATCATGCAATTTAAAACAGTTCATCAAGTCCACGTAGAAAATAGGAAACTGAAAGACTTGCCTTGATCGTTGTTTACCAATAATAGCTTAACAGCTTACAGTTATTTGCACTTCACGTGCCCTACACAATTATATAATCATACACATCAACTATTAGTCACATAACAACACATAGCAATTGTAATGTAAACTCTACTCCACATCTCATAATCTTTCCTATTAATAAATACATAATGGTCAATTAGATTGTGTTAACTTTTCGACTTATGACTCACTATATTTCTTCTTAGTCAAACTCGAATTTCAAGTGCTTAAGTCTTGCTAGGACTACTTATTGCTTTTATATTAAACCCATTCCATATCTTATAATATCCATTTCAATGGAATTGAAACACTTTTTAAGTTCATTAACACTTGGCACGGCGTTTCGACGTTCAATCATCACACGCCCGATTTGCCTTTCTTGTGTATGCTTACTATGCTTCTATAACTTATCTAATACATTATTTATTAATGTTAAGCATCATTATATTTACTAAGATTCATATTTTATAACTTAGGACATCATCTTTTATGGTCTGGAGCACTACACATGCATATGTGCATGTCCGACACCCTCCGATTGCCTCCGAAAACACAATAGTCCTAACGATGACTATTTTTACCTATCCTAATGACCTCATATTGAAAAACTTAAAGAACGAAAGTTGTAGGTCTACTCGTTCTCGTTCCGGATCATCTTGAATCACCTCAATCGGAGTTCGTATGAGGAAGTTATGGCCATTTTACTACAGGAGGTCAAAACTGCCCAAGTCAGGGCACGAATTTCAGCACTGGGGTGCCAACTTCTGGCGCTGGGGCGCGAATTTTGGCGCCGGGGCGCGATTTTTGACGCTGGGACTCAAATTTTGGCGCTGGGGCGCCGAAACTTACAGAACCCAACCACGAAGAACAAAACAACGCTACTGTCTTTATTTTTAACAGCAATTAACCCCAATTAACATGTATAACTTATATAAATTACACATATACACACTACCCAACATGCATATACTAGTTTAAATTACTAAATAATAATCACAGAAAATTAAATTCCTTGAAAATCATATTTTAAAACAAGACTCCATGTTTGACATTTGTTAAACACAGTGAACACTATAATCTCTAATAACCACAAATTTGATTACTTTTAAACTACAATTCATTGTAGTTCATATCCAATTAACATAATCACACTTCAATTTCATAACTTCACAATTAACATATACTAATTTTGATATTTCTACAAACCACTTTCACACGTGAATGTTTACTGTAAAAACTAATTTCTCTTTCTCTATGAACGCTAGCATACTTCTCATATATACATACATGTGCTAATATAACAATTATAGTTACAAATACACTTAATATCATACAAAGCTATATATATATATATATATATATATATATATATATATATATATATCCACAATTCATCTTTTACAATTATTTTACAGAGAACTTTTTGGAATAAGAAAACTAAACATTAAAATAAAATAAGAGGATTAATATCCTACCTTTGATTTAAGAAGATAATGGTTATCCTTTTGATTATCAAGCCTCTTTTTCCCAATTCCTTTCTTAAAAACCTGTTAGAAATCACTCACTTTCTCTCTAGAGTTTTCTTAAATTTTCTCTGTATTCTTCTTCTTCTCTCCCTTTTCTTCAACTGAGTCTTTCTTTTCTCTTCTAACATACGTAGAATAGTATAACGTATATAGTAATAATATTTATTAATGATATAATATAAATATAGATATAACTTATATCAGTTATGTAAGTTTTTGAAAATCAAAAGCCATAAGGCTTGTTTGGCTAACCACTAAAAAAATAATCAATTAATCCTTATGTCTTGTTTGGTAAAACACAATTAGATTAAAGACTTAATAGGCATTAGGCTTTGTTTGGCAAAATAATTTAAAACTAAAGACTTAATATATTTAAGCCTTGTTTGGCAAAATAAATTAAAACTACTTTAATTTATTTTAATAACCACTTATAATATAATTATTTGTCACACTTCTAATTAATTAAGTTTTCATACTTAATTTAATTAATTCTAATAACAATTCATTACATAATATAATTATTTATTTAATCATTATAAATTCTCTAACTTAATTATTAAATTAAATTAGATTACTATTTCAAAATAATTACTTTCCTTAACTCATTAATTATTTTTTAAACAAATAAATAATCAAATTACATCAAATCAAATACTTATTCAATAATAAACACATCAACTAAATATTTATATAATTCAATAAATATTTAAATATTATAATAAAAATCTGGATTGTTACAAAAACTCTTCATCTATCTCAAGGTCTACCAACCTTAACTGAATACATACCGTTACTAACTCAAAAGATTTAAATAATCACCCCATACAATATAACAAAATAGGTAACGCATATTATGCTACTCTTGAACTTTTACCATTTTGTTTGTGTCCTTCCTGAAGCAATCGGGCCTAACTGAAATATTGTCATGATATAGAAAGAGTGAGCAACTACTTTGCTCAACAAGTTTAAATACAAGAAAGATGTATCATGATTGAAGAAAAGAATATAACTTCCGAATTCTTTCACAATATGTATCAAGTTTCTATAAATGAATAACTGAATCAATAATGATGAATGGTCAACAATGACCATGAATAAATATTTTTGGTAATCAATGTGATCAGCTTTTTATACCTGATGAACATATGCAACTTGCACTAAGTGCGAATAACAATAATCATAGATGTAGAATAATTGTCAATAATTAATCCACTAGCATGCTTGAAAAATAATAACTCGAGTTTGAGTTAGGAAACTTGCCTTGTTTGACGACTATTGGTACGCAATTTAATATAAGCTCTTATGTAATGACATATCATTAATAAGATTGGTCTTTCAATCAGCATATCATATTATACATTATATTACTACTACTTTATAAATAAATTATCTAACATTTAACCACATAATCAAACATTAGATAATCCCTTAACTTATTAGTAATATTATCATTCTTTGATAACATTTCAATCATTTTAAAACTTCCGTCTAATATTATTAATCACTTAATAATATCTTAATCGTTTACAAATATTATTAACCCTTTAATAATATTTTAATCACTTACTAATATTATTAATTATTTAATAATATTTTAATCACACTTTAATATTATTAATCATTTAATAATATTCAATTCATTTACTAATATTATTAATTATTTAATAATATTTTAATCACACTTTAATATTATTAATTATTTAATAATATTCAAATCATTTACTAATATTATTATTCATTTAATAATATTTTAATGAATCACTAATATTATTAATTATTTAATAATATTTTAATTTAATTTCAATCAAATATTATTGTGAGCCCACGTATAAATTAGGGTTCACATACGACTTAAAGAATTGAATAACAAGAAGAAAAGTCGAAAATAAATATGCGAGACTCGAAAGAAGCATCCACGTGTCCCGAGACAGAAGACTCGTGGAGGCGACTCATTTTAGTTTTGAACACCATCTTAGGTACATTCTCCCGTCTTATTTTTAACTGATGATACCCCGTACGCAAATCTATTTTAGAAAAATACTTTTCCCCTTTCAACTGATCAAATAGATCATCGATCATGGGCAATGGGTATTTATTCTTAATCGTTAACTTGTTCAACTCTCGATAGTCGATACAAAGTCTTAACAACCCATCCTTCTTCTTTACAAATAATACCGGTGCTCCCCACAGAGACACACTCGGTTGAATGTACTTCCTATCTAATAGTTCTTGTAGTTGAACCATTAACTCCTTCATCTCTACTGGCGCCATCCTATATGGTGCCCTTGAAACTGGTGTTGTACCCGACAACAAATCAATCACAAATTCGACCTCCCTATCCGGCGGAAAACCATGTAATTCCTCCATAATTACATTCGCAGACTCTTGAACTATAGGTATCTGTTCCAACAATGCTCTCAATCTTTGGGTATCCACAACATAGCACAGATATCCTATACACCCCTTCCTCAACATTTTCCTAGCTTGTGTCATCGTTAGACAACAAAAGCGTCTCGGTGATTTACTACCGAAGAACACTACCTTGCTTTTCTTAGAAAGCCGAAGGTTCACACTTTTCCTATGGCAATCTATTATAGCTTTATGGTTAATCAACCAATCCATACCAAGAATTACATCGAATTCTTCCAACCTTATCGGTACCAAATCTACCGATAATTTATTACCTCTAATATCTACGCAATAATCCCTATGAATATGTTCAATGGGAATTATCTCTTCGTTTGCTACCTTAACGTCTAAAGGTATTTATAGCTTTTCAAGGATTAAACCAAATTGTTTAGCAAATCCACATGCTATAAAAGAACAAGTAGCACCAGAGTCAAATAACACATAAGCATTTATTTCATTGACTGTAATGATACCTGCTACTACATCTGTCGATGCAACCGCATCTTGGACAGTCATATTAAAGGTACGGGCTGACGGTCTACCCGTCAATGGTGTTGGTCCAGTAATGGCTAACTTACCACTACCAAAACCCTTACTACCCTCTGACCCCTTCTTCAGGTAATTTCTTACCATGTGATCCCTCGACCCATAAACAAAACAGCCCTGGTTTTTCTTAGGATTAGGACAGTTGGATGATATATGTCCCTCCTTCCCACAGTTATAACAAACTGATTTTACCTTTAGACAGACTCCCAGATCAGTTTTTCCGCATGTCATGTATGCCTCCATCCTACGTTTAGGATCCCCTTGTTTCACCCCAGTATTCCCAGAGTTAAAATTCTTCCTTTTTGGCATACTGTCGCTACCACTGGCACCCTCTGCCTTGGTTCCACCCTCTCTCTTGCTCTTATTCTTTCTCTCTATATGGTATTGGGTCAACGCCTCACTACCACCCTCTGCTATAATCGCCTTTTCTAGAATGGTCCCATAGGAAACACTCTGGAACACAGAAATCCTACTATAGAGACAGGGTTTCAGGCCCTGCTCAAACCTACGAGCCTTCCTCTCTTCAGTGTCCACTTGGTGTGGAGCAAACATTGCCAATTCATTGAATTTGGCCACGTACTGGGGAACCATCATGTCCCCTTCCATCCTCCCCTGCATGCTAGTAGGAAAGTAGTTTTCGAAGAATACCTTCTTAAACTGTTCCCACATAACCGCATCAGTTCTAGCCCTACCCTAGTGAGCCTCCCACCAAAAGTTAGCTTTCCCTTTCATCATGTAAGTCACAAAAGAAGTCTTTTGCGCCTCAGCTATGTTTGTAATAACAAACGCCTTTTCTATTTCTTTCACCCATGTCTGGGCCTTTATTGGGTCCGTCGTTCCCTTGAACTCCGGCGGACCAACGCTTTTAAACTTTGTAAAGGTAGTCGTTCTGGCTACCCTAGGTCCCGCGGGTGCTCTACCCCCGGTTTGGTTAAATGCAGTCGTTAATAAATTAACGAACTCTTGCATAGGGTTATTCTGACCCCCTTGATTATCGTTATGTGATTCCGCTTGTTGATTATGTTGCCTTCTTCTTGGCGACATTATTCTGATTAAATAAATAAAGTTTCATTATTATCTATTTACTTACTTAGTTATCATTCCACAATAATAACTCATACCACAACAAAGCACATTTAATAAAAACTTCATTATATTAATATGCTTCTTCATAGTTGAAACCATTTACAATTTTCTTCCATAGCCAAAAGCTATTACATTACTATCCCACGATTGACTTCTACAAAAATTAGGATTTACAAAAAGACTACCCTTTAATTATACAAAAGAGGGTTTTACGTCACCACACATATACAAAAAGATGTACCGATCTACTAACACTACCTCACGGCATTCTCATGCTTCTGATTCGATAGAATTGAAACAATATCCCGACTAATAGTATGTCGAGTCTGCCCCGACTCAATGGAATAACAAGCAATTTTCAGCATGAAATCCTCATGAGCACTATTATGGATGTAGGACATCCGTGCTATCTTCTAGTCTTTCTTAACCAGTTTCTTATGAAGCTCTACAGCCTCATTCTTATAGTCCCTAGCCTTATCTATCTTAAGCACCTTTTCATCGTGCTCTGACTTAAAATCTGCTTCTGTAGACTCCTTTGCTTCATAAAGAGCACTAATCTCTTCATTCTGGTTCTGCACAATAGTGCGCAGTTACACATTACGGTCAAGCACCGCTAGATACAATTCCCTCATTGTATCTGGAGGTGTTAGCTCTAGTACAGGTACCACCGTATTAACCGATGTTACCTCCATATCTTCCTCCACATCGATCATCATATCAAGGTATGATGCCAATCCCATAACTCCCTCGGAATAGTCATCCTCCGAAAAATACTCCTCTGGCTCCGATTCTTCTAGAATCACTAATGGTACTTCCGCTACAGGTATAAGTATAGGCTCTACTATGTTTACAGACTCTTCGCTGACCACGTGTATATCTCTATACATCAAGCTATCGATCGACATCTACAATAACGCATAAATATTGATTAGTACATAATACACAATAATATAAGCACAAATCACTTTTAATTTATTTAGGATTAATTTCCATCTTTTAAATCTTTCGATACTGAGTTTCCTCAATACCTTATTAACTTATTCGACTCGAGTTTACTTCCTTCGGACTTTTCCTTCCTTAACGAGGTTATTAGCCTAAGGTTCTTCTCATATTAAGTTTTATAACCTAATGTTTTGATACCAACCTGTGATGCCCCCAAATCTGGGTATCTTCCAACCCGACAGATGGTGCTACACGGTACTCATAATCATACATTCATTCCATTGAAACAACAACACAATGAGTGCATTAATACATTCTTATTACATTCATAATAAATTCTTTTTCAGGTTCATAAACCGAATATATTCTTCATTATTCATTAGTATATTACATACAAACATACTAGTCTATTACAGGATAATTAACTACCCATCTTAGCCTTGCCTTTATCTTTCTTAGAACCCTCAATTCGTTCGGCCTTAGCTGCAATCATATAATTCAAGTAAGAAGTGAGCATAACTAGCTCAGCAAGTCTAACACAGTATAATAGAAATACCACGTCGAGAGTTATATGATTATCTTTCATAACTGAACAAATAGCTATGAAGTACAATAAAACATTGACTAGCACTTTTCCTTTCATAACAACAATTCCAACGTATATATAATAGCTTACGAATTATGACCCAGTCGAAAGACTATGAACATACTCTTTTCGTTTTCATTCATGAAAAGGACATCCTGGCACTAAGGTCGTACATCCGATATTTTTTACGAGCACTTCTAGGTGATTAGCCTATAGCACTCTATGTTGATGAACACTCATCTGTTAAACGTATTTACGTTTAAGTTTTGGCAACCTCACGTGCCCATCCAATAGTCAATGAAAATACATTTGTTTGTTCATATACAAACTTACCTTTGAAACCGTACCAAATACTTGGCATAGGATAGAGTTAATAGTTCTATATCGAAAGAATTGTAAACAAATCAATCTAAATCTTAAGAATAGCCTAGCCGAGCTAAAACTGGCATCGACCCTTTCGTAAAATAATTCATGCATCTCAAACATGAATCACAAAAAACTTGGCTAACACGAAGGTTAGACAAGCATTAAGAAAACTTGTCTTCAAGCGTCTTCGAATAAAATATTCAATAGTTCTCAGTGTTTACAGAATCTACATGATATATTCACATAGCACACTATAATTAGCTACCAAACAATCTAATCACATTGTTATTACCAACTTCTTTCTCTTTTATATCTTAAAGGAATTTATTTCATTAATAAATATCAATTCGACTTGCTATCGTTCATTACGGCTTGTTAACATTCTTACGTTATTAATCAAAACTCGACCATCGTTAGTTAATTACCAAAGTTCGAATACATTTTACTTTCATATATCTTGCGTTCTTCGTTTAATCTCTATTAAACAACATTTACCTTCTTAAAGTCATCACTAAGTAAGTGGTTTAAAGTTAATCTTACTATGTATGATAAGTACATTCATGTTTCATTATTGGTTTACAACCACTTGGGATTAGAAACCAAGTTGTTCAATAAACTCTCACTGCCGGCGTTGCGGCGCCAGACTCAAGCGCACCATTGGCGTTGTGGCACCAATTAATAGTGGTTGAAGTCCGGACCCGACGCTTCGGCGTGACATTTAACACTGGGGTTGGCGCTGCGGTGCCTCCCCTTAGCCTCAGTTGGCTTTGACAGTTTGGTTTTTCTACGAAATTCCCGGGTTCATAACATATTCGTTTTACATCCAAATTGGCTCGTTCAAAAGCCATTAGCTCCTAAATCACATACACTATGATTTCATTAGAAAATATTTCATTTTTGAATCTTTTAACACGAAATTCACCGATTAGTTCATTATAGATCGTTCATGAGCGTTCAAAGCTCGTTTCCTTCGTTCTAAGTCAGAATTCGACGATTCTTGAGTCCACGACTCTTGAATACCTAATCTCACGTGATGCCATCGAAAACCAAAGTTTCCAAGTTACACGGTAACTTTTGACTACTAATCCGAGATTTCTACGTTTTTGACATTTAACGTCTAATTTCGTAAAATTCGCCATAACTTCGTCACTCGTGTTCTATATGCCAAATCAAATTGAACAACTCCATTGATTCATCATCTACATCCTAACCAAGCAATATGCACATACCCTAACAATGATGGTTTTTAATTTGTCCATCAACAACCAAGTTTACGTTCAAAGGTTTTCTTTGATTATAACTTACTTAAACACTTACGATTACTAACCATACATGACTTATAATGTTTTAATCCATTATTAACCATCCTTATTACCCCGAAAGAGACATGCTCCACCAATCTACGATTCTCTACGAAAAAAAATCAAAAAAGATCGAAGACTAACGTTTACGAAATATTGCCTTTACGTTCTTCGCGTTCTTGACTAAACTTATATGGTTTGCTTTGAATAGCTCTTGATTACTTGTTTCTTGCTCTTTCTCTCTCTCTCAAATTATGTTGGACAAAGTTTGTAAAATAACAAATGACCAACTAAAGCTTTCTTATATAGGCAAACCAAATGGAGGGCAAAATGGTCATTAGGTGACCTCCTTACTATTCACACCACCACAACAACTTAGCCACCAAGTAACCACTTTACTTGGTGGCCAAGTGGTTGGCCCACATTCTCCATTGGTCTCCCCACGGGTTTTACCCATCCGGTGATCCGTCGGTTCGATTCGCAGTTCGGTTTCTTGGATCGGGCTTGATTTAACCTAACATCGGGCCTTAACTTGGGCTTGATTACACAATTCATTAGGCTTGATATAATCCAAGTCTAATTGGATTCTACAAAGTCCTTAAACTCAAAGTCCATTAAGAACTAATCGTATTCTACATGTATAACTCACGTATTCTCTTCGTATAGTATTCGTATGATATTCGTATTATACGTCATAATATTCTTCATACTATACTCGTATATCACACGTATAATAACCTTAATCATTATACGCATTTCATTTCCTTCTCGAAAATCACTTTTCCTAACCCTTAGGTTTTAAGTCCACAGGCAAAAACTTCATTTGCCATAACTGAAATATTATTGGATATTCCATCTCGTCTTCGTATTCTATCATTACGCATTTCTCAAAAATTCAAACTTAATTCCCGAACAGAAACGGATGAATAGTATTTTTACAGAAATTTCTCGAAAAATATTTATTTTCGTCTTGAAAATTCAAAATAATTAATCCTAGCACATAGCCAGAATACTAACCACATCCGCATGTTCTTGGTCATAGAACGACCTTCAAACATCTTACTCATACAAATAATCAATTAAATTCATTTAATTCAAATAATCAAACGAAATTTAATTAACATAAAGATTCAATTTTCTCGGGCGTTACATTCTTCCTCCTTTATAAGGATTCTGTCCCCAGAATCTCGCTATAATTACATAAACAAATGAGGATAATTCTCCTTCATTTTACTTTCGAGTTCCCACGTTGCTTCTTCAGCATTGTGGTTCTTCCAAATCACCTTCACCGAAGGTATTATCTTATTTCTTAAGACTTGCTCCTTCCTATCAATAATTTGAACTGGAAGTTCTTTATACGTTAAGTCTTTTTCTATCTGAATAGATTCGTACTCTATTATGTGTTTTTAGTCCGGTTTATAGGGACGCAACACTGACATGTGAAACACATTGTGTATACGTTCCATCTTTGGAGGTAAAGCTACTTCATAAGCTACCTCTCCTACCCTTCTTAAAATTTCAAAAGGTCCTACAAACCTTGGACTTAACTTCCCTTTCTTCCTAAAGCGTATCTTCCCTTTCCAAGGCGACACCTTCAGAAAGACATACGAACCTACTTCAAACTCCCTCTTCTCACGATGAGGATCTGCATACTTCTTTTGTCTATCTTGAGTTGCTACCAATCGAGTATGTATTAACTTTACCATGTCTACCGTTTGTTGTACCATATCAGGTCCCAACATCCGGCGTTCACCTACTTCATCCCAACATAGTAGAGTTCTGCACTTACTCCCATACAATGATTCATAAAGCGGCATGCCTATACTAGCGTGAAAACTATTGTTGTAAGCGAATTCCACCAAAGGTGGATGTTCGTCCCAACTCCCCTTGAAATCCATAACGCAAGATCTTAACATATCTTCTAGCGTTTGAATCGTTCGTTCACTTTGTCCATCCGTCTGTGGATGATACGCCGTACTCAATCTCAACTGCGTTCCCATTTGCTCTTGCAAACTCCTCCAAAAGTTTAATGTGAATCGTGGATCACGATCTGACACAATCGAAACAGGTACTACATGTCTAGAAATAATTTCTTTGACATAAAGTTTAGCTAATTGTTCTAGGTTATACCTAACTCCTATTGGTAGAAAGTGAGCCGATTTCGTCAACCGATCAACTATTACCCAAATAGCGTTGTATCCTTTCCTTGTTCTTGGAAGTCCCACCACAAAGTCCATGGTGATATGCTCCCATTTCTATTCTGGAATCTCTAGTGATTCCAATAACCCACTCGGTTGTTGGTGTTCAGCCTTAACTTTCTGACAAGTTAAGCACTTACTAACATATTCTGCGATTTTGTTGTTCATGTTCGGCCACCAAAAGTTATGACGAAGGTCTTGATACATCTTAGTACTACCAAGATGTATCGAGGACCTCGAACTATGAGCCTCACTCATTATTTCTTCTTTTAACTCAGAATTATCTGGAATCCAAATTTTTCCTTCAAAACAAAGCAATCCCTCCTTGTCGAGGCTGTACTTAGTCATCTCTTCATCTTCCATCCTCTTCTTCATTCGTTCGCATTCCTCGTTACTTAATTGCACTTCCTTAACCCGTTCCACTATGGTCGGTTGAGTCTCCATTGAGAATAACATCTCCACCGCTTCACTTGGTAACTTAACTTCTAACTCCATTCTTGCCATCTCCATTATTAACTCATTCTGAGTCGTTAACATTGACAACTTTTCTATACCTTTCTTACTTAGCGCATCAGCTACAACATTTGCTTTCCCCGGATGATATAAGATATCACAATCATAATATTTTATCAACTCTAACCATCTTCTCTGCCACATATTCAACTCCTTTTGTGTGAAGATATATTTCAAACTTTTATGGTCTGTATATATCTCACACTTTTTCCCATATAAATAATGTCTCTATATTTTTAAGGCAAAAACTATAGCTGTCAATTCTAAGTCATGAGTAGGATAAGCCTTCTCATAATCCTTCAACTGATGTGACGCATACGCAATGACCTTGTCATGCTGTATGAGTACAAACCCCAGTCCTCTATGCGAAGTATCGCTATACACTACGAAATTTCCCGTATCATCTGGCAAAGACAATATAGGTTCCCGTATCATCTGGCAAAGACAATACAGGTGCCTCACTTAACCTTCTTTTTAGTTCTTGAAAACTATTCTCACACTTTTCCATCCACACATACTTTACTAACATCCTTGTCAAATTCGTCAACGGAGTAGCTATTTTAGAAAAGTCCTGGATGAACCTTCTATAGTATCCCACTAACCCCAAAAAACTCCGAACCTTGATTGGCATTTTTGGTTGCTCCCACTCATTCAATGCTTCCACCTTCGTTGGATCTACGGATATGCCATCTTTATCTATAACATGTCCTAAAAATTGCACTCGTTCAAGCCAAAATTCACACTTAGTGAATTTCGCATACAACTTTCCTTTCTTAGTGATTCCAACACTATCCTTAAATGTTAAGCATGATCTTCTGGCGTCTAAGAATAGACTAGAATATCATCAATGAACACTACAATGAAATTGTCCAAATACTGTTTGAACACTCTGTTCATCATATCCATAAATGCGACTGGCGTATTCGTTAACCCAAATGACATAACCAGAAACTCGTAATGACCATAACGAGTTCTGAACGCCGTCTTAGGTACATCCTCCTTTCTTACGTTTAACTGATGATACCCCGTACGCAAATCTATCTTAGAAAAATACTTTGCTCCTTTTAAGAAGTGATCAAATAGATCATCGATCATGGGCAATGGGTATTTATTCTTAATCGTTAACTTGTTCAACTCTCGATAGTCGATACAAAGTCTTAACGACCCATCTTTCTTTTTTACAAACAATACCGGTGCTCCCCACGAAAACATACACGGTTGAATGTACTTCCTATCTAATAGTTCTTGTAGTTGAACCATTAACTCCTTCATCTCTACTGGCACCATCCTATATAGTGCTCTTGAAACTGGTGTCGTACCCGGTAACAAATCAATCACAAATTCGACCTCCCTATCCGGCAAAAAACCAGGTAATTCCTCTGAAAATACATCCGCGAACTCTTAAACTATAGGTATCTATTCTAACGATGCTCCCACTCTTTGGGTATCCACAACATGGCACAGATATCCTATACACCCCTTCCTCAACATTTTCCTAACTTGTGTCATCGTCAAACAACAAGAGCTTCTCGGTGATTTACTACCGAAGAACACTACCTTGGTTTTCATAGAAAGTCAAAGGTTTACACTTTTCCTACGACAATCTATTATAGCCTTATGGTTAATCAACCAATCCATACCAATTACATCGAATTCTTCCAACCTTATCGGTACCAAATCTACCGATAATTTATTACCTATAATATCTACGCAACAATTCCTATTAATTTGTTCAATGGAAATTATCTCTTCATTTGCTACCTTAACGTCTAAAGGTATTTCTAGCTTTTCAGGGATTAAACCTAATTGTTTAGCAAATCCATATGCTATAAAAGAACAAGTATCACCCGAGACAAATAACACATAAGCATTTATTTCATTGACTGGAATGATACCTGCTACTACATCTGCCAATACAACCGCATCTTGGACAGTCATATTAAAGGTATAGGCTGAGGGTCTACCCGCTGATGGTGTTGGTCCAGTAATGGCTAACATACCACTACCAGAACCCTTACTACCCTTTGACTCCTTCTTCGGGCAATTACTTGCCATGTGATCCCTCGACCCACAAACAAAATAGCCATGGTTTTTCTTAGGATTAGGACAGTTGGGTGATATATGCCCCTCCTACCCACAGTTATAACAAACTGATTTTCCCTTCAGACAGACTCCCAGATGAGTCTTTATGCATGTCTTGCATGCCTCCGTCCTACGTTTAGGATCCCCTTGTTTCACCTCAGTATTCCCGGAGTCAAAACTCTTCTTTTTTAGCATATTGTCACTACCACTGGCACCATCTGCCTTGGTTCCTCCCTCTCCCTTTCTCTTATTATTTCTCTCTTTGTGATATTGGGTCAACGCCTCACTACCACCCACTGTTATAATCGCCTTTTCCAGAATGGTCCTATAGCAAACACTCTGGAACACAGAAATCCTACTATGGAACCAAGGTTTCAGGCCCTGCTCAAACCTATGACAACCCAGAAATTCAATTTGTCCAGAATTTAAGTTTAAAGAATTAGTTATTAATAAAATGATTTTTTATTAATACTGTTATGTGCTATGTGTTTATTAATCGTTCTATATCCTAGGATGATTATATGTCGGGAGGATTCTGGCTACGAGCTAGACTGAACAAGTAAGAATTTTCAAGACGAAAATAAAATTTTTCCGGGAACAAAAATATTTTAGGAAAAAGACGAAATAGGCACTATTCACTCGACGAAATCTAAGGGTTAGGGTTTGAATAACCTAAGCCTTTCTGAGAGCTCGGTATGTCAAAATGACATTCCGTCAAAAGATTTGACGATAATATATCATGAAAAGTTAATTAAGCCGATAAAAGTTTTTCTCGAGAAATGTGCAAAAATCGGACGAAATAAAAATGACAAAAAGTAGTGCTATGTACTTTTCATTCGTTTAGCTATGTTAGGGTAAAACATGAAGGAAAACGCTTAACGCCAAAAAGTATTTTTCAATTTTTGGAAATTCGAAGAATACGTAAAAGTTAATTGGTAAAGGAAAGACGAAATATCCAAAAATATTTGAATTCTAAGAATTGTAATTTTCGAACTGTCGAACAAAACCCAAAAGACGGAACCACAAAGCTTCCAAGAGAAGCTACGTGAATAGTAAAGAGGTGTGAATAGTAAGGATAAGTTAAGTAATGGCCAAGTAAAGTGCTTATGCTTAAGAGCTAAGTAAAGGATAAGTTACTTAAGGGCTAAGTAAACTTAAGGTCTAAGTAAACTTAAAGGTTAAGTAAACTTAATGGCTAAGTAAGGATGGGGGCCAAGTAAACTTAATGCTTAGGTAATGAATAGTAAGGAGGTTTGAGGGTGAAATGACTATTTTACCCCTAACCTTGGTTTTCTATAAATAGGAAGCTTATTTTATTGTTTTGGGATTTTGAAATTCCTACACTTTGAGAGAGAGAGAGAGAGAGAGTTAGGATGAGAGAAAGAGGAGAAAGAGGAAGAGGAAAAGCTTGCCCGAGTGCACGCTTTGTCCAACGGAGGAAGATTAAAGAAGAGTGGTAATCCGAAACCTAGCTTCTAATAAATTTTCTTTAAGTTTTTATGTTCAAAAACATAGTTTAATGAAGATAAGGGTAGTTGATGTTAGAAATGATTTCATATGGTTGAAATCGTAAGAAAATGAAGAAATAAGAATTAGAAGTTTAATTTATAGATTTCTTAAGGAAGTATAAGATTTGTAAGGATTTTGAGCGATCCGAATGAATCTTATGAATGATTAGGTAAAATAAGTAAGGAATGATGTTCTATAACATCAAATTCCATGAAAAAGTAAAATTGTAATCCAAAATATCAATTAAATATGAAGAACAAACGAAGAACACGCGAAGAACACGAAGAATATTATTGATGGACAAATTTAAAACCATCGTAGTGTAATTGTTGTTGATGGACAAGTTTAAAACCATTGCATATAAGTTAGTTGCTTATTGCTTGGTTAGGAACGGTTGAAACATTCATGAAAAACGGATTAAAACTTAGCTATAACGAAGTTGTGGCAAAAAATTTATAAAAGACGAACGAGAATTAGAAAGTTAGTAAATGAACCTGAACGTGTAGGGTTTCATAAGAAAGTAAGAGAACGTAGAAAATGTGAGTCATGGACTCAAGAACGAACGAGTTCCGACTTCGGATGACCGAAATACGGACGAACGAACGAAGAGCGCTAAAAACGTAAAATGAACGAAGGGTGAAGATTAAGCCAATTGAATGGCACGTTAATGGATTCAGAATGAAGTTCAGTTTAAGGGGTATTGAAGTACGTAAGATAAGGAAGATAATGGCTTTGGAATGACTTCATTTTGAGTTATAACGAAGAAGTTATGAGATTGAGAAGTACGCATCTCAAAATTATTGTAAGACTTGGAAATTTTTCTAGGGTTTTGGCTCGGCGCCGCAGCGCCGACTATGCCTTGAGAGGCAGTGCCATGGTGAAAGCTCAGGCCATCAGCTACTGCTGAGTGACGCTGCAGCGTGAGAGATAAAGAGGGAACTGGCGCCAGTGCAGGGCAAGGCCTACTAATGAGCTTTTAAGTGCTTAATTACTGGGAGATGTGCAAGAAAGAAATATGAACATATAAGTTCACATAAAATAACACTTAAGCAAGCGAGTTAAACCTTTAGTAAAGGTTGAACGAAAAGATTAAACTAGATTAAAAGACAAAGAATGTAAACGCGGGTTACATAACCGATGTCCGGGGACCATAGTCGCGATGAACGAGCGTGAGGGATTGCTATGATTGTGATTCCTTAGACGTTGAGTGACGAAGGTGATGTATAACATTCCAATGTTATGATGTCATTATGAGAGATAAGTGTAAAGCGTTTAGATGCTATGAATGCAACGTTGTTGCGATGAACGATCGATCTTAGCATACCGCGAACAGTATGGCTTTGACAATAAGAAAGAATAATGAACATGGGATTCATAGGTTGAACAACGATTGAATGCAATTAAAACCTTGAGTAAAGGTCGAATGAGAGATTAAGAGACGAGCAATGTGAACGTCGAGTACGTAAACGATCCTCGTGAATCGTATTAGCGTCAGACGAACGTTCTAAGTGTACAATGGTTGTGTGACTTAGACGTTAATGAAGATAGTAAGTAAGATATGATTTATCAAGAAAGTCGTAGTGAATGGTAATAAGAGTAAGGAAAGTCCGAATGTGGGTCGGATAGAGAATGTTAGAATAAATGTAAGAGTTAAACACTTTAGCCGACGTGAGGGTTGAGTGTACGCGAGTATTAAACGTGCATAACCTACACTCCGTGTATGGTTTGACCGTAAGGCAATGAAGAATGTTGTTTAACCGTGAATGGTGAAGAAACTGAGTTAAAGATAATAACGTATAACGTAAAGAAGTCGAGTTAGTAATGATAACTTGGAGGACGTTCCGAGTTGAGTGAACCGGATGTGGTAAGATATGAATAAGTTAATATAAAATGTTTAACGCTATGACCTTATAGTATTGACATTGAATGATCATTCGGAGTATGCAAAAGACTGTATGACTTAGACGATAAGAAATGAATCCTGAGGTATGGCATTTAGTTGTCAGAAAGCCATAAGGAATAAGAAATTGACTTAACGAACGTTATAGTTAATGGTTCGGATAAGTTTAGGCTATGGTACAATCGTAACCTTTGATGGTTGACATATGGGAGTTGGGCTAAATAATTCCTTCAAAGAGCGAAGGTATTTACGAAACTGGCAACCGATCTAACTCACTGTTATTATAATAACCAATTATTTTCAATATAATTAAATAATAAATTTTGCATTTAATTGTTTTTATATAATTATAAAGGGGAGATTATGTGCAAAGTAAAGTGTATGTATATATGTGATAAATAAAAAAAAATTATTACCATTGATCATTAAAGAGTATATTCTTATAATAAATTTTTGTAATAAAAACAGTTATTATTTATTTTTCGTGAATATATGATTTTTAGGATAAGTAATGAATACACTCTTAGTTTTACAATATCACTTTTGTGGACATCAATTCATGTCGTATAAAACGAGTTTAGCGATGAAAATTGACACTGGCTTAAGCTAAACCAGTCTTAGCACTATTAGGGTACGGTGCAGCTGCGTCGTCCTTGCAGTACAAACTGGCGCAGCTGCGCCAGTGGACAGTTGGAGAAAATTAATTTTTTCTTCTTTAGAAATAAAATGGAACATTTTGTTATATGTGTAACGTTGGTAAACCATGAAATGAAGTGTGTTATGTTTGACGAATGAAATATTAAGTAAACCATTAATTAATATTAATTAATTGTGGTAGAATATTGATTACTTGGTAATTAATTAATAATAAGTGATTACTATTATTTGCAATATATCCATAAATATAATAAGAATTATATAGATAATTAATTATTATGGAGAACCATAAATACATTAACCGATGATGGTTAGAGTAATTGATTTTGGTGTTAATTAGTCAAGGAAGTGAATAAATTATTTGGTATAAAATAAGTAAATTATTAATATGATAAAATTATATTAACTGTTATGTGCATGTGATCAATAATACGATTATACTATATAGTGTAGTGTGACTTTTATGTGACTGTATATTAAAGTTTATTAAAACTATATGGTATGAATACATCATGAGGGTGTATGTGGCAATATGTATGTGGGTATATATTAAACTAATATACCATAAATATATTGTAAGCTATTATTTTAATAAAGTATACCGGTGTGATAAAATATACATGTACTGTATGTATGTTACATTTCCATATTACATCTACTACCTTAAAATATTAAATATGTAAATCATATTGTGGCACTAAGTTATAATGTATGGTTAATATGTGTATATTAAATATAACATAAGAGTAAGAAAGTGTATATAAGTATTATATGAATGTTGAGTTAAATTTGCTTGTCCCAAAACTAGTGTCCCATTTGCTCATTCCTCAGCCACGTGAATCACATAGAGGCTAAGGCCTATTTCCTTTTCTTCCTTCCAAGCTTTCTAGGAGATGATTATCGGGGGAGTGGACATTATGATGAATTTCAACTACTATATACCAACTCCTTCTTAACTTTCATGTAATCCTTGCATCCATGAGTTTAATTTAGTGTATATATGCATTGCATGTGTTCTTGTTTCTCTATTAATACAACTCATTTCCTTCTAATATCCATTGCTGAGAATTGCTAAGTTGAGAGATTGATAGCATATATAGAGAGTGAGTAATTGCATACATATCAGTAGAAGAAGTGTGATTTACCAAGCTAATTACAAAGGTATACAATTCTTTCTTGTTCTTCATTTTCAGTTACTGTTAAACTCCATTCTTGAATCTCAACTTTTTGATTTTATGGAATTTAATGCTAATAGGGTTTGGGTAATGGTTGTATGGTTGTTATATAACCATATATGCATGTTGTAATTGATACATGACTGTTTAGAATCTAAATTGTGACTAATTTTTGTGTTTGGGCTAAAGTTCTGCCGAAGCAGACTGTTCTTGGCTCGAACCAGGCATGGCGCAGCTGCGCCGTAATAACACTGAGGCGCAGCTGCTCTGTTTCCAATTTTTGCTTTCTGTTTCACAATCTGCTAAGTGTTAGTATACTATTATGACTTAAGTTAGCATACAAGCATGTGTAACAGGTATATATTAGTATATTATCCTAATGTGAGCATGTTTAGATTAGCATACGTGATTAACGAAGGTGTAGAGTTAAAATGGATTTAGGACTTTAGAAAGGAACTTGATATGTATGTATGCTATGTTCATATACTGACTTTGCAAGCATGTTGGTATGATTTGGAAAGGCATGAATAACCCGTTAACTTGTGTTCATATGATTCATAGTTCTTTGCTCATAACCACTTTACTTAGGATTTGTATTAAACTTAGTATAGTGAGCTAATATGCATAACTACTACATACTCTATATTCTGACCTTGCGAGCATGATAACATGACTTGATCTCAAATGATTAGAGCCTTAAAGCTGTCTAGTATGTGTGAGACCCCAAATTTTTTTAAATAAAGATTTAAATTTTTCAAAATATTTTTTTTAATATTAAGGTGTGGATTTGAGATAATGTTATAGTTGGGGGTAGTATTTGAAAATTTTGCGCAAAGTATGCAAGTTGTTATATAATATTCAATTGGTCGAGGAATATTCTTTTTGTCGGGAAATATTCGTACGACGACACAATCATTGGTGGACCCACAACAGAAGAACTGTCGTAGTTAGAAAACGACAGAAATACTTTATGAAAATAACGACGGAAGTTTTACCGTTGATACTGTTGAAACACCCGGTGTTAAAAGTACAGTAATACGCGTGGTTGCATAGTAGCACACGGTATTGATTTTTGATGCTTATGTGAGAAGTCACTCAGTATTGTTCAATCGGGTATTCGGCACACTTTTTGTGTCGGAGTACTATTCACGAGTTACTATTCATGAGTTACTATTCACGGGTTACTATTCACGGGTTACTATTCACCCAAATTACTATTCACTCTAGTATTGCTCACTCGGGTATTCGGAGCACTTTTCGTGTCGGAGTACTATTCACGAGTTACTATTCATGAGTTACTATTCACGAGTTACTATTCATAAGTTACTATTCACGAGTTACTATTCACGAGTTACTATTCACGGGTACTATTGATTCACATGATTTACTATTAGGGGAGTTGGTGCAACATTGATAATACTTGCAGGACTAAATAAAAAATGAAGAAAAAGAGGAAGGTATTATACTGTAATTTTTGAGCCCCAAAACGCGCAATTATCGAAACTATGTTTTCCTATAAATAGAAGCTCATCCTTCTTTCATTTCTCACCAATTCACTAAAGCTTTAGAGCCATTATTATAGAGAGAAATTATAGAGAGAAGCTATAGAGAGAAAATCTATAGAAGAAGAGAAGTCTGCTCCCTCACTACTCCTATATCCAGTTTCTTTCAAAGGTAGGGAATATTATTTCTTTCTTTCATCTTCATGAAGAGAACTTCTGTTGTTCCATTCTTTGTTATTATGTTGGAATAACCTGTTTATGCGAAGTACCGCATACTTGGTGAAATTCTTCTATTATTCCATTCCTTATTATTCTGCTGGAACATCCTGTCTGTGCGTTCTACGCCGGACCTGGTTCCGTCTTTACTATTCTGTTGGAATATCCTGTCTGTGCGTTCTACGCCGGACCTGGTTACGTCTTTACTATTCTGTTGGAATATCATGTCTGTGCGTTCTACGCCGGACCTGGTTCCGTCTTTACTATTCTGTTGGAATATCTTGTCTGTGCGTTCTACGCCGGACCTGGTTCCGTCTTTATTATTTTGTTTTTATTATTCTGTTGGAATAACCTGTCTATGCGAAGTACCGCATGCATGGTGATTTCTGTTGTTATTCTGTTCTTTATTATTCTGTTGGAACATCCTGTCGGTGTGATTTTCACCTGACCTGGTTCCGTTATTATTATTCTGTTGGAATAACCTGTCTATGCGAAGTACCGCATGCATGGTAATTTCTGTTGTTATTCCATTCTTTATTATACACAGTTGGATAAAATTTGACTTTTATACTCCATGAAATTAGTGGAATATCCTTGATATTTGCGCTTCATCTAGTATCTTTTCATGAAAATATTCTTTTGAGCATTCTTGACTTTTACTTTACAAAGAAGTATCATGTTGACAATTTGGATATTATTAGTTCCTGGATAAATTAATTTTTGAACTTGTTTAATTGAATTCCTATAACATTGTCATCATTCTCATGTTTATATTATGTTGAAAGTCATCTTTGGCTTACGTGCATAAATGGACTTAGTATGATTATGACCAGGGATCATTCGGTATAATCATGAACTGTGATGTGGTAAAAGTCCTCAGTGGCCCGTAATGCATTGATGGACAGTTTTTGGTATAATTATGACCAGGGATTATTCGGTATAGTCATGACCGTGGATGATTTAATGAATATCTTTGGTTCGTAGTACAGGGATGATTAGAAGATGTGGTTTATTTATTAAGCTGAGTCTCAGCGATAAAAATTGATGAAAACATTTTTAAATCACAGAAGATAGTAGATTTTATTCTCTACTTGACTCTTCTAAGGATTGCTTATTCCGCTGCAGTTAAACTTGATATTTATTGTATTTTATCAGTTTAACATTGTTGAAGACTATTGATAATTTATTGTGCATTATCTTAGTCATAATATTTCTTACTGGGCTAGTTGAGCTCACCCTTTCTTTCAATGTTCTCTTCAATAAATGAGAATATAACTGGGACGAGTTGGGGAAAGGAGTGATGGTCCAGAAGATAGCATTAGTAGTCCTCACTATTCTATTAAATAGTGTGACAATAAATGTAATGAGGACTCCTTGAGTATGGATATTGTCTAGATGACAATATTCCTATTAGAACTCTCAGTTTATGTATTGTCGTATGTTACACGACATTTGTATAATTAAGTTTGTATTTGTATTTTGTACTATGTAATTGGCGACCCAAGATGGGTGACGTATACCTAATTTTGGGGGCGTCACAGTTGGTATCAGAGCTTAGGGATATGATCCCTTGCTGAGATGTGAGATAAGAACTAGGAGGGGAGAGACGGGAAATTCCTTCGCTAATATGACCTACTTAAGTTTATTTGGTATTTAATTAGTCGGTCAGAGTATAGGGATAATATGTGATATGTCAATTAACCCTTGTTTTGTGACAGTGTTTGGGAATGGCATTTGAAAATGCTGAGATAAGCAATGAAGCACATGAGAGCGTTGATTCAGCTCAAGCAAAAGGAAACGACCAACAACACGATAATAATCATACCGGTGGCAACGGCTATCGGAACAATGATAACCATCGTGGGGGAAATTATCATGCCACGAATGGTAACCACTTCGGTGGTAATCATGGCCAAGATTATAGAAGTGGAAATTTCAAGAAGAGAAGGTCATTTAGCTCAATTTTGTTGTATAGTGAAGTCAAGTCCAGCTGGGACGGTGGCACCAAAGGCGGATACAGACAAAATAAATTCGGTAGTTTAAGGGAGAGTGTTTTTCGTGACGAGGAATCGAACGAAGTTATCACGGGTTAGTTAATTATAAATTTTTGCAGAGTCTATACCTTATTAGATACCGGTTCTATCCATTCTTTTATCTCTCTTGCTTGCGCTCAATGTTTAAATTTGACTCCAGAGAGATTAGACTTTGACTTATCGATTGAAACTCCGTTAGGAGAAACCTTCATTTCATGTGCTATCCAAGTCTTGGATGAAAGTCACAGTTTTGAGTGATATTTTTATTGTTAATAAATTTTCTGACGTATTCTTGAAGACTTCTTAAACTACCCCTAGAGCATGAAATCGAATTTTGTATTGACCCCAGTACAAAACCCATTTATAAAACCCTCAAATATTTCATCAACTAAAAGGATCTGGTTACGTTGATTATAATGAGAGTTATAATAAAAGCGTTGGAATAATGAAAATCATGGGTATATGTGGTATTAGTAAGTGTTATGATGAGTTATGTTTGTTATTATGAGAAAATATGAAAGTTTCTTAGAAATCACAAAGGGTTAAAAAAAATCAGATTTTGGTAAAAATGGAACATGAAATTCAATTGACCATATCTCCTATTATATTTCGAATTTTTGAGTTTGGCCAAGTTTTAGAGTTAGATCTATGAGTTTCCTAACTTATCCAAGTGGAATCATTGGAAAAGGTGTTGTAGATTTGCGTGTGGACTATTTTTAGCAAAGGAGTCCAAAGCTGTAAAAACCGAAAAAGCTACTTAAAGGGGCTATTTCGGCCACATTATTTGTGAGAAAAATTCCGGCCTTTTGAGACATGAAAGTATATGGTATAAAGTACCTCCTGTCCAAAAATGAACTCATTCTGACTTAAAATGAGCAAGTTATGACCATTTCAATATTTAGGTTTTTTCGACAAAAAACGCTATAACCGGAGTTCTATAACTCCAATGACCATGAAATTTAAACTGGAGGCTTATGTTAACATGTGTAAGATTCTGCCAAGATTTGGGAATTTTTGGAGTTAACCTTGAAGTAGCTAATTTCTTAAGGAATTAATTAAAAATTGATTTTTGAAAAATAGTAAATGAATTTTAAAAATTCTGAGAAAAATATATTTTCATTATGGGACTATATTATGCTAAATTTCAGAAAAGAATTATTTTTGGAACTGATTTGGTATTTTTCATAAAAATAGTTTAGTTACGAACATATGAGTTAAATGTGTTATGTGAAGTAACAAAGTTGGAAGATAGGATTTTATGGCTTGGAAATCCTATATAAGGTATATGTAGATTGTTGATAAGGAATTTGATTATTGGTGATAGAATCTTATGAGTATGACATGTTTGAATGATTAAATGTATTATTTGGTAAAGTGTAAACAACTGAAATAAATTGTTTATAAGTTTAAGAAGTGATTAAAATATTGTTATAATATTAATGAAATTAGATTATGAGATTATTAAGTGATTGATAACATTGGGATACTCTTGAACCCTGGATAAAATATATTATAAATGTTTAATATTTATCCTTTATCTCATTTGATTGATTCTTTATATCACTGTCATGATCCTCATGCTTATATTGTGTTAAAAGTCATCTGTGGCTTACGTGCATAGATGGACTTGGTATGATTATGACCAGGGATTGTTCGGTATAATCATTACCGTAATTAAAAACACGATTATCTTTGGCACGTAGTGCATGGATAATTTGTGGTCGTGATACTAAAGAATATCCTTGGCCTGTAGTGCAGGGATGATTCGATGATGTGGATTAATTATTGAGCTGAGTCTCAACAATGAAATATTAATTCATAGATGTGGTAAAAGTCATCTGTGGCTTACATGCATAGATGGACTTGGTATGATTATGACCAGGGATTGTTCGGTATAATCATTACCGTAATTGAAAACACGATTATCTTTGGCACGTAGTGCATGGATAATTCGTGGTCGTGATACTAAAGAATATCCTTGGCCTGTAGTGCAGGGATGATTCGATGATGTGGATTAATTATTGACCTGAGTCTCAGCAATGAAATATTAATTCATAGATGTGGTAAAAGTCATCTGTGGCTTACATGCATAGATGGACTTGGTATGATTATGACCAGGGATTGTTAGGTATAATCATTACCGTAATTGAAAACACGATTATCTTTGGCACATAGTGCATGGATAATTTGTGGTCGTGATACTAAAGAATATCTTTGGCCTGTAGTGCAGGGATGATTCGATGATGTGGATTAATTATTGAGCTGAGTCTCAGCAATGAAATATTAATTCATAGATGTGGTTAAAGTCATCTGTGGCTTACGTGCATAGATGAACTTGGTATGATTATGACTAGGGATTGTTCGGTATAATCATGACCGTAATTGAAAATACGATTATCTTTGGCACGTAGTGCATGGATAATTCGTGGTCGTGATACTATTAAGCTGAGTCTCAGTATTATTGATTTTACAGTTGTATATCTTTGACCTGTAGTGCAAAGATGAACTGTTGATAATTGGTTATACAGTTGGCATGTAGTGCAAAAATGAATTGTTAATAAATAACTTTGGCCGTATTGCAAAGATGAATTTAATGTTTTCAACGATAAAGGTATTCAAGGTATCCTCACCTCTTTATCATACCAGGTACGTACGTAAATTTCGAGGGCGAAATTCTATAAGAAGGGGAGATTGTGAGACCCCATATTTTTTTAAATAAAGATTTAAATTTTTCAAAATATTTTTTTTAATATTAAGGTGTGGATTTGAGATAATGTTATAGTTGGGGGTAGTATTTGAAAATTTTGCGCAAAGTATGCAAGTTGTTATATAATATTCGATTGGTCGGGGAATATTCTTTTTGTCGGGAAATATTCGTACGACGACACAATCATTGGTGGACCCACAACAGAAGAACTGTCGTAGTTAGAAAACGACAGAAATACTTTATGAAAATAACGGCAGAAGTTTTACCGTTGATACTGTTGAAACACCCGGTGTTAAAAGTACAGTAATGCACGTGGTTGCATAGTAGCACACGGTATTGATTATTGATGCTTATGTGAGAAGTCACTCAGTATTGTTCAATCGGGTATTCGGGACACTTTTTGTGTCGGAGTACTATTCACGAGTTACTATTCATGAGTTACTATTCACGGGTTACTATTCACGGGTTACTATTCACCCAAATTACTATTCACTCTAGTATTGCTCACTCGGGTATTCGGAGCACTTTTCGTGTCGGAGTACTATTCACGAGTTACTATTCATGAGTTACTATTCACGAGTTACTATTCATGAGTTACTATTCACGAGTTACTATTCACGAGTTACTATTCACGGGTACTATTGATTCACATGATTTACTATTAGGGGAGTTGGTGCAAGATTGATAATACTTGCAGGACTAAATAAAAAATGAAGAAAAAGAGGAAGGTATTATACTGTAATTTTCGAGCCCCAAAACGCGCAATTATCGAATCTATGTTTTCCTATAAATAGAAGCTCATCCTTCTTTCATTTCTCACCAATTCACTAAAGCTTTAGAGCCATTATTATAGAGAGAAATTATAGAGAGAAGCTATAGAGAGAAAATCTATAGAAGAAGAGAAGTCTGCTCCCTCACTACTCCTATATCCAGTTTCTTTCAAAGCTAGGGAATATTATTTCTTTCTTTCATCTTCATGAAGAGAACTTCTGTTGTTCCATTCTTTGTTATTATGTTGGAATAACCTGTTTATGCGAAGTACCGCATACTTGGTGAAATTCTTCTATTATTCCATTCCTTATTATTCTGCTGGAACATCCTGTCTGTGCGTTCTACGCCGGACCTGGTTCCATTATTTATTATTTTGTTGGAACATCCTGTCTGTGCGTTCTACACCGGACCTGGTTCCATCTTTACTATTCTGTTGGAATATCTTGTCTGTGCGTTCTACGCCAGACCTGGTTCCGTCTTTACTATTCTGTTGGAATATCCTGTCTGTGCGTTCTACGCCGGACCTGGTTCTGTCTTTACTATTCTGTTGGAATATCCTGTCTGTGCGTTCTACGCCGGACCTGGTTCCGTCTTTATTATTCTGTTTTTATTATTCTGTTGGAATAACATGTCTATGTGAAGTACCGCATGCATGGTGATTTCTGTTGTTATTCTATTCTTTATTATTCTGTTGGAACATCCTGTCGGTGTGATTTTCACCTGACCTGGTTCCGTTATTATTATTCTGTTGGAATAACCTGTCTATGCGAAGTACCGCATGCATGGTGATTTCTGTTGTTATTCCATTCTTTATTATACACAGTTGGTTAAAGTTTTGACTTCTATACTCCATGAAATTAGTGGAATATTTTTGATATTTGCGCTTCATCCAGTATCTTTTCATGGAAATATTCTTTTGAGCATTCTTGACTTTTACTTTACAAAGAAGTATCATGTTGACAATTTGGATATTATTAGTTCCTGGATAAATTAATTCTTGAACTTGTTTAATTGAATTCCTATAACATTGTCATCATTCTCATGTTTATATTATGTTGAAAGTCATCTTTGGCTTACGTGCATAGATGGACTTAGTATGATTATGACCAGGGATCATTCGGTATAATCATGAACTGTGATGTGGTAAAAGTCCTCAGTGGCCCGTAATGCATTGATGGACAGTTTTTGGTATAATTATGACCAGGGATTATTCGGTATAGTCATGACCGTGGATGATTTAATGAATATCTTTGGTTCGTAGTACAGGGATGATTAGAAGATGTGGTTTATTTATTAAGCTGAGTCTCAGCGATAAAAATTGATGAAAACATTTTTAAATCACAGAAGATAGTAGATTTTATTCTCTACTTGACTCTTCTAAGGATTGCTTATTCCGCTGCAGTTAAACTTGATATCTATTATATTTTATCAGTTTAACATTGTTGAAGACTATTGATAATTTATTTTGCATTATCTTAGTCATAATATTTCTTACTGGGCTAGTTGAGCTCACCCTTTCTTTCAATGTTCTCTTCAGGAAATGAGAATATAGCTGGGACGAGTTGGGGAAAGGAGTGATGGTCCAGAAGATAGCATTAGTAGTCCTCACTATTCTATTAAATAGTGTGACAATAAATGTAATGAGGACTCCTTGAGTATGGATATTGTCTAGATGACAATATTCCTATTAGAACTCTCAGTTTATGTATTGTCGTATGTTACACGACATTTGTATAATTAAGTTTGTATTTGTATTTTGTATCATGTAAGTGGCGACCCAAGATGGGTGACGTATACCTAATTTTGGGGGCGTCACAGTATGTGTTAAATTGTATTGTTCAAGTTTAAAATAGTTTTAAAAGCAAACTTGAACATATTTTCTAAATATAGTTGCATCACATGAATGTTTAGATTCTAAAGGATTAAGAGATCATGTTACGTCTATAATATCCCTATACATAACCCATATGTATTGAACATGTAGAACCTACTTGTAAGGTTACGAATGAAAATACGAACTTTGAACGAGAATGTTAACATACTACTTTGTAAGTTAGAATCTGACTTTTATGTGCATGTTTGATGGTACTTTTAAACTTGCTAAATGTATCCTATAGGTATACCATACTTGTGTATCATAATTCAAGTAAAGCATGAACGAAGTATATTTTTAACTACAGCGGTATTAGTTTTACGTATGTGTTATGAATACTCGCAAGCATTCCTAATATGAGTTTTATAACTACCTTGTATGTTTAGAAGGCAAGCATGTTAAACCGTGTGATTTCATGACCTTGAACAACATTAAATTTTTGAAATGTTTAACTTAGAACCATGATTTGAAAGAAGAAACTTAGATTGACTTGATAGGCATGAAAAGACCTTAACATGACAAAATATATTGTGTATGAATGTTGTGTTCAAGCCGGACAGAAATCACAAGGCAACAGCTAAGTCTTGGCTTGGCCAGAGGGCTGCGCAGCTGCGTCGGTCCTAGGCCTAGCCATGGCGCAGCTACGCCAGTCTGGGATCTGAGATAGTGAAATTTAATTTTTGACAGTTACCTTGTATGTTGTCTTTACTGCTAGAAATGGTTTAAAATCTACTAATGTATGTGTATATGTGAGGACTAAGTAATAAGATAGTGTTCTCTTAGATAATAAAAGTTCATGGGTGAAAATACCTTAAACTTGAGCATTCTTAATTTGCTTATGAAATAACTAGATAATTGATTTCGTGATAAACCTGTGAACTGGTTTTGTACCATATGTGCATATTTGAATCATGTCAAACCTGAATAAAGAATGTGTTAGCTAATGAGCATCTTATGCTTGTAATACGTTATAAATAGGATTTGAAAGTGTTGATTTATTAACATGGATAATCTACGCTTAAGGCAAGTTCCTTGACCTCTACTTTTATTGAGCAAGTATCCTATCTTTGCATTTTCTTTATGCAATGGACAGAAGAAAGTTTTATAATTATATTATTATTGTACCAGATTATTAACCCTGTTGTTATATATTATATCTGATCTTTGATTATCAACGTGTTATTATATTGTATTTCAGATATATATTATGTTCGTTAATTTCTATATATATGGTTATACAAGTGTCCCCACTTGGATAATCATTGTATTTAATCACATGTTGATATATATATATATATATATATATATATATATATACCTATTGATTGCCAATATGTATACATTAAGTATAAGTCGTCTAAGCTATTTGATCTGCTAGACACAGATTTAGAAATATCGTTGAATATGATAAAACCTTTTTGTATCCAATCAAATTATTTTGGTTCGGATTCCCGACTAAGTATGAACATCCCGAACATGGAAAAACTTTTGTGCGCCTGAGGCAGATATGATGAACGAGAATATCGTTCTGGTATGTAGTATTGATCAATACAGGGCATAACGGGCTGATCACCCCCGTACCCGTAAGTTATGACGGTTTGCGGATGAAGTTCTGCTAAACCTATTCGAAAATTGAAAACATTGTTCATAGTATATCACCTTAACCCTATTTATAGTCAGTATGTAGTTTCAAAAATTTGATGGAGAGTGTTATGTTATTATTATCGGTTCAGATTACTTCACAACTATTGATTCGTTGTAGAAGGGTAGTACAAAGAAAATATTTAATCTTTTCAGCTAATATTTATAATTGTTGTTACTTGTTGGGCACTCAAATGCTCATCCTTGCTTAATTTAAATGTTTTTAATTAAGTATGATCAACCAAAGGGCTCTACCAGGAACAAAGGGAAAGGAAAGCTGTCAGAATAAGATTATGTTATCATATGTAATAGCTAGACTTAAATAAGATGATAATATTTATTAAGTATCATGTAATGAATGTTTTAAGGTCGCGTACCTGGGAATAGACTCTGATGCATATGTAAATTAAATTTGGTATCTATATTATTGTTATTATTATTATTAGAATTATTCCGCTCATAGAAATGGTATCTTGAAGCACTGAGTTCGGGTTTCAAGTACCTGAATTTGGGGGCGTCACAGTTATGGGCTGTGTAGATGAGACGGGAACTTGTTTGTAGGTTGTTTGTGGGAAACCACTCAGAGTACCATATGGACTACTAGCAGAGAAGCGATGTGTGCTAAGTCCTAGAGAAGTTATAAGAAGAAAATAAGAATGCAAATCATCAAAGATGATGAACGTTTTGAGTAAGACATCTCCGTATGTCAAGAAGCCGTGAACCGGTAATGAAAGTTAGTCACGTAAGCTTATATTGCAGGAACGCGAACCCTAAGAAGTAAAGTTAAGTAAACCAATGCATAAGTCGAAAGTATATGACTAATTGGTGTATGTGTTATTTCCTTATGTGCTACATAGGAATTGGAATGAGCAGTTCAGCGTAAACTATAAGCTATAGCTGTGCGTAAGGCAAGTTTTCTAACTTCATTCATACTTTAAATGAATGCTAGTTTCTTAAACTTCTCATATGTTGAACTTGAGAAGTTCTGTCTATGTGCGAATGTGCGATATTTGTACAAGGTGGTAGAATGTATGAGGCCTTGTGCCACAATGTGAACACTTCGGTGTTTCTTTGAGATGAAATGTTCTGTGATTGAGTTATTCAATACAAGTATGTTATGTTTATACATGAACCGTTATTGTTAAGTTTGTGCTAATGATTCTAGCCAGACAGGATATGTATGAAAAAGGTAGAGGAGTGAAAGTATTTCAAAGTGAAAGTGACTGATGTTTTAAGATGATAGTGATCGAGACTTTTCCTATTATTCAAGCTGTTTCATAACCTTTGTTCGGTTATCGAAGTTCTGAAGAATGTTTAAACTCTTGAAGTTATTTGGTCAACTGTTATGACTTGATGGGCAATTGAATGCTCACACTTGCTTTAAATAAAAACATTTTCAGTGAACGATGTTAGAAAATACTTAAGGATTTCGTAAAGATCTAGCTGATCGGTATCCAGACGAAGTGTCATTCAGTGTGTGAATGTGCGTGAAGATCAAGTAAAGACTTGTAGTGTAGAATAGTGTAATTAAACTATAGAACAGTTTAATGAACTGATATGTATCCTTGGTGGCAGATAAAAGTCACTCTTGTACGATGTAAAGAATAATGTAATTATCATTATTTGTAATGAAAGAGGTTATTAGGTTTCCAGAACCTGGGATTTGAGAATATATGTTGTTATATTTAACTATATAATGACGTATATTTGGTAAGAAGTGGGACCGTGACGTACGGAACCCGGGTGTGAGAATAGACCAAATTTCGGTGCGTTACAGATTGGTATCAAAGCTGATAGATTATAAATCTTAGGTATGAGTACCTAAGACTATAATCGTTAGGAGAAGGATAAGAAGATCACCACGTGATTATAGTAAATCGTAATAACAGATGAGCTGTTAAACAATGAATGATTTATAGCTAATGCTATGAATGAAGGGTACTACGAAGTGGTACGGGAAGAAGAACTCAGATTGAGTTGTAAAGGATAACATACGAATTAAAGAAAATTCGTATTAAGTAAAGAGAAATTTAGAAGTTGTAAGATTTCAATTGAGGACTCATGTGATGGCTGAGTTGTATGATCCTTTGTTATGGGCAGAGGTTTGTGCTTGGTGTAACAACTGCTCAGTTTATTACAATGATAATCATTGGAATTGGTCGCGCTATTAAGATGTATATGACGAGAAGGTGAATCTTTTCTCATTTACATACTTGATAGGTAGAGAACGATAAGGTAGGTGCGAGTTCTTGAAACTCATACTTATGGTAAGTTCGTGACTCATAATATATGGTATATTTTTGAACGTCTCAGCGAATGGATGCCTATGGTCTGTCTGGATAGTTCTTAAACTCATATTATTGTTGAAAGTTTCTGAACTCATAAAGTGTGGTAAGTTGATGGACTGTACTAAGGTATAAGAATGTTTAGACTGAAAGTAAGTATTTTCAGTAGACTTAGCATTGAAGGTGCTAGAGAAGATTAAGTATTGTAGTAGTAAGACAATGAAGAAAGATGGAGAATAGGATATTCCAAGTCATCTAGCTGTGCTAGATTTCAAACTTAATTGAAATCGTGCTGATATGTACATTTTAAAAAGGAAAGAATTGGTTCAACTTTTGGAACCAACGGATTTTAAAAGAGCTATTCTTGGTATGTCTATGTTAATTGTTTCGACTAGACAGAAGTTTATTTGAAATATCAAAATGAATTTTATATCATCCGTTCATTTGATGCAAGGATGGTAAAAGGATGGAGTTATTAATGCAATTGAACCTGGTGTTGGATGTGATCTTAGGATTAATAACCCACTATGGTATGATGTATAATGACAAAGTCACATACTGACTAAGTCCTCAACGTACTGTGAAAAGTACGGTATCATGATGTCATAAAACGTTTTGATGTATTGCGAAAAGAATTTAAAGAAGTAGTCGACGTCAAGTGATTTAACTAGACGAATGATTTAAGTCTGAGGTGAACATACCCCGAAACGGGGTTATACGATAGGTTGATCACCTACGTATGGAAGAGGTAGTTTACTTTCTTTGTGATTGTAAACTGACCGCGGAAAGAAAGGTTACGGCGTCATGCTGTTAAACCTAGTAAGAGTTCATGGTCAATTTGACCCCTCAGCAAAAGTATGAAATGTTTTAGAGAAAATTTTATATTCCTCGTTATTCCTTATACTTCATGATTCTTAATAGGTTATGGAGGTTAGGAATGATGGAAAGATAAGAACTTCTTTGAAGAGAAGTTGAGAAGAAGAGTAAGCTAAAATTTTGAGGACGAAATTCTGTGAAGAAGGGGAGAATGTGAGGACCCGGGTAAGGATTTGGTTTTAAGAAATTCTGTGGACGGAATTTTTATAAGGTGGGAAGAATGTGACAACCCAGAAATTCAGTTTGTCCAGAATTTAAGTTTAAAGAATTAGTTATTATTAAAATGAATTTTTATTAATACTATTATGTGCTATGTGTTTATTAATCGTTCTAAAACCTAGGATGATTATAAGTCGGGAGGATTCTGGCTACGAGCTAGACTAAACGAGTAAGAATTTTCAAGACGAAAATAAAATTTTTCCAGGTTGTCAATTCATTGAATTTGGCCGCGTACTAGGGAATCATCATGTCCCCTTGCTTATGTTCTAGGAACTTAATCTCCATCCTCCCTTGCATGCTAGTAGGAAAGTAGTTCTCGAAGAATACCTTTTTGAACTATTCCCACGTAACCGCATCAGTTCCAGCCCCACCCTGGTGAGCCTCCCACCAAAAGTTAGTTTCCCCTTTCATCATGTAAGTCGCAAAAGAAGTCTTTTGCGCCTCAGCTACGTTTGTAATAACAAACGCCTTTTCTATTTCTTTCACCCATGTATGGGCCTCTATTGGGCCCGTCGTTCCCTTGAACTCCAACGGACCAAAGCTTTTAAACTCTTTAAAGGTAGTCGTTCTAGCTACCCCAGGTCCCGCGGGTGCTCTACCCCCAGTTTGGTTAAATGCAGCCATTAATAAATTAATGAACTCTTGCATAGGGTTATTCTGACCCCTTGATTATCGTTATGTGATTTCGCTTCCTAATTACGTTGTCTTCTTCTTGGCAACATTATTCTGACTAAATAAATAAAGTTTCATTATTATCTATTTACTTACTTAGTTATCATTCCACAATAATAACTCATACCACAACAAAGCACATTTAATAAAAACTTCATTATATTAATATGTTTCTTCATAGTTCACTACAAAAAAATGGGCATTTAGTAACGATTTTTCGGGCAACGACTTTATAAGTCGTTGCTAAAAGTATATGTTTAGCAACGAAATTTGTCCTTCGTTGCAGATTGTGTCAGGTTTTCACTTTTTGCAACGAAATTCATATATCGTTGTAATATTTCGTTGCTAATTCATTGGTAGGAAAAAATTTCGTTAGAAATTCGTTGCAAAATTTTCGGCCACTTGATTTCCCATCATCGTGGGCAACGAAAGTTTTTTTGTTGCTAAAAATGGGGCTTTAGCAACGATTTTTCAAGCAACGACTTTATAAGTCGTTGCTAAAAGTGTATGTTTAGCAACGAAACTTGTCCTTCGTTGCAGATTGTGCCAGGCTTTAACTTTTTGCAACGAAATTTATAAGTAGTTGCAAAATTTGGAAACAAAATTCGTTACAAAATTTCTAACCACTTGATTTCTCCTCATCGTGGGCAACGAAAGTTTTTTTTTGCTATATTTCGTTGCCTAATATAGACCACATTCATTGGCAACAATATTTATTTTCATTGCATATTTTATACAACTTTTTGCAACGACTATTAACATGTTGCCTTAAATTAAGATAATAATAATAATAATAATAGTAATAATAATAACAATAAAAGTAATAATAATAATAATAATAATAATAATAATAATAATAATAATAATAATAATAATAATAATAATAATAACAACAATAACAGTAACAATAACAGTAATAATAATAATAATAATAATAATAATAATAATAATAATAATAATAATAGTAATAATAATTGTAATAATAATAATAATAATAATAATAATAATAATAATAATAATAATAATAATAATAATAATAATAATAATAATAATAATAATAATAATAATAATAATACTACGTTTGGATAAACCTGTCAAGTTAAACACAATTAAAATTCTAAATAAATTACAACTCAGACATGACTTAACATCGGAAAATTGAAGCCCTAGAGACCAAAGAATTCTATAATGGTGGAACCATTCATCTTACATCAGACATTATAGGAATTCTATAATGGTGGAACCATTCTATTTGGATTCAACAATCTTGGAGTTACAAAATATTATACTCTCTTCTTCATTCCACGAAAATAATTTTTATTTATTTAATTTATAAATATTAAAGTTATATTTTAATTTTATATAAATCCCTAACGATTTTAACGGTTAGTTTAAGAGTGTGATATGATAAAAAAAATGATAACGATAAACTTGAGAATATATTATATAGTTTATATTACTATCAAAGAAAAATAAAAGTAGAATCTTTTTTTAAAAATAATTTTTTTTTTTTTAGAAATGATATTTTTTTGTAGAACAATGGAAATTCCCCTCTTTCAAATTCTCTTTTTTCTTGACTTGTAAATTTTTTTTATAAGCAAATATTAATTTCTCTTTATATCTTGAATTAGAGGGCGTAAGACCTCAACTTTTATAAATAAAGATGAGTGTTCTATAAATATCATTTTTGAATATTATAGAGTTAATTTGATATAATGTTATAGTTGTGGGTAATATTTATAAATTTTGCAAAGTACGCAAGTTGTTATATAATATTCGATTGGTCAGAGAATATTCGTTTTAACAAAGAATATTCGTACAACGGCACAATCATTGGTGGACCCCACAACGGAATTATTGTCGGATTGAGAAAACGACAAAAATATTTTATTAAAAATAACGGCGGAAGTTTTACCATTGATACTGTTGAACTACTCGGTAGTAAAAGTACAATAATACGTGTGGTTGCATAGTAGCACACGGTATTGATTATTAATGCTTATGTGAGATGTCACTCAGTTTGATTCAATTATTGTCAGTTAATAATATGAATTATTTAGCGATAATGAAGTTTTGTTTTATTCGTATTATTAACGTAATAAAACAGAAACATCTTTTTATATAAGACAGAATACTTTATTAAAGTTATTCTATAAATAGAATATATTTTATTTTATTTAAAAGATTTTTCTTTAAATACGGACCGTCAGATTAAAGTAATCAATCTGGATCGTTCATGGATTAGTTACTATGCATTCTATTTTTCTATAAATAGCAGCTCATTCATTCATTATTTATTACGAATTCACTGAACTCTATAGAGAGAAACTATAGAGAGAGAAGAAAAGTATTCTGCTACTTAGCTACTTCCTTATTTCTGTTCTTCTTTAAAACGGTAAGGGGTGTTATTCTTTCTTATTCATGAAGAGAATTGTTGTTATTCTATTTCTTATTATTCTGTTGGAATAACCTGTATACGCGGTCAACCCTATACTTGGTGGCATTCTTCTATTATTTTGTTGGAACATTCTGTCTGTGTGTTTTACACCGGACCTGGTTCCGTTTTTATTATTATTCTGTTGGAACATCCTGTCTGTGTGTTTTACACTGGACCTGGTTCCGTCTTGTTATTATTCTGTTGAAACATCCTGTCTGTGTGTTTTACACCGGACCTGGTTCCATTATTTATTATTCTGTCGGAATATCCTGTCTGTGCGTTTACGCCGGACCTGGTTCTAATATTTATTATTCTGTCGGAATATCCTGTCTGTGCGTTTGCGCCGGACCTGGTTCCATTATTTATTATTCTATTAGAATAACCTGTCGGTGCGGTCTATCGCATGCCGATTTCTTTTGTTATTCCATTCTTTATTATACTCAGTTGGTTAAGTTTTAAATTCTATACTCCATGAAATTAGTGGAATATCCTTGATAATTGCGGTTCATCCAGTATCTTTTCATGAAAATATTCTTCTAAGCATTCTTAAATTTTACTCCACAAAGCAGTATCATGTTGACAATTTGGACGTTGTTAATTCTTGGATAAATTAATTCTTGAATTTGTTTTATTGAATTCTTATATCATTGTCATCATCCTCATATTTATAAAATGTTGAAAGTCATCTGTGGCCTGTAGTGCATAGATGGATGATTATGACCAGGGATTATTCGGTATAATCATGACCGTAATATTACAAATAATGTGGTAAAAGTCCTCATTGGCCCGTAGTGCATTGATGGACAGTTGTTGGCATGATCATGACCATTAATGAGTACACAAATATTCTTGGCCCGTAGTGCATAGATAATTGTGGTCGTGATAATAAAGAATATCCTTGGCCGTAGTGCAGGGGTGATTAGATTATGTGGATTATTTTATTAAGCTGAGTCCCAGCGATAACAGTGTTGAAAAACCTTTTAAGTCATAGAAGATAGTAGATTTTATTCTCTACTTGACTCTTTTAATGGATTGCTTGTTCCGCTGCATTTAAACTTGATGTTCGTTATATTTTATCAGTTTAACACTGTTGAAGGCTAATGATAATTTATTCTGCATTATCTTAGTCATAATATTTCTTACTGGGCTAGTTGAGCTCACCCTTTCTTTCACTGTTCTCTTTAGGAAATGAGAATATAGCAGGGACGAGTCGGGGAACGGAGTGATGGACCAAATGATAGTATTAGTAGTCCTCACTATTCTATTAAATAGTGTGACAATAATTGTAATGAGGACTTCTTTTGAGTTTTTATAGTCTCTAGTAGACAATAATTGTATTCAAACTCACAGTTATGTTTTGTCGTTTTGTACACGACAGTTGTATTAGTAAGTTTTATTTGTATTCTGTACCATGTATCTGACGACCCATGATGGGTGATGTATACCTAATTTTGGGGGCGTCACAGTTGGTATTAGAGCTTAGGGATATGATCCCTGGCTAAGATGTGAGAATAGAACTACGAGGGGAGAGACGGGAAATTCCTTCGCTAGTATGACCTACCTAAGTTTATTTGCATGGTATTTAATTGGTCGGTCAGAATATAAGGATAATATATGACATATCAATTAACTTTTGTTTTGTGGTAGTATCTGAAAATGGCATCTGAGAATGTTGAGAATAGCAATGGAGCACAGGCGACTGTTGATTCACCACATATCAATAATCAGGATAATGTGCATCAGGAAGGTGACAATCCTCATGCAAACAACAACACTGACCAAATGATGAATGATAGAATGTTCAGAAGCTTTATGCAGTTCATGCAACAGCAGGCGAGCGCGGCTCCTGTCCAAAATGTAGGTGGAAACACTGAAAACTCTCGAACGGTCACTGCTAAACAGTTCAAGGAGCTGGGACCACCGGAGTTTAAGGGAGAGCCAAAACCACTTATAGTGGAAACATGTATAAAGCAGATCACCAAGATATTTGATGTCTTGGGATGCTCTGAGGAGCAAAAGGTTCCCTTTGCCGCCTTTATGTTGCGAGGAGAGGCAGATTACTGGTGGGAATCGATTAAGCGTACTCAACCTGCCGCACTGAAGATGTTTTGGGAGAAGTTCCAAGAGCTGTTCAATGACAAATACTTTCTCGAAAGTGTTCGCCACATGAAGGAGGTGGAGTTCATCAAATTGGAGCAGAATAATCTGACCGTATCGCAGTATGAGGCTAAATTTGTTAAGTTGTCCCGGTTTGCGTCCCACTTGGTGGATAATGAAGAGCGAATGACGCAAATATTTTTACGAAGTGTGAAACCTGAGATACGTCAATAACTTATTTCTCATAAACTGTGTTTGTATTCAGATATTGTGAATAGGGCTCAGTCGACAAAATGATAATACCAGTGAGAGCAGTCATCGAAGCGGTGACAACAAGCGTGGTGGGAATCAACATGCCAGAAATGGTAACCACTTCGGTGGTAATCAGGGTCAAAATAATAAGAATGGTCATTTCAAGAAGAGGAGATTCAACAATGATGGAAAGACGTCAGCACCAGCACCCGTTGTTAAGGAAGGAGAACGACCACCTATCATATGTTTCAAATGCGGAGGGGAGGGGCACATCAGTCCAAACTGCGCGATGCCGTCTAAAGCATGTTATAATTATGGAAGAGAAGATCATTTAGCTCGATTTTGTCATTTACCAAAAACAAGTTCAGCCAGGATGGAGACGCCAAAGGCTGTCCCAGAAAAGTCAAAACCGGTAGTGCAAGGGAGAGCGTTTGTTGTGACCTCCCAGAAAGCAAGGAACCCGAATGAGGTCATCACGGGTAAGCTTATCATAAACTCTAACGAAGTCTATACTTTATTTGATACCGGTTCTACCCATTCTTTTATTTCTCCTACGTGCGCTCATCGATTAAATTTGACTCCGGAGAAATTAGACTTTGACTTATCTGTTGAAACTCCATTGGGAGAAACCTTCATTACATCCACGGTTTATAAGTCTTGTTTGGTTCAAGTTGGTACCCACACTTTACCTGTCGATCTTATTTCATTAAAAATACTTGCATTTGACATGATTCTAGGGATTGATTGGTTAACTACTCATCATGCAAAAATTGATTGTTTTAGTAAGGTTGTTAGCTTTCATATTCCTAATCGACCTATTATGCAAATTCAAGCAACTAAACCATTAAAATCAATCGCTGTCATCTCAAACCATAAAGCTATTCGTTTATTGAAAAATGGATGTCAAGCTTTCTTAGCTCATGTCACGGATCTAAATAAAAATACGTCAGTTTTGAATGATATTTCTATTGTTAATAAATTCCCTGATGTATTCCCTGAAGAACTTCCTGGCTTACCCCCAGAGCGTGAAATTGAATTTTATATCGACCTTGAACCCGGTACAAAACCTATTTCCAAAGCCTCATATCGAATGGCTCCTATTGAACTTCAGGAGTTAAAGATCCAACTGCAGGAATTGTTAGACATTAGCTTTATTCGTCCTAGTACTTCTCCTTGGGGTGCTCCTGTGCTATTCGTGAAGAAGAAAGATGGAAGTATGCGACTTTGTATTGATTATCGGGAGTTGAATCATGTCACCGTCAAAAACAGGTACCCATTGCCACGTATTGATGACCTGTTTGACCAGTTACAAGGAGCACAATTCTTTTCAAAGATCGATCTTCGTTCTGGATATCATTAGCTGAAGGTTAGAACTGAGGATATTCCAAAGACGACTTTCAGAACTCGGTACGGGCATTATGAATTCCTAGTCATGTCCTTTGGATTGATTAATGCTCCTGCTGCCTTCATGGATATGATGAACCAGGTATTCAAGGAATATTTAGATCACTTTGTGGTCGTCTTTATTGATGACATCCTTATTCATTCCAAAAGCCGTGAAGATCATGAGCAACACTTGAGGCTGGTACTCCAAAAGCTTCGTGAATACAAGCTTTATGCCAAGTTGAAGAAATGCGAGTTCTGGCTGGAGGAAGTAGCATTCCTTGGGCACGTAGTATCAAGTCGTGGAATATCTGTTGACCCGACAAAGATTGAAGCTATTCAAAGCTGGGAGCAACCTAAATCAGTGACCGAAGTACGTAGCTTTCTTGGTTTAGCTGGTTATTATCGGAGATTCGTGGAAGGATTTTCTCAAGTCGCTACTCCATTAACTCAGCTGACTCGAAAAGATATAAAGTTCGGTTGGAGCGAAGAATGTGAGAAGAGTTTTCAAGAACTCAAGAGGAGACTCATTTCAGCACCTGTTCTAACAATACCATCTGGCTCGGAGGGATTTGTCATCTACAGTGATGCTTCGAGCAAAGGGTTGGGATGCGTTCTCATGCAACATAGAAAAGTCATAGCCTATGCATCAAGACAACTCAAGGAATATGAGAGGAATTATCCTACTCATGATCTAGAGTTGGCAGCTGTTGTCTTTGCACTTAAAATTTGGAGGCATTACTTGTATGGGGAGAAGGTGGAGATCTTTACGGATTATAAAAGCCTCAAATATTTCTTCACTCAAAAGGAACTCAACATACGACAATGACGTTGGCTTGAACTGTTGAAAGATTATGATCATACCATTCAATACCATCTTGGAAAAACGAACGTGGTAGCTGACGCATTGAGTAGAAGATCATATGCAAGTACGAATGTGATATTGTCAACACAAAGGCCCATTTTGTGTGACTTGCAAAGGATGGAGATAGAGTTAAAGACTCCAGGGACCCATGTGATGATGGCGAATATACGAGTAGAACCAACTTTAATCGATAAAGTTAAATATGCTCAAGCTACAGACCTGGAGCTGATGCGTATGAGAAAGAAAGTGCAAGAAGGTGCTATGCCGGAAGCAAGAATTCACTGAAGAAGGAATACTTCGAGTCAACTCCAGACTTTGTGTTCCTAACAACCCTGATTTAAAGTATGAAATCATGATGGAGGCGCACAACACACCGTTTGCAATCCATCCTAGAAGTACCAAAATGTATCATGATCTTCGTCATACATTTTGGTGAAGCAATATGAAGAGAGAGATAGCGATGTTTATCTCAAGGTGTCTAACTTGTCAACGAGTCAAAGCGGAGCATCAAGTACCAAAAGGTCCATTGCAACCACTTAAAATTCCAGAATGGAAGTGGGAGCACATTACCATGGATTTTGTTACCGGTCTTCCTAAGGTTTCTCAAGGTATAGATGCGATTTGGGTCATTGTTGATAGATTGACCAAGTCTGCTCATTTCTTACCGATACGAGAAACTTATACACTTGAACGTCTTACTCGTATGTACATAAACGAGATTGTAAGACTGCATGGTATGTCAGTATCCATAGTTTCTGATCGAGACCCAAGATTCACTTCATGATTTTGGGTTAGTTTACAAAAAGCTATGGGCACGGATTTACGATTTAGTTCGGCATATCATCCTCAGACGGACGGACAATCAGAGAGGACTATTCAAACTCTTGAAGATCTATTAAGACTCTGTGTCCTTGATTTCAAGGGAAGTTGGGACAAGTTCTTACCATTGGTGGAGTTTTCCTGTAACGACCCCAAAATTTATACAACTTAATTCTCGACTTCGGTCGTTAACCATACATTAAATCTCTAATTTTACATCATTATTCGATATTAAAAATCACTAAAATTGCGGAATAATTAAAATATTTATACATCTAAATCGTAACCTTTACATTACATCTCTTCGATTCAAATCAAATGCCATGAATCATTACAACAAACTGACTATACAAAGTCTTACATCATAACTAAATATCCATATACATTGGATAGCTCAACTTACTATTCAACAACATGTTACATTTAAGATAGGAAATACATTTCTCATAGAACATAAGTAATCTTCGTGAATATAGATATCTATAACTCACTTAGCACATATCTTTACCTTAAAGTTTGTACCTGCAAAAGTGGTTATTTGCAAGAGTGAGCTCGACAGCCCAGGAAAGTCTAACAGTTTTCATGCATCACATAGCACATAATAACATGCTCGATATACAACTCATTAAAGTAACATGGCATACATGCTTTTAACTCATATAACAAATATAAAGATTGAGTTCCTCACTCAATCATCATTACTTAGCCAAAACAATGCAGTCATATATTGACTTTAACATTTTATGATTTCAACATGTATAACATATCATACAATTTAAAACAGTTCATCAAGTCCACGTAGAAAATAGGAACCGAAAGACTTGCCTTGATCGTTGTTTACCAATAATAGCTTAACAGCTTACAGTTATCTGCACTTCACGTGCCCTACACAATTATATAATTATACACATCAACTATTAGTCACATAACAACACATAACAATTGTAATGTAAACTCTACTCCACATCTCATAATCTTTCCTATTAATAAATACACAATGGTCAATTAGATTGTGTTAACTTTTCGACTTATGACTCACTATATTTCTTCTTAGTCAAACTCGAAGTTCAAGTGCTTAAGTCTTGCTAGGACTACTTATTGGTTTTATATTAAACCCATTCCATATCTTATAATATCCATTTCAATGGAATTGAAACACTTTTTAAGTTCATTAACACTTGGCACGGCGTTTCGACGTTCAATCGTCACACGCCCGATTTGCCTCTCTTGTGTATGCTTACTATGCTTCTATAACTTATCTAATACATTATTTATTAATGTTAAACATCATTATATTTACTATTATTCATGTTTTGTAACTTAGGATAACATCTTTTATGGTCTGGATCACGACACATGCATATGTGCATGTCCGACACCCTCCGATTGCCTCCGAAAACACAACAGTCCTAAAGATGACCATTTTGACCCATCCTAATGACCTCAAATTGAAAACCTTAAAGAACTAAAGTTGTAGGTCTACTCTTCCTCTTTCCGAATCATCTTGAATTACCTAAATCGGAGTTCGTATGAAAAAGTTATGGCCGTTTTACTACAGGAGGCCAAAACTGCCCAACTAGGCCACTTTTCCGGCGCCGGGGCATGGAACAGTGGCGCTGGGGCGCGAGCTACGGCGCTGGGGCGCGAGCATCTGCGCTGGGGCGCGAGCTTCAGCGCTGGGCGCGAGCTACGGGCCCATTTTTGACGCTGGGGCGCGAACCTTGGCGCCAGGGCGCGAAATTTGGCGCTGGGGCGTGAATTTTGACGCTGGGGCGCCGAAACTCACAGAAACCAACCACGAACAACTAAATTTTCTGTCTATAACTTCAATTCCAACACTAATTGACATGAATAACTAATGCAAATTACACATAAACTTCACCGAGCATACAAATACTAAATTAACACAACTTAAACCATAATTTTAGAAAATTAAATACTAGAATAACATATTTTAAAACTCAAAAACTCCATTTTTGATATTTTTCATAAAAATCAACACTGTGATTTTGTTATTCAACCAAAACAGAAATTTTAAAGCATCATAATTATGTTTTTACATACTCTATCAATTCTAACAATCAATTTATCCATTTAACAACAATTAAAACCTTAATTTCTATTTTAAAATAGCCATATTCATACATATTGTCATATGAACACTCTGTAATATATTTTCTTCCACAAAACACATATATGCATGAACTAATTTCTCTATAATCATATATAAGTTCATAGAACAACCATATAGTCAATAATCATGCCAAACCATATACATAACAACAATTTATCTTTTATAAAATTTTCACAGAGACTTTTTGGGAAGAAGAAAACTAAATTTTTAAAGAAAGAGCTAGAGCTCCTACCTTGGATTATGAAAGATGATGACACTATCCCTTTTTCTCCAAATCTTTTCTCCAAAACCTGTAAAATTCTCTTAATTCTCTCAATTTTTCTCTTAGTTTTCTTCTTTTCTTCTTCTTCTTCCTCTGAGTTTTTCTCTTTTTCTCTCCTTTCTCTCTCCTCTATTCTTACGTAAAATATTATAACGCATATAAGATATAATTATAATAATTATATAATATAAGTACTGACATAAGTTATGTCAGTTACATAAGTTTTAAAAATCAAAAGCCTTAAGGCTTGTTTGGCTAGCATAATAAAAATAACCCATTAATCCTTATACCTTGTTTCGTAAACTGAATTAAAACAAATTGATTAATCCTTATACCTTGTTTGACAAAACTAAATTAAACCATTTTTTTATTTATTTTAATAACTCCTTTATAGCAAGGTTATTAGTCACACCTTTATTAAATTAATAAATCAATTAAACATTAATCTATTAAATTACTTTAACACATAAATCATTATCACATAATTATAATTTCTTTTATAATTTTATTTAACCAACGAATATTTTAAATTACAATTTCTCATTTAAAATATTATAACTTATTTAAATCACCATAAGCTCTCTAGCTTACTTATTAAATTATATTATTATATAATCTCATAACAATTAATTTACTTAGCTCCTTAATTATTTACTCAACAAATAAGTAAATCACATCAACTCAAATTGCCATATAATTCAATAAATATTTAATATTGCCAATAAATATTTAATATTTAATATTTAATTATTTATTCAATAAATAATTAAATAAACCACATCACTCAAATTGAACAATTATTTATTCAACAATAACATATCCATTAAATACTTAAATAAATCAATAAATATTTAATATCACGCTTTAAAATTATGGAATGTTACATCATTCCCTCCTTACAAGGATTCTGTCCTCAGAATCACAATTCAAATAAATCATTCGTTACATTCTTCCCTACTTACAAAGATTATGTCCCCAGAATCACCGAAACCCTACCTTACTCAGGTTTTCCTCAAATCTATTCATTGAATAACTTCAACACATTACCTTAATATAGGTTTTATATTTTCTACTCTCACCATTCTTGATAATAAATTCTTATAAGTTTTATTTCATAACATTTACTTAGACTCAATTATATTTGAGTATTATATATCTTTTAACCCATTCATTTCCTTTTCTAAGGATCGTTATCATCAACACTCGGGAATCGCTATCATAAACACTCGGGATATTACATTCACCCTTTCTTCTAAGAATTTCGTCCTCGAAATTTTATTTATTTATTCATCTTTATTCATTCAATCTATCAAAAATAAATTTTACGTTAATACCTTATTCATTCATTGGATTCTATAACCACTTCTTTTCCACAAAGATCATTCTACAATTATTAAACTTTTCTATTAAAAATTTCACATTATTCTTTAATAACTCATATCCTTCTGACTTCAAAATCTCTTTTCTCACTTATTCAACATATTCATCATTCAGTGTCGTATTCTATGACTCACTTCTTTCTAAGGAACGTCATCCTTACCACATTCACCTTTTAGAATTTCAAGAATCTTCTAAAATTGTTCAATAATTAGGAAGTAGTATGAATAACTCGGGAATTTAAAAGATTCCAAATCATGCTGAGGGTCACAAGACCTTGAACTACGTCCCCAGGTTGTCAAGTATATCTTGACTTGAACCTTTAACAGTCATACGACTATATGGACCTCCGTACTTTGGGTGTTAAGCCCTTCGTACAATATATTGTGCACAAACATTTCAGCATAAAGTATAAACTAAGCGTAACCTCTGATAAAAGAGTTGTTCATCTCAGAATTTAGAGTGCAAGCATTCAACTGAGGGTCTAATGACCACGAACCATGTCCACAATTATAAGTAATCTTTCAACTTTAACTTTAACAGTCATAAGACTATAAGGACTCCAAAGTACTTAGGGGGATCAATCCTTCGTACATGTATTGTGCACAAATATTTCAGCGCAAAGTATAAACTAAGCGTAACCCCTAATATTAGGGTTGTTCATCTCAGCTTTTCAACATCTGAATCCGCACCAACACAATTTGGTTTGGCATAACTTTTCAATGAACGTTTGAATTTCATGAACATCTTTCAATATTTGTCTAGCTGAATCAAATAGCATAGACCTCTATAACAATTCGGACATCAACAAAAATATACATATACATACAATAATACATATGTATTCTAATATCTAAAAGAAATCTCAAAAATCTTTTTATGACGTCATGATACCGCACTGTATTTACAGTCCGTTGAGGATTCCGTCATTTGGTGATTTTATCATACTACATCATACCATAGTGGGCTGACGATCCTTAGATCACATCCAACACTAGGTAATACTGTATTGATGACTCCATCATTTTTTTTATCATCTGCACCAGGTTACATGATGCATTAATGATATAAAATACATTTTGATATACTGCAAATCACTTTTGTCTAGCCGAAGCAATTAGCATAGACATACAATAATAGTATTGTTGTTAAAACTCATTGGTTCCATCATTTTATCCAATATTTCTCAAAAAAATAGAAGTGTAAACATCAGCACGAAGTCAATAAATTTCGAAAGTCTAGCATAGCTAGTAGATTTAGAATACCTATGCTTCCACCATCAACTCCACTTTCTATAATGATCCATTGCTTAATAGGTCTATCTATTCCTATCATTCTCAATACTCTATTCACACTTATCTATACCCTAGTTCATCAAACTTACCACACGTTATGAGTTCAGGAACTTGCCACAATCATATGAGTTTAAGAACTTATCCTAGTCAGACCATAGGCGTCCATTCGCTGAGGGGTTCAAAAATATACCATATAATTATGAGTCACGAACCTACCATAAGTATGAGTTTTAAGAACTCGCACTTACCTTATAATATTCTCTAACTATACTCTACCTATCTGTTATACACATGAGAAAAGAATCACCTTCTCAACATGCATATAGCAAATAGCGCGACACAAACATTCCAATGATTATCATTGTGATAAACTGAGTGCAAGCACAAAACCCTCACCCATACAAAGGTTTGTACAACTCAGCCATCATAAGAGTTCTCTATTGAAATCCCACCTAACTCTATCTTTCTTTTAACTTGCTCTTTGCTCGATACGAATTTCTCGTATCACATCATCTATAACTCCTCATGAGTTATCTCGTACTATTTCATAGTACATTATCTTCATAGCATCAAGCTATAATCATTCAAACATTACAGACCATCTTTCTTTTATAACTTAAACAGATCACGTCGTGACCTTATTCTATAATCATCTTTCTTAAAATTCTTTTGTTAACTCGTGATCGTTTTCTTTTACGATCCTCATTCTATCTCTTTTTCATCATTTACGATATTATTCGTTATCTTGGCTATTGGAGTTAGGAAACTCTCATTTATTACCTTTATATCTCTTCAAGATTCTTCTTTGAATCTTCTTGTTTATAAAATAATTCTTCCTTTAAGAATTTCTAACTTCATTTACATCGCTCAACATTTCATTCGAGTTACACACTTGGTACACATCGAGTCTCTAACAGTTTCAATACGGTACGCTGAGTGGTTTCCCACAAACAACCAACAAACTAGGTTCCGAGTTGCTAGTTCGTATATACCTCCGCTCTATGAAGGAATCGTTTAGCCCAGATACCATACATCAACTACTAAAGAGTACAATTGCACCATACTTAAATATAACTCTCTATTCTTAACTTCTTTATTATTCTCTTTTTATAGACATTGTCTATTTATTACCACCTTACATCCTTATTATTGGAGTTGGGTAACCCCACATTCATATTCCTGATAACTCTGCGAGATTCTTCTTTGAATCCTTTTACACAAGTTTTAAACCCATATTGTTCAAACTCTATTTGAGCTTATTCGTTCATTATCTTCACCTCTCTTCTCTAAGGTTATAGCCTACGGTACTCCTACCTAAGGTTTATAACCTACAGCTTTGATACCAACTGTAACGACCCCAAAATTTATACAACTTAATTCTCGACTTCGGTCGTTAACCATACATTAAATCTCTAATTTTACATCATTATTCGATATTAAAAATCACTAAAATTGCGGAATAATTAAAATATTTATACATCTTCTTCTGTCTTGTCCTAAATCGTAACCTTTACATTACATCTCTTCGATTCAAATCAAATGCCATGAATCATTACAACAAACTGACTATACAAAGTCTTACATCATAACTAAATATCCATATACATTGGATAGCTCAACTTACTATTCAACAACATGTTACATTTAAGATAGGAAATAAATTTCTCATAGAACATAAGTAATCTTCGTGAATATAGATCTCTATAACTCACTTAGCACATATCTTTACCTTAAAGTTTGTACCTGCAAAAGTGGTTATTTGCAAGAGTGAGCTCGACAGCCCAGCAAAGTCTAACAGTTTTCATGCATCACATAACACATAATAACATGCTCGATATACAACTCATTAAAGTAACATGGCATACATGCTTTTAACTAATATAACAAATATAAAGATTGAGTTCCTTACTCAATCATCATTACTTAGCCAAAACAATGCAGTCATATATTGACTTTAACATTTTATGATTTCAACATGTATAACATATCATATAATTTAAAATAGTTCATCAAGTCCACGTAGAAAATAGGAACCGAAAGACTTGCCTTGATCGTTGTTTACCAATAATAGCTTAACAGCTTACAGTTATCTGCACTTCACGTGCCCTACACAATTATATAATTATACACATCAACTATTAGTCACATAACAACACATAACAATTGTAATGTAAACTCTACTCCACATCTCATAATCTTTCCTATTAATAAATACACAATGGTCAATTAGATTGTGTTAACTTTTCGACTTATGACTCACTATATTTCTTCTTAGTCAAACTCGAAGTTCAAGTGCTTAAGTCTTGCTAGGACTACTTATTGGTTTTATATTAAACCCATTCCATATCTTATAATATCCATTTCAATGGAATTGAAACACTTTTTAAGTTCATTAACACTTGGCACGGCGTTTCGACGTTCAATCGTCACACGCCCGATTTGCCTCTCTTGTGTATGCTTACTATGCTTCTATAACTTATCTAATACATTATTTATTAATGTTAAACATCATTATATTTACTATTATTCATGTTTTGTAACTTAGGATAACATCTTTTATGGTCTGGATCACGACACATGCATATGTGCATGTCCGACACCCTCCGATTGCCTCCGAAAACACAACAGTCCTAAAGATGACCATTTTGACCCATCCTAATGACCTCAAATTGAAAACCTTAAAGAACTAAAGTTGTAGGTCTACTCTTCCTCTTTCCGAATCATCTTGAATTACCTAAATCGGAGTTCGTATGAAAAAGTTATGGCCGTTTTACTACAGGAGGCCAAAACTGCCCAACTAGGCCACTTTTCCGGCGCCGGGGCATGGAACAGTGGCGCTGGGGCGCGAGCTACGGCGCTGGGGCGCGAGCATCTGCGCTGGGGCGCGAGCTTCAGCGCTGGGCGCGAGCTACGGGCCCATTTTTGACGCTGGGGCGCGAACCTTGGCGCCAGGGCGCGAAATTTGGCGCTGGGGCGTGAATTTTGACGCTGGGGCGCCGAAACTCACAGAAACCAACCACGAACAACTAAATTTTCTGTCTATAACTTCAATTCCAACACTAATTGACATGAATAACTAATGCAAATTACACATAAACTTCACCGAGCATACAAATACTAAATTAACACAACTTAAACCATAATTTTAGAAAATTAAATACTAGAATAACATATTTTAAAACTCAAAAACTCCATTTTTGATATTTTTCATAAAAATCAACACTGTGATTTTGTTATTCAACCAAAACAGAAATTTCAAAGCATCATAATTATGTTTTTACATACTCTATCAATTCTAACAATCAATTTATCCATTTAACAACAATTAAAACCTTAATTTCTATTTTAAAATAGCCATATTCATACATATTGTCATATGAACACTCTGTAATATATTTTCTTCCACAAAACACATATATGCATGAACTAATTTCTCTATAATCATATATAAGTTCATAGAACAACCATATAGTCAATAATCATGCCAAACCATATACATAACAACAATTTATCTTTTATAAAATTTTCACAGAGACTTTTTGGGAAGAAGAAAACTAAATTTTTAAAGAAAGAGCTAGAGCTCCTACCTTGGATTATGAAAGATGATGACACTATCCCTTTTTCTCCAAATCTTTTCTCCAAAACCTGTAAAATTCTCTTAATTCTCTCAATTTTTCTCTTAGTTTTCTTCTTTTCTTCTTCTTCTTCCTCTGAGTTTTTCTCTTTTTCTCTCCTTTCTCTCTCCTCTATTCTTACGTAAAATATTATAACGCATATAAGATATAATTATAATAATTATATAATATAAGTACTGACATAAGTTATGTCAGTTACATAAGTTTTAAAAATCAAAAGCCTTAAGGCTTGTTTGGCTAGCATAATAAAAATAACCCATTAATCCTTATACCTTGTTTCGTAAACTGAATTAAAACAAATTGATTAATCCTTATACCTTGTTTGACAAAACTAAATTAAACCATTTTTTTATTTATTTTAATAATTCCTTTATAGCAAGGTTATTAGTCACACCTTTATTAAATTAATAAATCAATTAAACATTAATCTATTAAATTACTTTAACACATAAATCATTATCACATAATTATAATTTCTTTTATAATTTTATTTAACCAACGAATATTTTAAATTACAATTTCCCATTTAAAATATTATAACTTATTTAAATCACCATAAGCTCTCTAGCTTACTTATTAAATTATATTATTATATAATCTCATAACAATTAATTTACTTAGCTCCTTAATTATTTACTCAACAAATAATTAAATCACATCAACTCAAATTGCCATATAATTCAATAAATATTTAATATTGCCAATAAATATTTAATATTTAATATTTAATTATTTATTCAACAAATAATTAAATAAACCACATCACTCAAATTGAACAATTATTTATTCAACAATAACATATCCATTAAATACTTAAATAAATCAATAAATATTTAATATCACGCTTTAAAATTATGGAATGTTACATTTCCTACAACAACAGTTATCAAGCAAGTATTGGCATGGCTCCATTCGAAGCATTGTATGAAAGAAAATGGTGTTCTCCAGTATGCTGGGATGAGGTGGGTGAAGCAACGTTCTTGGGACCGGAGTTGGTACGTATGACTACAGAAAAGATTCAAACGATCCGACAACGTATAAAAACCTCACAAGATCGACAAAAGAGTTATGTTGATCTTCATCGAAAGGACGTGAAATTTGATATAGGAGATCATGTGTTCTTACGTGTTGCTCCATGGAAAGGAGTTACGAGATTTGAAAAGAGAGGAAAGCTCAATCCTCGATTCATCGGTCCATTTTTAATCCTCGATCGAGTAGGAATTATGGCTTATAGACTCGCTTTACCGCCAAGTATGTCTCGTGTTCATAACGTTTTCCACATATCCATGTTACGTAAATATGTGGAAGACCCGAACCACATTATTAAGTTAGAACCGGATGAAATAGCGGAGGATTTGACGTATGAAAAAGTTCATGTTCAAATCTTGGATAAGAAGGAACATATTCTACGCTTCAAGGTTATACCTCAAGTCAAAGTTTTGTGGAGAAACCACGATGTTGAGGAAATGATTTGGGAGTTAGAATCTGAAATGAAATCAAGGTATCCTTATCTCTTCGACATACCAGGTACGTACCCTAATTTCGAGGGCAAAATTTCATAAGAAGGAGAGGTTGTAAGACCCCAACTTTTATAAATAAAGATGAATGTTCTATAAATATCATTTTTGAATATTATGGAGTTAATTTGATATAATGTTATAGTTGTGGGTAATATTTATAAATTTTACAAAGTACGCAAGTTGTTATATAATATTCGATTGGTCGGGGAATATTCATTTTAACAGGGAATATTCGTACAACGGCACAATCATTGGTGGACCCCACAACAGAATTATTGTCAGATTGAGAAAATGACAAAAATATTTTATTAAAAATAACGACAGAAGTTTTACCATTGATACTGTTGAACTACTCGGTAGTAAAAGTACAGTAATACATGTGGTTGCATAGTAGCACACGGTATTGATTATTAATGCTTATGTGAGAAGTCACTCAGTTTGATTCAATTATTGTCAGTTAATAATATGAATTATTTAGCGATAATGAAGTTTTGTTTTATTCGTATTATTAACGTAATAAAACAGAAACATCTTTTTATATAAAACAGAATACTTTATTAAAGTTATTCTATAAATAGAATATATTATATTTTATTTAAAAGATTTTTCTTTAAATATGGACCGTCAGATTAAAGTAGTCAATCTGGACCGTTCATGGATTAGTTACTATGTATTCCATTTTTCTATAAATAGCAGCTCATTCCTTCATTATTTATTACGAATTCACTGAATTCTAGAGAGAGAAACTATAGAGAGAAACTATAGAGAGAGAGAGAAGAAAAGTATTCTGTAAGACCCCGAATTTTATGAAATAAAAGTATTCAATTTTTCTTATAATTACTATTCAGTAAATGGTTAAATTGATAAAAGTTTAAAGTTATGGGTGAAATGTGAAAATTTTTCAAAATAAACAAGTGGTTATAAAATAATCATTGTTGTCGGGGAATATTCGTTTGGTCGTGGAATATTCTTTCTGTCGGGGAATATTCGTACGACGGCGCAGCCATTTGTGGGCCCCATAACAGAATAACTGTCGGGTGAAGAAAACGATAAATTTAAGTTTTTACAAATAACGGCGTAGTTGTTACCGTTAACACTGTTAGAATATCCGGTGGTTAAAATACAGTAATACGCGTTATTGCACAGTAGCACACGGTATTGCATAGTATTTTTGAAATTATTGATTCTTACGTAAGAAGACACTACTCAATAATTGTTACAGTAATTACTGTTCAATATTTTATTTTATTGATTCAATAATTGCTACGTTGAAATTTTATATTATTGTTGTTCAATAATTGTTGCTGCACAGTATTTTTCATTATCAGATCAATAATTCATATTATTTGAATAATATTATTAGATAACATTATTGGCAATGACTAGAAAGTTCTGTCTAAGGAGAGGTTTGGTCACCTAATTGCGCGCCAGTAAGGAGAAATTCTTATTGGAAAGCCCCCTCTTTCCTGGGAACGGCCTGGTTGTCATAAATGTGATTCTGTAATATTATTTGTGAATAATTAATTATTGATTCATATGATAAGAAAATATTTATTTTATGTGGATATAAATGAGGGATATATTTTTGTGGTTAAAAATGAAGGAGTTAATGTTGAGATTTTTATCCGTATTTTTGTCGGAATGGAGGTATTAAAAATCAGGATTTTTGAGATATTTTGCGGGGGTTATAATTTTTAATCCGACCGTTGGATCGTGGTAATTTTTGGATATGTTATACATATATAAGTTGAGTATATGTCCACAAATTTTGAACCGTTAAAAATGAACGTATGATTTATTATGAATTTTACGAGATGACTGGTTCAGAAATTGTTGAATTTTTGGAGTTTATCATTTTGGTGGAAAATTCTAGAATTGGTGGGCCCCACTTGTGGTTGGTGAAGAAATGTGCTGAATTATATTTCAAATGTGGTGGGTGGGAATAGTAGCAGGTAAAGCCATCAGGTTGCAGGTCAAACCTACCAAAATTTTCCTATAAATAGAGGGCTAAGTTAGAATTGAAAATCACACCAGAAACATAAGCTTTCTCTCTTTCTCTCTCTAGATTATTGAGTGTATTTTGTGAGTATTTAGATACTTGGTGAGTTGCTATTCATCAGTGCAAGTTTCCTTCAGCCTTATACCGATCAGAAGTACTGCTCTTTTGAGGTAAGGGATAGTAAGGGATAGTAAGAGATTTTAAGGGTTGTTATGTTTTTCAGTTTCGTAATTTTTCTGAACTTCAAAAATTCTGGAAAAATTTGAAATGATATTTTGATGAGTTTTATTGATTGTGTCCAAAAATGGTGATTTTTGGATGTATAGATTAAGAGTTATGAATTTTACGAGAAAAGACTATTTTAAAAGTAACCGCTTATAATTCCTTGTGGTTAACTCCAAAATTGATGAAATTTTTATTGGGAGTACATGTATATGATAGAAGTATACTCTGTAAATTTCAGAATTTTTGGACAAAAGTACAATTTTTGATAAATGTCTAAATATTCGGTGGTTTTGGCCATATGAAAAATAGTAAATGAGTTTTAAAAATTCTGAGAAAAATATATGTTCAATATGGGACTATATTATGCTAAATCCCAGAAAAGAAATATTTTTGGAACTGATTTGGTATTTTTTATGAAAATAGACTAGTTATGAGTAAATGAATTAAATATGTTATGTGAAGTAAGAAAATTGGAAAATAGGATTTTATGGCTTGAGAATCCTATATGAGGTATATGCAGTTTTTGATGAGGGTTTTGGTTATTGATGATGAAATTGTAAGAGTTGGCATTTTATGATGATTAAATGCATTAATTAGTAAAGTGTAAACAATTTAAATAAATTGTTTATAAGCTTAAGAAATGTTATTCTTTCAATATCATTATACCGAAATATTGGTATGAATTTTATTGTAAAATTTCTATCTTTTGTGTCGGGGTTACTATTCATGAGTTACGAATATTACTCTTGAGATTAAAACTATATGTTGATCATATTATTTTTATCATCATATATAACATTTTTATAACCTTGATGTTGAAATTCTCTTTCACTAGAGTGTAAAGATGGGTAGATTATTGGTATGATCATGACTAGGGTTCTCTTTGGCCTGTAGTGCAAAGTTGAATTGTGACTGGTATGATCATGACCATTGAATTTATAATTGAATATCTTAAGCTTAAGTGCAAAGGTGAATTGATCAGCATGGTTATAATTATTGTTTATATAAATTCTGAAATGATTATATATTTCTTTGAGATATGAATATATTTGGCCTGTAGTGCAAATATAAATTGTTGATGAATATCTTTGGCATGTAGTGCAAAGATGGCCTGTTGATGAATATCTTTGGCCTGTAGTGCAAAGATGAACTGTTGTTGAATATCTTTGGCCCGTAGTGCAAAGATGGTTTGTTGATGAATATCTTTGTCTTGTAGTGCAAAGATGAACTGTTGTTGAATATCTTTGGCATGTAGTGCAAAGATGGCCTGTTGATGAATATCTTTGGCCTGTAGTGCAAAGATGAACTGTTGTTGAATATCTTTGGCCCGTAGTGCAAAGATGGTTTGTTGATGAATATCTTTGGCCCGTAGTGCAAAGATAGATTTGTTAGTATGATTATAAACAGGAACTGTGATTTGGTATAACCATGATCTTTGATGTTTCAGGTAAAGACAGGTGATGAAAATATTCTTCGTCCTGGGTGCGAAGAAAAATTTATAGTCACAATTATGATTATGAGTTATTCATATGATTGTGGAAAGGAACTGTTGAGTGATGTTACATGGATAAAATATTGTTGGTGGATTTTTAACATGGAGAAGATAATAGACTTTATAGTCTATTTGACTCTTCTAATGGATTGCTCGTTCCGCTGCAACTATGGTTGAAATTTTTATCATTTACCATATGTTCTAAATCTCTGATTTATTATTGATGAAGGCTATTGATAATTGAATTATCTTTAGTCATGATATTCTTTACTGAGCTAGTTGTGCTCACCCTTTTGCTTCACAATTCCTTTCAGGTAATAAGAGTGTAGCTGGGTCGAGCGGGGGTAACAAGGGAATAGAACGGTGGTCATCATTTAGTAGTTATATTTGGTGAAGAAAATAGGGTGAGGCGAACCCAACGTTGGAAGGGTGTTTTGTCACTATCATACAAGATGTCTAATGACATACAACCTCGTGTCATCATAGGACAGGGTTGTGCTCATCCACTTGCTGAGTATATCTATGGGCACTACCTATATAATCTTGGTGTTTGTTTGAAGTATAATTCTCAATTAGAGACAGTGGAGATAATGATAAGTCAAGAGAAGACTCACCATTGGGAAGAATATGATAGTAATCTTCTCGTTTTTCTTTGGGGTCTATTGGGTCAACCAAGGATAATTCTGTGGCCATATGATATCTATCATAACCTAGACGCGTGGCCTCCCATGTACGAAGGTTTCCTTGAGCACTTCCCAAAGATTCTAATTTCTAAAACAGTTTTTGACTATACCTTTATGTAAGGTGTCATTGTGAGGTGATGTCCACGGTTGGAACATGAGTCACATTTGGTATATATTTGTATCCAAACTCACAGCATATGTGTTGTTGTATTTTGCACGACAATTGTTGTAATAAAGTTGTAGTTGTTTTCTGTACCATGTATTTGGCGACTCAGAATGGGTTAGATGGAATGGACCTATTTTGGGGTCGTTACATTTGGTATCAGAGCTTAGGGATATGATCTCTGGCGGAGATCGGGGAATATAACTAGGAGGGGAGAGATGAGTAAATCCTTCGCTAGTGTGTCCTACCTAAGCTTATTTGTTGGTCAGTCATAATATCGGGATATTATGTGATATGTTAATTTGTTAAATTAACCCTTGTTTTGAAGCTGTATTCTAGAATGATATTTGAAATACAGGAGATGAGCAATGGAGAAATTATGATGACAGGGAAGATGGAATCTGAAATGAAAGAAAGGTATTCTCAACTCTTTGAAATACCAGGTACGTAAATTTCGGGGACGAAATTTCATAAGGAGGGGAGATTGTAAGACCCCGAATTTTATGAAATAAAAGTATTCAATTTTTCTTATAATTACTATTCAGTAAATGGTTAAATTGATAAAAGTTTAAAGTTATGGGTGAAATATGAAAATTTTTCAAAATAAACAAGTGGTTATAAAATAATCATTGTTGTCGGGGAATATTCGTTTGGTCGTGGAATATTCTTTCTGTCGGGGAATATTCGTACGACGGCGCAGCCATTTGTGGGCCCCATAACAGAATAACTGTCGGGTGAAGAAAACGACAAATTTGAGTTTTTACAAATAACGGCGTAGTTGTTACCGTTAACACTGTTGGAATACCCGGTGGTTAAAATACAGTAATACGCGTTATTGCACAGTAGCACACGGTATTGCATAGTATTTTTGAAATTATTGATTCTTACGTAAGAAGGCACTACTCAATAATTGTTACAGTAATTACTGTTCAATATTTTATTTTATTGATTCAATAATTGCTACGTTGAAATTTTATATTATTGTTGTTCAATAATTGTTGCTGCACAGTATTTTCCATTATCAGATCAATAATTCATATTATTTGAATAATATTATTAGATAACATTATTGGCAATGTCTAGAAAGTTCTGTCTAAGGAGAGGTTTGGTCATCTAATTGCGCGCCAGTAAGGAGAAATTCTTATTGGAAAGCCCCCTCTTTCCTGGGAACGGCCTGGTTGTCATAAATGTGATTCTGTAATATTATTTGTGAATAATTAATTATTGATTCATATGATAAGAAAATATTTATTTTATGTGGATATAAATGAGGGATATATTTTTGTGGTTAAAAATGAAGGAGTTAATGTTGAGATTTTTATCCGTATTTTTGTCGGAATGGAGGTATTAAAAATCAGGGTTTTTGAGATATTTTGCGGGGGTTATAATTTTTAATCCGACCGTTGGATCGTGGTAATTTTTGGATATGTTATACATATATAAGTTGAGTATATGTCCACAAATTTTGAACCGTTAAAAATGAACGTATGATTTATTATGAATTTTACGAGATGACTGGTTCAGAAATTGTTGAATTTTTGGAGTTTATCATTTTGGTGGAAAATTCTAGAATTGGTGGGCCCCACTTGTGGTTGGTGAAGAAATGTGCTGAATTATATTTCAAATGTGGTGGGTGGGAATAGTAGCAGGTAAAGCCATCAGGTTGCAGGTCAAACCTACCAAAATTTTCCTATAAATAGAGGGCTAAGTTAGAATTGAAAATCACACCAGAAACATAAGCTTTCTCTCTTTCTCTCTCTATATTATTGAGTGTATTTTGTGAGTATTTAGATACTTGGTGAGTTGCTATTCATCAGTGCAAGTTTCCTTCAGCCTTATACCGATCAGAAGTACTGCTCTTTTGAGGTAAGGGATAGTAAGGGATAGTAAGGGATTTTAAGGGTTGTTATATTTTTCAGTTTCGTAATTTTTCTGATCTTCAAAAATTATGGAAAAATTTGAGATGATATTTTGATGAGTTTTATTGATTGTGTCCAAAAATGGTGATTTTTGGATGTATAGATTAAGAGTTATGAATTTTACGGGAAAAGACTATTTTAAAAGTAACCGCTTATAATTCCTTGTGGTTAACTCCAAAATTGATGAAATTTTTATTGGGAGTACATGTATATGATAGAAGTATACTCTGTAAATTTCAGAATTTTTGGACAAAAGTACAATTTTTGATAAATGTCTAAATATTCGGCTATTTTGGCCATATGAAAAATAGTAAATGACTTTTAAAAATTCTGAGAAAAATATATGTTCACTATGGGACTATATTATGCTAAATCCCAGAAAAGAAATATTTTTGGAACTGATTTGGTATTTTTTATGAAAATAGTCTAGTTATGAGTAAATGAATTAAATATGTTATGTGAAGTAAGAAAATTGGAAAATAGGATTTTATGGCTTGAGAATCCTATATGAGGTATATGCAGATTTTTGATGAGGGTTTTGGTTATTGATGATGAAATTGTAAGAGTTGGCATTTTATGATGATTAAATGCATTAATTAGTAAAGTGTAAACAATTTAAATAAATTGTTTATAAGCTTAAGAAATGTTATTCTTTCAATATCATTATACCGAAATATTGGTATGAATTTTATTGTAAAATTTCTATCTTTTGTGTCGGGGTTACTATTCATGAGTTACGAATATTACTCTTGAGATTAAAATTATATGTTGATCATATTATTTTTATCATCATATATAACATTTTTATAACCTTGATGTTGAAATTCTCTTTCACTGGAGTGTAAAGATGGGTAGATTATTGGTATGATCATGACTAGGGTTCTCTTTGGCCTGTAGTGCAAAGTTGAATTGTGACCGGTATGATCATGACCATTGAATTTATAATTGAATATCTTAAGCTTAAGTGCAAAGGTGAATTGATCAACATGGTTATAATTATTGTTTATATAAATTCTGAAATGATTATATATTTCTTTGAGATATGAATATATTTGGCCTGTAGTGCAAATATAAATTGTTGATGAATATCTTTGGCATGTAGTGCAAAGATGGCCTGTTGATGAATATCTTTGGCCTGTAGTGCAAAGATGAACTGTTGTTGAATATCTTTGGCCCGTAGTGCAAAGATGGTTTGTTGATGAATATCTTTGTCTTGTAGTGCAAAGATGAACTGTTGTTGAATATCTTTGGCATGTAGTGCAAAGATGGCCTGTTGATGAATATCTTTGGCCTGTAGTGCAAAGATGAACTGTTGTTGAATATCTTTGGCCCGTAGTGCAAAGATGGTTTGTTGATGAATATCTTTGGCCCGTAGTGCAAAGATAGATTTGTTAGTATGATTATAAAAAGGAACTGTGATTTGGTATAACCATGATCTTTGATGTTTCAGGTAAAGACAGGTGATGAAAATATTCTTCGTCCTGGGTGCGAAGAAAAATTTATAGTCACAATTATGATTATGAGTTATTCATATGATTGTGGAAAGGAACTGTTGAGTGATGTTACATGGATAAAATATTGTTGGTGGATTTTTAACATGGAGAAGATAATGGACTTTATAGTCTATTTGACTCTTCTAATGGATTGCTCGTTCCGCTGCAACTATGGTTGAAATTTTTATCATTTACCATATGTTCTAATCTCTGATTTATTATTGATGAAGGCTATTGATAATTGAATTATCTTTAGTCATGATATTCTTTACTGAGCTAGTTGTGCTCACCCTTTTGCTTCACAATTCCTTTCAGGTAATAAGAGTGTAGCTGGGTCGAGCGGGGGTAACAAGGGAATAGAACGGTGGTCATCATTTAGTAGTTATATTTGGTGAAGAAAATAGGGTGAGGCGAACCCAACGTTGGAAGGGTGTTTTGTCACTATCATACAAGATGTCTAATGACATACAACCTCGTGTCATCATAGGACAGGGTTGTGCTCATCCACTTGCTGAGTATATCTATGGGCACTACCTATATAATCTTGGTGTTTGTTTGAAGTATAATTCTCAATTAGAGACAGTGGAGATAATGATAAGTCAAGAGAAGACTCACCATTGGGAAGAATATGATAGTAATCTTCTCGTTTTTCTTTGGGGTCTATTGGGTCAACCAAGGATAATTCTGTGGCCATATGATATCTATCATAACCTAGACGCGTGGCCTCCCATGTACGAAGGTTTCCTTGAACACTTCCCAAAGATTCTAATTTCTAGAACAGTTTTTGACTATACCTTTATGTAAGGTGTCATTGTGAGGTAATGTCCACGGTTAGAACATGAGTCACATTTGGTATATATTTGTATCCAAACTTACAGCATATGTATTGTTGTATTTTGCACGACAATTGTTGTAATAAAGTTGTAGTTGTTTTCTGTACCATGTATTTGGCGACTCAGAATGGGTTAGATGGAATGGACCTATTTTGGGGTCGTTACATATTCTGCTACTTAACTACTTTCTTATTTCAGTTCTTCTTTAAAACGGTAAGGGGTGTTATTCTTTCTTATTCATGAAGAGAACTGTTGTTATTTTATTTCTTATTATTCTATTGGAATAACCTGTATACGCGGTCTACCCTATACTTGGTGACATTCTTCTATTATTCTGTTGGAACATCTTGTCTGTGTATTTTACACCGGACCTGGTTCCGTTTTTATTATTATTCTGTTGGAACATCATGTCTGTGTGTTTTACACTGGACCTGGTTCCGTCTTGTTATTATTCTGTTGGAACATCCTGTCAGTGTGTTTTACACCGAACCTGGTTCCATTATTTATTATTCTGTTGGAACATCATGTCTGTGCATTTACGCCGGACCTGGTTCTATTATTTATTATTCTGTCAGAATATCAAGTCTGTGCGTTTGTGCCGGACCTGGTTTCATTATTTATTATTCTGTTAGAATAACCTGTCGGTGCGGTCTATCGCATGCCGGGTGATTTCTTTTGTTATTCCATTCTTTATTATACTCAGTTGGTTAAGTTTTAAATTCTATACTCCATGAAATTAGTGGAATATCCTTGATAATTGCGGTTCATCCAGTATCTTTTCATGAAAATATTCTTCTAAGCATTCTTGAATTTTACTCCACAAAGCAGTATCATGTTGACAATTTGGACGTTGTTAATTCTTGGATAAATTAATTCTTGAACTTGTTTTATTGAATTCTTATATCATTGTCATCATCCTCATGTTTATAAAATGTTGAAAGTCATCTGTGGCCTGTAGTGCATATATCGACTTGGTATGATTATGACTAGGAATTATTCGGTATAATCATGACCGTAATGTTACAAATGATGTGGTAAAAGTCCTCATTGGCCCGTAGTGCATTGATGGACAGTTGTTGGCATGATCATGACCATTAATAAGTACACAAATATTCTTGGCCCGTAGTGCATGGATAATTGTGGTCGTGATACTAAAAAATATCCTTGGTCGTAGTGCAGGGGTGATTCGATGACGTGGATTATTTTATTAAGCTGAGTCCCAGCGATAACAGTGTTGAAAAACCTTTTAAATCATAGAAGATAGTAGATTTTATTCTCTACTTGACTCTTTTAATGGATTGCTTGTTCCGCTGCATTTAAACTTGATGTTCGTTATATTTTATCAGTTTAACACTGTTGAAGGCTAATGATAATTTATTCTGCATTATTTTAGTCATAATATTTCTTACTGGGCTAGTTGAGCTCACCCATTCTTTCACTGTTCTCTTCAGGAAATGAGAATATAGCTGGGATGAGTAGGGGAACGGAGTGATGGACCAAATGATAGTCTTAGTAGTCCTCACTATTCTATTAAATAGTGTGACAATAATTATAATGAGGACTTCTTTTGAGTTTGTATAGTCTCTAGTAGACAATAATTGTATTCAAACTCACAGTTATGTTTTGTCGTATTGTACACGATAGTTGTATTAGTAAGTTGTATTTGTATTCTGTACCATGTATCTGACGACCCATGATGGGTGATGTATACCTAATTTTGCGGGCGTCACAGAGGGTGTTTGTCAATAACTTATAAGTTGGTCAAACTAACTTATAAGTCATTTGTTATTATTTAGTGTTTGACAATAACATAAATTTTAATTTTTTTTTACTTATAAGGGGTTAAATGCAAAGTCGACCACTGAACTTTTCTGATATTTGGGTATTGAGCCCCTTTCTTTTGGTCAACGCAAACTGAGCCCCTTTCTATTCAAAAATTTAGACTTTGAACCCCTACGCGCCACATGTGCGTTGACCTGCTGACGTGCCCCTTTCTATTCAAAAATTTAGACTTTGAACCCCTAGGCGCCACATTTGCGTTGACCTGCTGACGTGACACACGTGGTGCCTACGTGGCAGGCCTGACATGGTATTTAATATTGTAATTTGACACGTGTCCGTTGCTGATGTGGCGTCTTTTGAATTTTTTCCAAAAATTACCTCTCCAAAGATTTGAACTCGCAACCTCACATTTAGAATTTTGGTCATATGACAACTGGAGCAACATGAGCCAATTGTTAATATTTTGTAAGGATTAATATTTATATCAAAACATGAGATTTCTCCCATATATTCCATAACTAATTGTAATAATAATAATAATAATAATAATAATAACAATAATAATAATTGTAGTACTAATAATAATAATAATAATAATAATAATAACAATAACAATAACAATATATATTTAGTTTAATGTAGAGATTTAAGATGAGTATATATATATATATATATATATATATATATATATATATATATATATATATATATATATATATATATATATATATACGGTCCGGCTCTAAAGCGAACCTTAAAGAGCAAACCAAAGACGAACCGTCGTCTTTGGTGTCTATGGTGACGGTTCGATCCGTCGCCATAGACACCAAAGACGACGGTTCGTCTTTAGTTCGCTCTTTAAGGTTCGCTTTAGAGCATCTCCGTATATATATAAATATATATATATGGTAATAGAATTTAAGCTTCCACTGAGTCAATCTAATTTATTAGTTAACTAAACTATTGTCATAACTTGTAGCGGTAGACAGTGTAGCACATGAGCAAATGAGCAAATGAGGGGCAAATGAGTAATTTGTCATGTCGCTACAGCCTGTAGCGGTAGGGGAAAATCTATTTCAAACCGTGTCATCCAATGTTGCGATCAACGGTATAGATTATGGTTGTTGAAATAGTACTCGTGACAACCAATTGCCAAGCATGTTGGTTCCGGGCCTCCGACCTAAATAAACTTAACCTCATCAAACCTGATATTATATCTATGCTTTCCAATGTTTCCTATTTGTAGATGGAAGTAAGATATACTTACAAGTACTCCCTCACTCCGAGAATGAAAGTGATGATTGATTTTATGCAAATTTTAAAAAAATGCCAAATGTTAAAATTATTCATATTTAAATTCTCAACTAATTGCATATTTTTCTATACATTACTAGTGATATTATATAAATAATAAAAATATGACATTTAATACTAAGGATATTACGCACAAATTATTGTAAAAAAAATTAAATTATTTAATATAAGTAAATATTTAACTTGAGATTACATAAAATAATAAGAACTTTTATTCTTAAACGGAGGGAGTAACTTAAATCAAGAACATATTTTTATGTCAAAAAATAAAACATAAAAAAAAAATAGTAATGGTATACCCCTAGCTATTCCTAGTTCTCCTTTTATTTTTTTTCCAAATATATTATAAAATTAAATTATAATACTATCAATTCTAAGAGAAAATATAAAAGATGAAGAAAAATTTATTATGTTTTATGAACTAAAACAGAATAAATTTATTTAAAAATGACTTAGAAGTCATTCCTAATAAGTTAGTTTGACCCATATTAATGTAATATCAATTTTATCCCTATTTTATTTATTTTTTTTTAAAAAAAAACTAATTTGTAAAAAAGAAAAGTAAGATGCAATGTCACTTTAATTGGCGTTAAAATTTTTATTTTTATTTTTTATAGCTGAAGTCTTATATACTGCTTCATTTCCAACGTCGATGACAGAGAATAAATATACAAAAATATTGATGTTTGTAAACAAGTACAAGAGATCAAAAAAATTAAAAAAAAGAAAGATTCTAACGTCAATTAAAGTGATATTATATCTTACTTCTTTTTTACGTATTCGCTTTATAAAAAATTTAAAAAAAATTACAATACCACTTAGTTTGGCATTGGATCATATCTTTATTTTTTCTAAATTTCTTTAAAAAAATAAAATCGTTTTAGAAAATATTAAAATATTTTTTTTAAATTCATTTTTATAAAACAAATAAACGACATGAAACTAAAACAACTCATAAGTCATAAATTAAAATAAACACTCAACTATCTCGCAAATAATATACTTAAAAAATAAGAATATTTCTTCAGGACCCTATTATTGTCCATTGAAGAGGAATTGCATATTGATTTCCAGAACTGCAATGCAGGTATCAAAAGCCAGGAAAAAAGTGGGCGCTTCCTCTCTCTCTTGGGTTTCTGTTCTCTAATGGAAACATTAACTTTTCTGCAACTATCGTCTCTTCCCCTTCTTACCTTCCAATCTTTTATCCTAAATCTAAAGACCTATCTTCTATCAGCAGAAGGATTCTTCGATTCTCCATCTCTCCCAAGAGTAAGCTCTATCGATTTCCTTCAATTTTTCCCAATTTCTGTTGATTATTTTCTAACAAACCCACCCTTTTCCCCCCTAGATAACGGCAACGAATCGGAGCTTCGATCGGACTCTAATGATTCAAGTCTCGTCCCAATCCTCAGTAATCGTACTCTTTCCAAGGTAATTTACAAATTTTTTTCTGAGATTAATGATTGAGTAACTTATATTTAGGATTTGAGTTTGATATTGGGAATTAGGGTTTAGATCAGGATATTTGTGGGGTATTTTAGGGTGCGACGATGGGATTGGTTCTGAGTGCAGCTAACGTTAGAGGTTAGAAAATTGTACAGAACTGTAATTTAAGAGATCATGTTGGTGTCCTCTCAAAAGTTGCTTCTGAGTACAAATCTAATACAGTAATACTCTTCATTCTTTGTATTTATGATTTATCTGTATGTTCCATTCGTGGGCCATCACTTGTACTTTCGGCTTTTTGAGAGGGCGTGTGTGTGTAGGGGTGTTGGCGGCTGGTTTCGTTCCACTTATCGTTTTAGTTGTGTAACTAATTATAATAATCTACTTCCACTACAGGTGACGATGTTATGGATCGTGAGGGAAAAGAAATAACTGGAGTTGAAGTTGGAGACTTACGATCTGTCATATTTGGGTTACAGAGGTTTGATCCGACAGAGATGAGCAATGAAAATTCAGATGAACCAAATACGTCAGAACTGAATGCTACAGTTGAAAAGATACTTGTATTTCGACATGGACAAAGATCGGCCTAGGATAACAAGAAGCTGGAGATCAATCCAAAGGATATATCAGATGGACGTGATCTCAGTCCATCGTCTGTCACTTTTGATCCGGGTCTTGATGAAGCATCATACTTATCTTGGGTCGAGAAGTTCAAGGATGCATCACAAGCAACTAACAATCCTGTCTTGGAGTTGGAAAACAGGAGAAGCTTACCTGAAGAGAGGCATCTCAAAGCTGAGGCTGCAAAGAAGAAATCAGAGGATAAGAAATTGGCCAAGTGGGAAGCTCTTGGATACAGATCATTGTCAGTCAAGGATCCTGTTTGCCCTGCAAATATGGATATTATGTCAGATTCTGGTTATGTTCAGTTTTTCTATGGGGACTGTACACAACCGTCGAAAGTTTGTCCATCGGAGCCTACAATCATATTCAGGTAACTAGCTTCCCAGATTGCTTGTACATCATCTTTGCTTCTTTATTTGGTTTGTCTCTTCATGTGCTAGCGGGGCTTTCTTGAGTTGTGTTAAGCATGACGCACATTGTTGGGCTCATTAGGTTAAGCTTTTGGAGCAATTGGTAACTTGATGTGATGTCAAAACATTCAATGAGTTACTTGAGCTTGTTTGTTTTTCTAGAATGCATGCTCAAATTATTCATCAGCAATATCACTTTTTTTGTGCAGTTGTGTTGATGATTCTGGAAACTAGGGCCATGGGCGTCTGTTTGATGCTCTGGCCAAACTCTCAGCAAGTATCCCCAGTGCATATGAACAAGCTTCTGAAGTTGGGGATCTTCATCTGGGTGATCTCCATCTTATAGAAATTACAGGTGAGCATCTTACCATGTGCTTTTCAAACTTCATAACTTGTTGTCTAAAGTCTCTTTGCTTTTTATTTAATTTTTAAGTTAGGATGATTATCATAGTGGATCAGTAGAGGAGACTAAAAAATTTAGTAAAGACATACAAGCAAGACATTCTTCATGCCTTGTTGTCTAAAGTGGCTCTTCTTTCCTCTTTTGTTGTTTAGAACTTTAGTTATAATCTTTTCCTTTCATTTATTCTTGTTTTTATTATTACTTCTGAAACCAACTGTGCACGTGCAGAGGACCATAATGAACAGAGTAAAAATGGTAATACTCCTCAGGGGGTGGTTCTGGTCGTTGTGTAATCTTACAATCCTAGGCGTAAAGTTCCTCGGAGCAATATATCTATGTCTGATTTGGAGCAATGCCTATCAAAAGCGTCATTTTCCGCTGCTCAAAACTATAGTATTTTTAGAATTCTGAACTTATCAGAAAGTTTGCGCATCTTTTTTTCTACTGATCTGGGAAACAAATCAAACAATGTTCACTTTCTTGCTTTTAGTATGTGTATTTCTTTCAAAATAAATAATTTATGGATCTTTCCCACATTCTTTATTTATCTTAATTTGTTGACTTTGTTTCTGTAGCACCTTGTGTAGTTGTGTATGGAATTCCATTGCTGAATTTAGAACCACTTGAATTGTGATAATATTCTCAACATACACATGTAATATGTTTGTTGTAAGACGCTGAAAAACCTGTTTCTTCCTCTCTGTATCCAGGGCTTATGAGAACATTCTCATCCATTTAATCACTCGAAATATTACACTTTTTTTTTTCTTATTGTTTTTCCGCGTACATTTGCAACTACCTAACATCTTTGTATTTCTTTAACAAAGCTTCAATCAACATTCCACGAATTGGATATCTAGATGGATCAGATTGATCAGAATGGTATACTGTCGAACGACTTTTACGAAAGTATGCTGCCATATATGGTGTAAAGATATTTGTGTAAGCCTCTCCCTCTTCTTGTGTAAATAATGATATAATCTCCAACTAACTAGAAAGATTATTGTATATGAATCCCATTGGAAAAGTTAGCAGAGGACTGCTTAGCACTCTTAGACTAGGTGTAACTAGATTGATATTATCCACATCTCACATAACATACATAGCTACATATGCACACGATAATACTCATGCATATGAGTTTGAATTTCGTAATGATGTTATTTTATTTTTCGCAGGTATTATTTTCGGCGTTCTGCTTGAGGGAAAGTGATGTTGATATTCCTGTATGTTGAAGGAGATATGATGGATGGATGCATGTCATTTTGACTTTCTGCCCTAGGTTTGCCTGCTCACTGGGCATATGTTAGTGCTGAAGAGAGTGAACTGTGAAGTAAAATGTATATTGTGGATTATTTTTAGTTTACCAAATTTGCACGCATATCATAATGCTTGGATTTTTATTATTTAATTCTTATTTTAAAAAATTCAAAAAGAAAGAAAATCATTATTAACGAAGAAAGGCACATTCTATTATTTCATTTCATGTTTTTTTTGTCATACCTTCTGCAGGGGTTCATGGCAGTCTTGATCAATTGTTCAGAACTATTTTAGCTGATGCATAGATCCACGATATTAACTTTCATGGAATTGGTCCAATATCCGCTAATGGGAATGTGGAAGCAGCTCATGCTGCTAGTTCTCAGGAGGCAGCACCAAGAGCGAGTGATGAAGGAACGTTCTTGTCTAATTTGCTACATCAGATCATGCCCATTGTATCTCAAAACATAACTGAGACAAATAGTTCATCTGTAGAGGGAGTGGATGTTATAGAAGATAGAACCATGCAAGTATCTTCAGTACAAGTAAGCTTTACACAATATTGGAGGATCCAAATGTAAAGCTGGGTAATCTGGTGTTGAAACAAAGTAACCTTGAGCAATCAAGTGCAAAGATTTATATACGACTGTCTGAAGAATTTTGTACATATGTGCAGGCTCATCAGGATAATTCAGATAGAGGGACCTCCTCGCGCCGCCGGAACAACCCCCATCTCCGGATAGCTCAAAAAGGTAAAAGGTGTTTTCTTCATTTGTTTTATTTTATATCTAAACTTATATTTTCCTTGGTTGTCTTTGAGGGAACGAGGCCGTTGTTGCCTTGGATGCTACTAAATGGAACACCTGGAATTTTTTAATTAAAACTTGAGAAGTTTGAAGTAATCCATGCTTGCTCTGGACATGTTTTAGTTTTTAAGTATAGTTTGCCACTACTGGTAGGCTTGTTGTCCAAAGAAGGAACCTGTCTATGGCTTTTAAAGTGGGAAAGAGGTGGGTAGTCTACATTTTGAAACCTACAAACTGGATCTTTGAATTGGTGATTATACAAGTTTAAAATGAACACCACAATTTGAGTAAAGTAGATGGTGGTCCTGCGTATGAAGTCGTGTGTTAGGTCCATTCGGAGCAGGTGAACCTTAGGTAGGAATACCTGAGAATAATAACCGCAGTGATTAGGATAAGTACTAACTCACATAGAGTTAGTTGGTCGGTAAGATTCAAAGACGAATCTCGGCGAGCTATAAGATACAGAGTTTCTTAACTCTGATAATAAAGATTGAACAGTAGTGGTGAGTAGATAGAGTCTAAAAGACTAAAAGTATAGTGATAGGAGATCGTAAAACAAAACGATCATAGAATAGAAATGAATCGTATTATATACGATGAGATCACCCCGTGATCTGATATGGATTAAGTGAATGTTAGACAAGTCTGCGGCAAGAATATTGTGTGTCAGTGGTACTATGAATTGGTACAGAGTCAGGAAAGGATTATGAATACGAGTTGAATGAAATTCGTATTGAGAATGTAGTTAGGATTAAGTGGGGATTTCAATTGAGGACTCATGTCAGCAGCTAAGTTGTATGATTCTTCGTATGGGAGTTGAATTGTACTTGGTGTAAAAATTACTTAGTTTCTAGCACTGATAATCATTGAAATGTCTGTGTCGTGCTATTTGCTATATGCGTGTTGAGAAGGTGATTCTTTTCTCATGTGTATAACAGATAGATAGGTTATAGGTAGAGAATATCAGGGTAAGTACGAGTTCTTAAAACTCATACTTATGGTACTTTCGTGACTCATAGTTATATGAAATGTTTATGAACCCCTCAGCGAATGGACGCCAAAGGTCTGTCTAGGACAAGTTCTTAAACTCATATGATTGTGGTAAGTTCCTAAACTCATAAGTGTGGTAAGTTTGATGAACTGGGTATAGTTTCGTGTGAATGGAGTATTAAGGATAATAGGAACAGATAGACTATTTAAGCAAATGATTATTAGTGGAGATATTGGTTTTTCAAAATTCCTAGCTATGCTAAACTTCGAAATTTTGACATCAAGCTAAATACGGACAATGTGCTTTTAAAAAAAATGTAGACTCATAATCATTTTTGAAACGGTTTAAAGTACAGTCTATGCTACTCATTTTGGCTAGAAAATAATGATTTGAAATATTAAAATATATTTTTATTTATCACTTATGTACCATGTAACCTGGTGCAGAGATGATAAAAAGCTGATGGAGTTATAAATGCAGGAATACTTAGTGTTGAATTGATCTAAAATTGTTGTTCCACTATTGTATGATGTGTTATGACAAAGTCATATAATGACGGCATCCTCAAACAGACTGTTAATATAGTATGGCATCATGACGTCATTCTCAAAAATATTTTCAAAAAAATTTTAATTTGCCAACAGGGTTTGGCTACACATAAATAATTTGATTGAATTGAATTATTGATATGAGTTTACGCTATTCAATTCAGCTAGACCAATGTATGAAAACTCTAAGAGTTCTTTGAAAACTTTTCCGAACCAAATTATTTTTGTGCGAAATCCAATAAGACTTATGTAAAAGTTTATGCGCCCAAGGCGGATGCGAGAAACAGATCAGACCGGCAGTACTTAATAAGTACAGGGCATATCGGGCTAATTACCCACTATGTCCGTAAGTTATAACTGTTTGCGGATGAATATCCATAAAACATTTGCGAAAATGACAGACAATAGTTTGTAAAACCCCTCAGCACAATTTCAAAATTTTTACTCTTGTGAGAGGTGTATTGGGTAGCATGTGATGATAAGAATGAACGGTGTATGGTGTATATATGGTGTAAGGTGTAAGGTAAATTTCGGAGACGAAATTTTTAGAAGAAGGGGTGAATGTGACAACCCGAGAATTTAGAAAAATATTTTAGATTTTAATTAATTAATTTAAGGTTCAATATTAGAATCTAGACAGAAAATAAGTGTATACGTTTGATATTTTTAATAAGGAATTTTGAGTATTTCAAAATTCTGTGAAGGATTTAGGTGAATTATTCAGGATTAAGTGTATATGTGTTTACATTCTGTGTATATGGACATTTATGTGTTCAGTATGTGGTCAAGGGTCAAGGGTTGACCAGATAAATTTTATCAGTGTCAAACCCTAATATGATTAAGAACGTCAACGTTCGGTTAGAAAACCCTAGCAATGGATAAGAAACCCTATAAATCGGTTCTGAAACCCTAATTTCGGTTCTGGGTATTCGAAACTCTAATTCGGAAGTTGGAAACCCTAAATTGGGAACTTAATAGCGTAAGTGTAAATAATTATAATATTAATTTGGGTAAAGCTTAATTAATTAGCAAACCCTAATTTCTAATTTAGAAAAAAATTATTATTTTTATTTAAAAACCCTAATTCTGGGTTATAAACCCGAATGACCATTTTGAACCTAATTACTTAATTAGCAATTTTAATTAGGATATATTAATCCTAATTAGCAAGATTGAATTATGATTAGTAAACTTTAATATAATTAGAAAACCCTAATTATAATTTAGAAATATTAATTTTCTATTTCGAAAATCGAAATTTGGAAATCTTAGAAATTAAATTCCAAATATTTTAGGGTTAAACCCTAAACCCTAAGGGTTTGGACAATTTACTAATATGCCATTAAATTTGTATGCAAAAAGACTAGAATACCCCTTTTTATTTTTTTTGTAATAAATGGGTGTGTAGATTTTGACTTTAGGTGACTTGTTCATCAAAACCTAACCCTAGCCAAGTGCATTATATCTTAGCAAATCTCAGCAAATCTTTGCCAACTAGATACATTGAATCATATCACTTTTATAAATTTAGAGGGAGAAAATGCATACTTTAATTTTCATTATTCCAAGCCCATTCTCTCTCTTCAATTTCGAGATTTAGAGTGAGAAAGAGTGAGAAACCAAGCCATGATCAAGCTTTAGCAATCCAATAACAGATCATGAGGTCAGAAATCAAAGATCAAGGCAAGAAAGGTATAAACCCAAATTTTTTTTGAAATCAGTGATCTTTTGTTAGATGTTATAAGTTAGTGGTTAAAATTGTGTATTAAGATATTAATAAGTGATCTGGGTTGTTGGATCATGGATCCATAACATCTAGATGCACGAAATCATGTTTTAAACAAATCTGGAAAATTGGAAAATAATGGCCTGACAGTTAAATGTCAGAGGCCTTAATTCTTTATGTGTTAGATGTTTTGTGTGTTTTATGTTTTGAATCTGTTCTATGACATGAGGACTGTGATTTGAAACTAGAATCAGGGTTGGATCAAGTCTAGATCTTTAGTTATACTCGGTCAAAACTCGTTGACCGTTCACGGAAAACGAATTCTGGGCAGCCCAGAATTCCAGAAACGGTCTGACAAGAAATTCTAGCCTTCTGATCTTGCTGTGTGTTGGTGTTTAGGCCATGTTGTTGTTTTGGTGTTGTAGTATAACATAAGGACTACACAATCGTGCCCTTAGATAACCTATATCTTTATCAGATTCATAAATAACCTTGGTCAAAGTATCGTTGACCGACTGCTCGTGACGAAATTTGGAAAACCCAGAAATCGTGAAGAACAGCTTCTGACAACACTTTGACCGGCCTTGATCTCTCAACTGTTGTGTTGTTTGAGTGCAATAGTGTTATAAACTTGTGCTATGACATATGTACTATCATTTTGTATCATACAAACACTTAGAACATGACCTGTGACCGAATCAATCAAGGTTCAAAAGTAGACCCTCGATACTGCTTGAGTTTTTGGGCAACCCAGAAACTCAAGAACAGCGTTGTCAGAAGATTAAGAGGCTTTGATCTCTCTGATTCCGTGTAGTATGTCCATGAACTTAGTTGGTAGTTGTTGTATTACATTAGTACTACATTTTTCATGCTGAAAATATCCCAGAAACATGTTAGATAAGAAGTTATAACCGGTCAAAGTGTGTATCTCGAACACTGACACGGTGTTCTGGGTTTGTTGAAGAACAGCCCAAGAACACCATTAGCGATGAATTTGTCGCCTATTGTACTTTTAGCGACACTTAATTACGAAAATTAATTATTTTTAATAAATAAATCGAAATAAATGGTTTTTAATTATTAAAAATACAAAATAAATTCTGAAAAATTATTTTAAAGTCCGAAAAATAGTTTTTATTTATTTTGAGTATATTTCATAAATATTTAATATTTTTGGAATATAAATGGTATTTAATTTATTCAATTATAATATTAAATAAATTATTTAAAAATTATTTTAATTCAAAAAAATAATATTATGGTATAAGAAAATATTTAAAGATATTTTCAGTGACTTTTAATATTTTGTGATGAATTTCATTAATTAATTAATATTAATGATAGGTAATTTATTTAATAAATATATTAAATAAATTATGAAAAAATAGAATTAATGATTTAAAAATCATATAAAAATGATTTAAGTGTTGTAAAAATATTTTAAGTTATAAAATATAACTTTTGATATTTTGTCATGAAAATATTAATATTTTAATCTTAATAGCAATTAACGGATAATGAATTTAAGTATTTAAAAATCATATAAAGGTGATTTTAAAATATTAAAAATACTTTGTGATATTATAAATATATTATAATATTATGACATGTATTTCATTAATATTTGATAATAAATAAATATTAATGATAAAGGAATTATGTGGTATTTAATTCATTTAAATACGAGTTTAATGATTGAAAAATCTTGATAAATAGTAATAATTATCTGAAAATTATTACGAACTTATGAAAAATATTTTGACTGATATTAAAATTATATGAGATAATTGTTAAGCGTTTAGACAGAGTTTAATTGAACTTAAACTCGACGATTGTCCGACTAGACCGTCGGGATGTCAGAATTATACCGAATTCGACTCATACTGTAATAGTTTGACTTGAGGGTAAGTTTTCTGTGTTTTATAGACTGATAGAATTATGTGATACTGTGTTTAGGTTATTTTAAATATTATGATGATATTATTCTAATTTGTATATCGATATTATGTATATATTAGGTTCAGACAAAGCTTATTAAATTGTGTAACGGTAATCAACGGTTCATGCAAGTTTTACTTAACTCTACTAAGAGTTGTTTCATTGAGATATGCTTATGGTTAATCATTGCTGATTGCCATTGTAGAATTGTACTCTATACATATTGCATGTATAAGTCAGGTATGAAAGGCTGATCACCTTCATTACCATTCGGTCCAAATATATTTATTCATGTTAAATACTTGTTCAGTCAAAAGTTTGTTCCTGCTAGTTCATAATTATATTGTTGAATTATAGACAGCTTATTATTCAGATTCTTTTATTCATGATATATCGTTAAATAATATTTAAACTTGCTGGGCAACCTTCATGCTCACCCTTGCTATATCATAATTAACATTGCAGATTAAGAAACATATGTCGGATACAAGTAAGGACCAGACCAAGTCCAGATTGGATAAAATGTGCAGCTAATTTGTAATAGTATAGTTTGATAATAATGTTATATGTTAGATAAGTTATGAGTTGTGTATAAGTTAAGGTTACTCGATTTTGGGGAAAAGTGTGTAAAGTGTGTTGTATAAACAATTTATGTTTATATCTTCCGCAATAGTTATAGAATAATTGTAATAGTGTTAGATTGATTGTACCGAATTCGCGGTGATTTGGGACCCGAATTCGGGGCTTTCACAGTTGGTATTAGAGCTGTTGGTTATGAACCTTAGGTAGGAATACCTGATAATAATAACCACAGTGATTAGAATAAGTACTAACTCACATAGAGTTAATTAGTCACTAAGATTCAAAGACGAATCTCGGTGAGTTATAAGATACAGAGTTTCCTAACTCTGATAATAAAGATTGAACAGTAGTGGTGAGTAGATAGAGTCTAAAAGACTAAAAGTATAGTGATAGGAGATCGTAAAACAAAACGATCATAGAATAGAAATGAATCGTATTATATACGATGAGATCACCCCGTGATCTGATATGGATTAAGCGAATGATAGACAAGTTTGCGGCAAGGATATTGTGTGTCAGTGGTACTATGAATTAGTACAGAGTCAGGAAAGGATTATGAATACGAGTTGAATGAAATTCGTATTTAGAATGTAGTTAGGATTAAGTAGGGATTTCAATTGAGGACTCATGTCAGCAGCTAAGTTGTATAATTCTTCGTATGGGAGTTGAATTGTACTTGGTGTAAAAATCACTTAGTTTCTGGCACTGATAATCATTGAAATATCTGTGTCGCGCTATTTGCTATATGCTTGTTGAGAAGGTGATTTTTTTTCTCTTGTGTGTAACAGATAGATAGGTTATAGGTAGAGAATATCAGGTTAAGTACGAGTTCTTAAAACTTATACATATGGTACTTTTGTGACTCATAGTTATATGAAATGTTTATGAACCCCTCAGCGAATGGACGCCAAAAGTCTGTCTAGGACAAGTTCTTAAACTCATATGATTGTAGTAAGTTCCTAAACTCATAAGTATGGTAAGTTTGATGAACTGGGTATAGTTTCGTGTGAATGGAGTATTAAGGATAATAGGAATAGATAGACTATTTAAGCAAATGATTATTAGTGGAGATATAGGTTTTTCAAAATTCCTAGCTATGGTAAACTTCAAAATTTTGACATCAAGCTAAATACGCACGATGTGCTTTTAAATAAAAATGTAGACCCGTAATCATTTTTGAAATGGTTTAAAGTACAGTCTATGCTACTCATTTCGGCTAGATAATAATGATTTAAAATATCAAAATATATTTTTATTTATCACTTATGTACTATGTAACCTGGTGTAGAGATGATTAAAAGTTGATGGAGTTATAAATGCAGGAATGCTTAGTGTTTAATTGATCTAAAATCGTTGTTCCACTATTGTATGATGTGTTATGACAAAATCATATAATGATGGCATCCTCAAACGGACTGTTAATACAGTACAACATTATGACGTCATTCTCAAAAATATTTTCAAAAAAATTTTAATTTGCCAACGGGGTTTGGCTACACATAAATAATTCGATTGAATTGAATTATTGATATGAGTCTACGCTATTCAATTCAGCTAGACCAATGTTATGAAAACTCTAAGAGTTCTTTGAAAACTTTCCCGAACCAAATTGTTTTGGTGCGGAATTCAATAAGACTGAGGTAAAAGTTTATGCGCCCAAGGCGGATACGAGAAACAGATTAGACCAGCAGTACTTAATAAGTACATGGCATATCGGGCTAATTACCCACTATGTCCGTAAGTTATGACGGTTTGCGGATGAATTTTCATAAAAAATTTGCGAAAATGACAGACAATAGTCTGTAAAACCCCTCAGCATAATTTCAAAATTTTTACTCTTGTGAGAGGTGTATTGGGTAGCATGTGATGATAAGAATGAACGGTGTATGGTGTATATATGGTGTAAGGTGTAAGGTAAATTTCGGAGACGAAATTTTTAGAAGAAGGGGTGAATGTGACAACCCGAGAATTTAGAAAAACATTTTAGATTTTAATTAATTAATTTAAGGTTCAATATTAGAATCTAGATAAAAAATAAGTGTATACGTTTGATATTTTTAATAAGAAATTTTGAGTATTTCAAAATTCTGTGAAGGATTTAGGTGAATTATTCAGGATTAAGTGTATATGTGTTTACATTCTGTGTATATGGACATTTATGTGTTCAGTATGTGGTTAAGGGTCAAGGGTTGACCAGATAAATTTTATCAGTGTCAAACCCTAATATGATTAAGAACATCAACGTTCGGTTAGAAAACCCTAGCAATGGATAAGAAACCCTATAAATCGGTTTTGAAACCCTAATTTCGGTTCCGGGTATTCGAAACCCTAATTCGGAAGTTGGAAACCCTAAATTGGGAACTTAATGGCGTAAGTGTAAATAATTATAATATTAATTAGGGTAAAGCTTAATTAATTAGCAAACCCTAATTTCTAATTTAGAAAAAAATTAATTTTTTTTATTTAGAAACCATAATTCTTGGTTATAAACCCGAATGACCATTTTGATCCTAATTGTTTAATTAGCAATTTTAATTAGGATATTATAATACTAATTAGCAAGATTGAATTATGATTAGTAAACTTTAATATAATTAGAAAATCCTAATTATAATTTAGAAATATTAATTTTCTATTTCGAAAACCGAAATTTGGAAATCCTAGAAATTAAATTCCAAATATTTGAGGGTTAAACCCTAAACCCTAAGAGTTTGGGCAATTTACTAATATGCCATTAAATTTGTATGCAAAAAGACTAGAATACCCCTTTTTATTTTTTTGTAATAAATGGGTGTGTAGGTTTTGACTTTAGGTGACTTGTTCATCAAAACCTAACCCTAGCCATGTGCATTATATCTCAGCAAATCTCAGCAATTATTTGCCTGTTAAATACATTGAATCATCACTTTTATAGATTAAGAGAGAGAAAAGGCATACTTTAATTTTTATTTTTCCAAGCCCATTCTCTCTCTTCAATTTTGAGATTTAGAGTGAGAAACCAAGCCATGATCAAGCTTTAGCAATCCAATAACAGATCATGAGGTCAGAAATCAAATATCAAGGCAAGAAAGGTATAAACCCAAAATTTTTTTGAAATCAGTGATCTTTTGTTGGATGTTATAAGTTAGTGGTTAAAATTGTGTATTAGGATGTTAATAAGTGATCTGGGTTGTTGGATCATGGATCCATAACATCTAGATGCACGAAATCATGTTTTAAACAAATCTGGAAAATTGGAAAATAATGGCCTGACAGTTAAATGTCAGAGGCCTTAATTCTTTATGTGTTAGATGTTTTATGTGTTTTATGTTTTGAATCTATTCTATGACATGAGGACTGTGACTTGAAACTAGAATCAGGGTTGGATCAAGTCTAGATCTTTAGTTATACTCGGTCAAAACTCGTTGACCGTTCACGGAAAACGAATTCTGGGCAGCCCAGAATTCCAGAAACGGTCTGACAAGAAATTCTAGCCTTCTGATCTTGCTGTGTGTTGGTGTTTAGGCCATGTTGTTGTTTTGGTGTTGTAGTATAACATAAGGACTACACAATCGTGTCCTTAGATCACCTATATCTTTATCAAATTCATAAATAACCTTGGTCAAAGTATCGTTGACCGACTGCTCTTGACGAAATCTGGAAAATCCAAAAATCGTGAAGAACAGCTTCTGACATCACTTTGACCGGCCTTGATCTCTCAACTGTTGTGTTGTTTGAGTGCAATAGTGTTATAAACTTGTGCTATTACATATGTACTATCATTTTGTATCATACAAACACTTAGAACATGACCTGTGACCGGATCAATCAAGGTTCAAAAGTAGACCCTCGACACTGCTTAAGTTTCTAGGCAACCCAGAAACTCAAGAACAGCGTTGTCAGAAGATTCAGAGGCTTTGATCTCTCTGATTTCGTGTAGTATGTCCATGAACTTAGTTGGTAGTTGTTGTATTACATTAGTACTACATTTTTCATGCTGGAGATATCCCAAAAACATGTTAGACAAGAAGTTATAACCGGTCAAAGTGTGTATCTCGAACACTGACATGGTGTTCTGGGTTTGTTGAAGAACAGCCCAAGAACACCATTAGCGACGGATTTGTCGCCTATGGTACCTTTAGCGACACTTAATTACGAAAATTAATTATTTTTAATAAATAAATCGAATTAAATGGTTTTTAATTATTAAAATTACAAAATAAATTCTGAAAAATTATTTTAGAGTCTGAAAAATAGTTTTTATTTATTTTGAGTATATTTCATAAATATTTAATATTTTTGGAATATAAATGGTATATAATTTATTTAATTATAATATTAAATAAATTATTTAAAATTTATTTTAATTCATAAAAAATAATATTATGGTATAAGAAAATATTTAAAGATATTTTTAGTGACTTTTAATATTTTGTGATGAATTTTATTAATTAATTATTATTAATGATAGTTAATTTATTTAATAAATATATTAAATAAATTATCAAAAAATAGAATTAATGATTTAAAAATCATATAAAAATGATTTAAGTGTTGTAAAAATATTTTAAGTTATAACATATAACTTTTGATATTTTGCCATGAAAATATTAATATTTTAATCTTAATAGCAATTAACGGATAATGAATTTAAGTATTTAAAAATCATATAAAGGTGATTTTAAAATATTAAAAATACTTTGTGATATTATAAATATATTATAATATTATAACATGTATTTTATTAATATTTGATAATAAATAAATATTAATGATAAAGGAATTATGTGGTATTTAATTCATTTAAATACGAGTTTAATGATTGAAAAATCTTGATAAATAGTAATAATTATCTAAAAATTATTACGAACTTATGAAAAATATTTTGACTGATATTAAAATTATATGAGATAATTGTTAAGCGTTTAGACAGAGTTTAATTGAACTTAAACTCGACGATTGTCCGACTAGACCGTCGAGATGTCAGAATTATATCGAACTCGACTCATACTGTAATAGTTTGACTTGAGGGTAAGTTTTTTGTGTTTTATAGACTGATAGGATTATGTGATACTGTGTTTAGGTTATTTTAAATATTATGATGATATTATTCTAATTTGTATATCGATATTATGTATATATTAGGTTCAGACAAAGCTTATTAAATTGCGTAACGGTAATCAACGGTTCAGGCAAGTTTTACTTTACTCTACTAAGAGTTGTTTCATTGAGATATGTTTATGGTTAATCATTACTGATTGTCATTGTAGAATTGTACTCTGTACATGTTGCATGTATAAATCAGGGATGAAAAGCTTATCACCTTTATTACCATTCGATCCAGATATATTTGTTCATGTTAAATACTTGTTCAGTCAAAAGTTTGTTCCTGCTAGTTCACAATTATATTGTTGAATTATAGCTAGTTTATTATTCAGATTCTTTCAATCATGATATATCGTTATATAATATTTAAACTTGCTGGGCAACCTTCATGCTCACCCTTGCTATATCATGATTAACATTGCAGATTAAGAAGCATACGTCGAATACAGGAAAGGACCAGACCAAGTCCAACTTGGATAAAATGTGCAGCTAATTTGTAATAGTATAGTTTGATAATAATGTTATATGTTAGATAAGTTATGAGTTGTGTATAAGTTAAGGTTACTCGATTTTGGGGAAAAGTGTGTAAAGTGTGTTATATAAATAATTTATGTTTATATCTTCCGCAATTGTTATAAAATGATTACAATAGTGTTAGATTGATTGTACCGGATCCGCGGTGATTTGGGACCCGAATTCAGGGCTTTCACAAAGATCCCTGCATAGCTGAATGCAATGCAGAATGTCGGCCTGCTCCAATATATCCACATAATCAGAATTTACGAGAACCTCGTCAGTCCAATGTTTCCACCCCTGAAGACGATTGGATGAGTCGGATGGGAAATGAATGGGACTGTAGGGGTACTCCTATTTTTCTATACACATACGGGGAATGCGAACAAAATAGGGAAAACTGTCTAAGCATACACAAGACGTAGCATATAGAAATAAGCTTGCTTTCTTAGGAGGTGGAAAGGCTGTACGATCATTATTCTTCACTTGCTCCTAAAAATCGTCAGAAGACCCATAAAAGGGAACTTTTCCCAGTCATTGATGAAAGGAACTTCCTTAGTAGTTTTTGGGACTATGGAACGTTCACTGGAATTGGCCTGCAACAAGAAGAACTTAACAAGAGAATTCTAGAAACAAGGAAAGAAAATGAATAAGCATTTGAAATTAAGTGCTTACCATAATAAGAGAGAAGGTATGAAACTTAAATAAGAAGACTTAACTCGGAAAAGAGAGATCACGGAAACCTGAAGGAAAAAGCAAAAAAAAGAGCACAAGCATTAGGAGTCATTCAAATAAAAATAGGGTAGAGGAAGAATGGAAAAATGTGAAGGAGGAGGTTGTGACACCCCCAAATCTAGGTACTTCATTCCCATAAGATTTGGTGTTCACTGTCTAAACATTCATTTCTAACTACCCAAATATAATAAAATTTAACAATAAACCTTCCCATTAAAGGATTACATCAATAAGTTCAATAAAATCTCCCAGGTTATCTAACCTTTAAATACAAACATCAAGTGTGGAAAATTAAATAATTACATCTCAACAATTAAAACAAAGTCTGACAATATAGAAATCACAGATTTATAAGTCTTTAACACTTGTTCATCTTTCCTTTTCCTTTACTGGTGGTAGGTTCATCGACCTTCTCAACTTTAGTTATAATGGTTATATAAGCAAGAGTGAGCAAACAAATGCTCACTTGAAGTGACAGTGAATAAAAATATCATAACAACTGCCAAATGAATAGGCTTAATAGAATTGAATAATATTTTCTATCAATGATAATCAGGAACAGAATTTGAAATATATGTATCTGAGGGTCACAAGACCACGAACTATGTCCAAAGTTATAAGTATTCTTTCAACTTAAACCTAAACAGTCATAAGACTGTAGGGACTTCTTGTACTTAGGGGGATCAGCTCTTCGTACCCATGTGATGACATCCACTGTCAACAACTCCAACTGTAGGCGACAATGAGTGAAACCCTCGGCTACAGGGATCTCCACCAGTATGGAATGATGTCATCATCGTCCTCGTGCATAGGTATCCAACACTAATACACTCACAGGACGTAAACATGGGAGCCTCTCATAGGCCTAAAATTGCCAACACAAAGGCAAACATCTGCTGTCAGTTAACACTCTTAAACTGTACATGGTAAATGATAAGAGAAATACTTACCAGCAGAAATGGGTAAAATCCTAACCAAGCCTCGGTCAAGCCCTGCGAGCGCATACGCATGCCCCTAAGGAAATAGGCAAAGGTGTAGGAGCCCCAATCATACTCTCCAATACAGTCCACATGTTGCGTGGCGCTGATCAAAGCGAATGACACCGTAGAAGAGTTATCTACTATGAAGCAGCCCCTAATGATCATTAGGAACAATCGCTGAAGAATGTGATCCCTGACTCTAACATCAGCTGATATGGGCTCACTCAATAGCCCACTCATAGCATTTACACTCAAAGGATCCGTACGGACAGTCCTGCCCTTGAGCGCCTCCGCCGAAACTCCTAACAAGGATCTGATGGTAGTCGGGGTAATATCCGCCGTGCAAGGCACTGTCGCCCCTCCAAACTCCATACTTGAAATAAATCGCCAATCCATCGGTGTCATCATCACCTCACAATTCAGTAAATGGAGAGACTGAGTCTGGTGAAACCAGCGCTCAGACAATGCCCTGAGGTAACCCCAGGGACATCGGCGGGGAAGGATGGAAAAGAATGCCCCGAATCTCCAGTCATGTACAATAGCTCTATAGTCAGGATGCAAAGCCTGGTACATAGAGTGAATGTTGAACCAGTTCCCTCGAGGCTGTGTAAAGCCAGGAACCTGCAAAATGCAGATCGACAGCAGAATCCTTTACTCCTCATCAATAGGAAAGAAGGAAGATTAAGATCTAACTTTATACCTCGTTAGCATGCAAATACATCGAGGGATGTCGACTCAAATCACCCAGAAGCTCTGGGTTTGCCACCTAAATACTTGGGAGGTCCCTACGGGGAACATGCACAGCAGGAGCGAGGTCCGTAACCAGAACATCCTCCTCCTCGTCCTCGACATCTAGTACATTAACCCGGACTGGACGTATCACCGCCTCCACCAACCGACGAGGCTGTCTAATGGAACGAGGTCGAGGCACTTCAGAAGCCCTCCTCCGTACACCAGAAGTGGTCCTGTGGGAACTACTCGGCTGATCCGGATCTATAATATCTGGACAAAAAGTTTCCAAATCACCTCAGAAGGGGTGTGGTATTTTCTAAATTTGGAGCTTTTCAAAATGCATTTTATGACTACATGCATGCATGCATTATTTTAGCATACGTCTATAGTAGAGTTAAAAATGCATGACTACTCAATGCCTACATTTTGGAAAATTTTATCATAGTTTCCTCTATAAATAGAACTATCCACATGCACATAGGCATGACTAGGTGGCCATTCAGTAGCACACCTTCCCACAATCATATACATACTATTTGTATTAAAAGAAAAAAATCAAAGTCATCAATCCATAAGGGTAGCCTAATTACCAGGATTACTTTGCTTTTTCACCTTTTCTTATTTGTCCTCAAATAGGATAAGAAATAGCAAAAAAAGGGTGCCAATTTGACTATTTTAAAAGCCAAATTTTGTCACATCATTATGTTCAGCATGGTTTAATACTAACATTTACTATGTTGAATATTTTTTATCAAGTTATTCGAGCATACATAATCACTACTACGTGCTTAGATGCATTTCATGTGATAAGTTATTTTCCAACGGATAAATACTGGAAAAGAGTACATGCATACGTTACCAGGACAGTGTAGAACACTTGTATGGTGACAGAATTTGTAGAAAGACGTCCGAACTCAGCAGATCTGAAGAAGAGCTCTCAGATTTCCTTCGCGGCACAACTTGAAAATGACTTATGAAAGCAACCTGCAGGCATTGAGTAGCCACGGCTGGCCACAGGTCCACCTACGGCTGTTGCAGGTGTACTTGCGGCACCCCTATGTGGGTCCCACCCCTCCAGTTCGGTCCAGTTTGAGTTGCAAAGGAGTTCTTACAAGCTAAAAAGGCCAAATCAGAGATAAAAATGCTACGCGATTAAGCAGAATAGCCTAAAATCCTGGTTCTTCTGGGCCCGACTATGGCTTTCATATCATTCATTGGTATTCGCCCGAACACAGGATATACTATACCAAAGATCCAAGTCGTTGCAGATCACATTCGGCAATACCGCACAGAGGTCCAATGTCGTCAATTCAGGGTCGTCACCCTAATCCTTTCAAATGTATCCCCGGCGGGGGTTACAACGCATGGTCATCTGTCCACAAACAGATCCCTGGCGGGGGTTATAAGGTATATTATCCGTTGACACACACATCAACAATGATCCAATGCGTATCCCCGGCGGGGGTTACAACGCATATTCCACTGATACACACATCAGCGACGATCCAAGAGATCCCCGGCGGGGGCTACAATGCATATTTTCCATTAATGCACATGTCAACGAAGGTCAAGCAACCTTGACGCCAGTTCAACCGTTGGCAAGTAAACCCAATATCGCATCGAAAACCATCCGATGAGTTCATCAGTTGATACACACATCAACAAAGGGCAAACAGCTTTGGCATTCATCTCCAGTAGGGAGTTCATCCGTTGATATACACGTCAGCAAAGGATCAAAGAGATCCCCGACGGGGGTTACAACGCGTGGTGAACCGTTAGTTTACACGTCAACAAAGGTCGGGCAGCCCTGACAACGCATACTATTGGCAGTAAATCCAACAGAACATTGATATGTCATGGCGATACAAACCAGGGAGGATCAACATCATCAGGGAGGATCGATGATGGAATATGTTATACACATCCTCAAACAGACGAAGTTTTATCCCCACAGATCTCTTGCACATGAGAGGTACCTCTTTGGAGTAAAGTCTGTATCCAGGATTAAGGACTTTGGTGATAGCCCCAACGTCAACATCCTAATAGGTTTGGATCACACATCCAAGCTCGCCGTCATTACCATCACCGGTAGAAGCAACAGGGAGCCGGCAATCATCCCCAACATGTTGGAAAGCAATCCATATGCATCATACATTTGCATCATATTGCTCCACATGACATCATGTTTATCTGTTGCATTTCAAGTGTCTAGGATTCTTTATCCTATCCATGCCATTGTATTGCATGAATATGATAAAGAAGGGCATCTGTAGACATTCGAAATTTTCTGCACACCTGTTACTGACATTGCAGGAGGGCAGATTCATCTTTCAGACATAACCCTGGAAGATAACTCACATCCAGTCCAGATACTACCAAAAGCTCAGTTCCAACCCCGGAACACACACCGGGAGTATCAGTTCCAACCTCGGTGATAACCCCGAGGCCTGCAGTTTCAATACCAGAAATTTCACCGAAGAAAACCGATTTTTCCCAGAGATAACCTCGAGATATTACGTCTCAATCCCAATACTGGGAGTAGCAGATTCCAACCTTGGAGATAACCCCAAGGAATGCAGTTCCGGAGCCCCAGAAATGCTTGTTTCAAATACATGTAATCAGCTTTAGAACACTCGGCGCTTACACCGAGGCACTCAGTACAAGACCTGGCAATAATACCGGGAACACAGGCACACCTCAGAGATGACACTGAAGACCTTCAACATTTGCAGCAGTCCAATCTCAGAGATAACCCTGAGCAACGTCTGCTTTATCAACCCAAACTGGAGATAACCCCAGTGAGGGGCAAAGTCATCATCTTGCCACCTTGACGCCACATCACGCCGTCTCAACATTTCAGACATACATTTCTACACAGCAATGCCCCACAAGAACCAAGGAAGTCCAATTCCGAGTGACTATTACGCAGGGTAACGGATAGCATTTGAAGCATGAAGACCGGAGGACATAGTCCCATCTTCTTGACTTCGTACAACCTCTAATCTCATGTCATTGCATAACTCTCAACAACAGCGGTCCAAAATAGGTCTTACATACCTCAGTCGGATGCTCGGATTGTAATTCTAAAAATTCGAGCGGACATCACGTTGCACGTGTGCACGTACTTCGAGACGACTGGACCCGCGAAGCCCGAGGCACCCCGGGTACACCTGCGACTGCCCCTCTATAAATAGAGGGCTTGAGGTAGCCATTTTGAAGAAAGAAGAAGTCGAGGAAGCCTTGTCCAATTTGCTCTGTACACACCCCAAACTGAGTGCTTTCTCATTTTAAACACTTGTAAGCTCATATATAGCTATTTTTTACCGGCGAGAGCTGAGTGTTCATCCATTTTAAGTTATCGAAGTCTTCTTTGGCAGCTCACTTTAAGTCTTCTTACACATTTTAAAACATTTCTCTTCATCTTTGCACACACTATTCTTCACATTGAGAGTCATGTTGTGTGTGTATGCCCGGACTTCAGTCTGTGGTTTCATTTCGATTTGTATATATATACTTAGATATATATATTTTTATATACGGACTAATATTATCGAGTTATGTCTCGATTGAGCCTAGACTTACGTCTGGTGCGTTTAAATGCTTTCGTATATATACATACTTATATACATGAACTGTGTGTCGAACTTTATTCGATGAGCCTGGAATTTACATCCGGTGCGTTTAATGCTTTAATATATATATATATATATATATATATATATATATATATATATATATATATATATATATATATGAACTGTTGTCAGACTTTGTTCGATGAGCCTGGATTTTATATTCGGTGCGTTTATATGCTTTTATATATATATATATATATATATATATATATATATATATATATATATATATATATATTTTGTCCCGCCTGGAGTTTACTTCATGGCGGTTGACCGTTTTTATAGCTTTCTGTACATTTCGTCCCGCCTGGAGTTTCCTCCGTGGCTGTTGATTGCTTTTACAACTTTATATACATTTTTAATCTCCCATGGAGGTGCTTCGTGGTGGTTGATCATGTCTGTATATATATATTTACAGCTTTTATATATATAACTGCTTACTGCTTTCATATAAACTGTGGTATCATGTGAGCCTAGGAATCATGTGATCACAGATTCAGTCTACTTAATCTAGATTCGGTTCCCGTGATGGACATTTTCAGCTGTAAGCAGCTTGTAAATTTATTCACGGTGTTCGGATGTCCTCCTATGATTTTCATACCCATGAGGAATTCGGCACTGCTTTGTATATTATTTTCTTGAAGATGCTTCGTATCTCGAAAATAAAAGCAATCAAGCCGGACATTTAATAATAAAATAGAAGTGTAAAAGGTCTCAATTACTATTGAGCATAAGGGTTTGAAAAACCTCTTTTACCAAACATCACTACTATATCTTGTTTAAAACTGAATTTTTACATAAATTCAAACCCCGTGTATATAGGTGCGAACGAGGCCTCACACTACTTCTAAATAACAGCACATTGACCCACACACACACACACAGAGATTCATATAACAGTTTCTTGAAAAGTGGTGGTCACCGTGGCAACACGGATGTCGGGGGGTGCCTAACACCTTCCCTCTGCATAAGTAAGTCCCCGGACCCTAATGAATCTCGGTTTCACCGACCCGTTTAGTAGTGTCACATCACTGGGTCAATATACAAACCTTTTCTCGGTTGTGTTGGTACAACCAGTTAAAAAATCAACTAGCAACTTTTAACAGTCCATCGTCGTCATTACACATGCCGGACCTTTTTCACTTGTTTTTTCAAACAAATCTCACATAACATGAGAACACAAAAGAACATGTAACGAAAAGGGACAAATAAAAATCTTGACGTCGACAGAACAGATATATAAGAAAGGTTAAGAACTTGCTCAATGTACCAATAAGGTTTAAGCACTTGCACAATCATAAAAGTAGAGTTAGAGAACTTGCCTCGTGCATATGTTAAACAATCACTACTCACGTTCACCACAAGTCCTACACAAACCATATGTATTGACAATACTCATTAGTGACACTAATATTAGCTTCATGAGTTTCTTTCCCACTTTTATTATAGCTCACTAACTAAGTTTAAGTTTAAACAACATCACATCTTTTCATGAGCATCACATTTTAGTTCTATTACAACTAATTAAATTATTATGCCATTGCACCATATACACATAACAAATTAATACAACATCCTATTACATGTTCAACATATTATCATTCTCTTTAGATTAGGTTATACTAACACACAAAGGACTACACTTGCATTCGTGCATCCCGATGCCCTCCGATTGCCTCCAAGTGCACAATAGTCCTAAATATGGCCATTTTGACCCCTAATAACGATATCAAACTGAACAACTTAAAGAACAAAAGTTATAGGCCTACTCGTGCTCGTTCCGGATTATCTTAAATCGCATCAATCGAAGTTCGTATGAAAACGTTATGCTAATTTTAGTAAAACATGTCCGGTCAGATTTTTCTTAACATTAGCAAGTTAGACTACCCCCCAGCCAGGGCAGGGGTTTTTGTACTACAATAGCCAGCCGGGGCGGGGGTACCTTCTGCAGTTTCGCGAACGAACACCATGAAATTGCAAAAAGCTAAATTAGGCCCAAAAATTCCTTTCTAACAACCATACCAACCTACCCAAGTTGTAATATGTTTACAGAAACATAAACTAATGTTTTTAAAATGTTTCTAACCACATAAACAACATAAATATCAAAATTACAACCTTTAATTTCACTATTTCTATTATTTCTTCTTCTTTTGACATTCATAGCAAAATTCTTCACTGTGAATTCGTATTACAACCAAAACAGTTAGTTTCAATTACTTTGTTTTCATTTTTTTCATGTATTTTCACAATAAAAAGCCAATTTATACTTAATACTATGAATTAAACATCAATTTTGACTTCAAAATAAGCCATATATATCCACATAGTCACTGTAATCTATTTTCTTTCTTTTGAACGTAATTAGCACACTAATTCCTTTTCTAGATGTTAATTCTAACATCACAATTTGCTAATAAATACCATAAATCAGTTTGTCTAACAACAATTCATCAAACATACAATTTACAGAAAATTTTGAAAGTGAAGAACATGAACTCTTTCTATAAACGTAAAACTCAAGACTGAGAGAGTATACTTTCAATTGCTTGGAGATAATCTTGATAAAACACAAAATTATTTGGAATCACAGAATTCTTTTTCTCCTTTCTCAAGCTCTCTCTTTCTCTCAAATTCTTCTCTGTAAACTCTCCCTTCTCTCTTTCTCAGGCTTAGGCCAAACCTTTCTACGTAAAATAAAATAAAACCCACGTACAAAACTAAACGTCTAAAACTGAAGTTGCAATAATTATAATAATTAATTGTCAGTTATAAAATATTAATTAATTATTTTATTTGTATTTTATTAAAATCAAATTTTAAATTCAAAAGTCATAAGGCTTTGTTTGGCAAAACATTTTTTTAAAAATAAAGACATAATATCTTTAAGCCTTGTTTGGGTAAAACCTATTTAAATTAAAAATTTAACATTCATTAAGCCTTGTTTGGCAAAATTGAATTAAACTCCTCTAATTTATTTTAATAACTCATTTATAGTATAGTTTATTGTCACATTTTATTTAATTAAATTCTCATATTCAAATTTAATTAAAGCAAAGCCAATAACAACTTATTAAATCCATTTATCACATAATCATATTACTACAAAATTATAATTTTTATTATAATTTCATTTAATAAATTTTAATAAATTAATACATCACTTTAATTGCCAAATTAAATTAAAAACATTATAATAATTCATTTAATCCCTATCAACTCTCTAATTTAATTATTAAATTAAATTAGAATATTATCTCATAATAATTAATTTTCTTAACTCATAAATTATTTATTTAACAAATAAATAATCAAATCAAATCAAATTAAACAAATATTTATTCATCAATAAACACATCAATTAAAATATTTATATAATTCAATAAATATTTAGAATTATAATTTAAAATTCTGGATTATTACAGAGGCCACTAGGCTAGCCCCCCTAGGGGTTGGCCCGTAGGGTTTAGCCACCTAAGGAGCTCTCCCCTCTTACATTTAACTTCTCCTTGCTCGTTGAATCAATTGATTGGAATAAATGCTATTTCGCCGGAATATTCGAGCCAAGATCCTTGTTAAGGTGAAATGGCCCGGAATAAATTATTCCTCCTTGCGGTGTTGTCCTTTCCTTTGAGAATATCCGACCCAAGATCCTTGTGAAGGTGAAATGGTCCGGAATAGATACTTTCTCTTTGCGGTATTGTCTTTTCTTTGAAAATATCCGAGCCAAGATCCTTGTTAAGGTGAAATGGCCCGGAATAGATAGTATTGCCTTTTCTTTGAGAATATCCGAGCCAAGATCCTTGTTAAGGTGAAATGGTCCGGAATGGATGCTTCCTCGTGGTGTTGCCTTTTCTTTGAGACTATTCGAGCCAAGATCCTTGTTAATGTGAAATGGCCCAGAATAGATGTTTTCTCGTTGCTGTGTTGTGGTCCGAAAAAGAAATACTACAATCACCTAAAAAAAATAGATGAAATAATCACGAAGAATTGGCCAAACCAGTAAAAAAAAACAATGAAGAGTGATAATTTTTTTAGCCGTATAAGAGAGGAATGGTGGTTCTCCCATGCGCCCTCGTCATGACATGAAATTTGGGCACTGGATTGATTCTGTGGCCTCTAGTTATTTACAACGTGATGGTGCTTTGATTATCAACTACATGGCTACTTACAATTGCGTCACAAACAAATGACTGTAACCATAAACTTTGTGGATATGTGAAAGCAGTTCAAGAGTTTATTTGGTCTCATGTTAGCAAACAACAAAATATTTCAGAATAATAGCACTGCGCTGCATATAATTCCAGGATTAATGAATTGAGTAGCTTACCAAAGGAGCAGTTCGTAGATAAGAAATCGTCAAGCACACTGGCTTTAGTCTCGTAGTCGACCTCTTAGTTCTCTATGTCACAGGCCTCAAAGACGTCAGAGATACTATCCTTTTTCCCCCGAAGTTGTGGAAAAGCCTCTAACTGATTAAGTTATAATTAAGTTTGATTACAATCTTTAACGCTCAAATCGGAAATTTGTTTCATAAAGGGGACTAACAGAGGCGAAGAGGATTATTGCATACAGAGATAGTGGCGTTATAAGAGGGATGTGTGGTATTACCATGCATGATTATTGCATATATATATATAAGGAATCTGCAGGGAATCATGGAGATTATTGCATATATATATATATATATATATATATATATATATATATATATATATATATATATTGCATTTGAATAGAAACACATCATCCACCAATATCCTAACTGAGCAAATTGAATAAACGGTGTAGTGGCATATCATGCACATACCCTATCATATATATATCCCCCACATACTTTTCATATGATATTAAGAATTCTTGGGGATCAAACTATTAATTAATTAATATTTAATATACAATACCAAATCTATAAGGGGACTAACAGGGATTTAATATTATTTAGTAATTAATATATATATATATATATATATATATATATATATATATATATATATATATATATATAAAAGTTAAAAAAAAATTTGTTAATCAACGTACCCAGTTGATAGAAACGTTGATAGAAACTTTAATATGTACGCTCTTGATATTTTTTTGGATGGTACGTACCATGCATTTATCCAACATGAAATGTAGTATAAAAATAACGTATATACATTGTCTCATACATATATAACACATTGTGTTCCAAGTACACTACCCTCTCTCAGGATGTTTCCTTCATTATAGTGAGATGGAAGTCAGGTTATTATGATATCTTCTTCTCCACCCTGACACCCCCATCTCATCCTTGTTTCTCAACAATTTCGGCATCAAGTATCATCTTTGTTTGCCAAACATTGTTGTATACAAATGAGTCGTTACTCATTGTATATTATAGAATAATCACTACATTGGCAATTCCAATTTCATTCTTATTTTCCAAGTTGCAATCCAACTTGCCCTTTGGACGATAAAAATAAAAAATAAAAATAAAATAAATAATAATAATATAAAAAAAATATTCAAATTCCTTCTTAATTTTATTTTATTTTCAAATTTTTGTGCTTCAATGACGATTGCACAAATCACCACAAGATCATTTTTCTCTCCATCTTACCATATTAGTAATTTGAACTTGGAAATTCTTCATCCATTCCTTTTGTATCAATCATTCTAATATATCATTTTTTTTAGGCATCTATGAACTTACATATCATATTAATTATACTTCCCTTATATATATATATATATATATATATATATATATATATATATATATATATATATATATATATATTAAGGAAACAAATATTGTGCAAGGTTTGGAAAGATTTGATAAAAGATGCCCAAGATATCTTTGGAAGAGCTCCCCTAGGAGTTACCTTTCCTAAGATTTTTCGTTTTCGAGACTGGCAAGATCAAACTAAGCGGATTGTTCAGAAATTTGAAACAAGACTCAAAGACTCAAAGTAATTTGCACGATCGACACTCCAAAGGTGTGACTCACGTGCAGGCGGCAAATGTGAGCCTACGTACAAATTAGGGTTCACATACGACCTAAAAAATTGAATGACATACAGAAAAGTCGAAAATAAATATGTGAGACCCGAGAGAAGCCTCCACGTGTCTCGAGGCAGAAGACTTGTGACACCCCCAAATCCGGGTACTTCATTCCCACAAGATTTGGTGTTCACTTGATAAAAACATTCATTTCTAACTACCCAAATATAATAAAATTGAACAATAAACCTTCCCATTAAATGATTACATCAATAATTTCTAATAAAATCTCCCAAGTCATCTAACCTTTAAATACAAATATCAAGTGCGAAAAATTAAATAACTTCATAATAACTAAAAACAATGTCTGACAATATTAAAAGTCAACATATTTACAAGTCTTCAATACTTGTTCATCTTTCCTTTCCCTTTACTGGTGCTAGGTACATCGACCTTCTCAACTTTAGCTGTAATAGTTATATAAGCAAGAGTGAGCAAACAATGCTCACTTGAAATGACAATGAATAAAACTTTATAATAACTGTCAAATAATAGGCTCAATAGAACTGAACAATATGCTCTATTAATGATAATCAAAATCTGAAATATATATATCTGAGGGTCATAAAACCACGAAATATGTCCATAGTTATAAGTAATCTTTCAACTTAAACTTTAACAATCATAAGACTATAAGGACTCCTCGTACTTATGGGGATCAGCCTTTCGTACAATGTATTGTGCACAAACATTTCAACGCTATGCGTAAATTATCCCCTGTAACAGGGTTGTTCATCTCAGCATTTAGAATACAAGTCCGCCCCAAAAGTAAGTTTGGTTTGGATACGTTTGAAGGTAATTTGGAATTCAACGAACATCAACTAAGGATTAGTTGAATAAAATATAAAAATAATATGCTATGGAACAAGTCATAGATGAATACAAAATTTGTAGTTTAGGGTCACGCTTTAGAAATGAACTAAAAACATAAACATTAAATAACGTAACATACCTTGCTTGGACAATAATAAGCTAAGGTCAGAATGTTGTTTAGAATTGAATTATCAAGCATGCATAATAAATAGCGATTTGGAACGATAAACTTGCATGCTAGTAAACAAGTTAAAGTAAGGAACCTTCTCAAAGTAAGAGTTAGGTTAAATAGCTTTGCACGAATATACTTAAATTGTATAAATAGGATTATAAATAACTTGCTCAATAATAAACAAGGTAGAGTAAAGAAACTTGCATAATCGTAACAATAGAGTTAAAGATAAGAAAACTTGTTCAATATCAAGAGATAAGGTTTAGAAACTTGCTCAACGAAAGTTTAGAGTTAGAAAACTTGTCTTGCGTGTAAGCTAAACCGTAATAATTTGATTCATAATATCCTATACACATATCATCATGACATAATTAGTCATTACAAATACTCTATATATAAATAAGTATTTATTTCATGTATTTTTAACCACATAGTCAAGTTACATTAGTAATAAAACTCCTTAATTATTAATAATATACTCATTCTTAGCACTATAATACCACAATAACAAAAATTACATTTTTAACAGTCATAATATTGCATCATATCAGCATTTACAAACTTTGTAAAGAAAAATAATTTTCTGGCCATTCTGCTAACCGGCGCTGCGGCGCCACAGTTTGCACTGTGGATGGCGCTGCGGCGCGGTGTTGGCGCTACGGTACGATGCCTAAGCCAGGCAGTGGCGCTGCAGCGCAAAGTTTGGAGTTGCGGCGCTGATTTTGGCGCTGAGGCGTCGAATTTACATAACCGAGCATGAAGAATAGAACAAAGCTAAATTTTGGTTGTATCTTAATTTCTAACACTAATTTATCATGTATAACTTACATAAATTACACATAAACGTTACCCATCATATATATACTGATTTAAAACAACTAAACAACAACTTTAGAAAAATTGAATCCTTGAATGCCATGTTTTAAACTAAAACTCTATTTTTGACATTGTTTGACAAAGTTAACACTGTAACCACAATTATACACCAAATTAATTCATTCGAACTAAGTTCTCTTTATTTCTTACCAAATTAACATATTCAAGGTTCAATTTTACAATTAGCTCACAATCAAATATTAATTTTGGTACTCCTACAAGCCATGTTCATACATATATTCACTGTAAAACCATTTCCTTTCTTTTGGACGTAATTCAGCATACAATCACACATATATATATATATATATATATATATATATATATATATATATATATATATATATATATGTTCAGCATAAAATCACACACACACACACACACACACACACACACATATATATATATATATATATATATATATATATATATATATATATATATGCTAGTTATAACATTACAATTACATATACACATAATTTCATAACCAATTATAAAAATTTGGATTACAGGAAATTTTATAAAGACTTTATACTACAGTGAAACTCAAGAACACAGAAACTTAGGAATTATGTCGTAAAACATATATATTAAGGTTATGTAACATATCTTCTCTTGCTTAGTTAACCCTTGTTAAAAGACTTGTAATTCATAGCACCTTTCTCTCCTCTCTATTCTCTCTAGTCTCTCTCAATTCTCTGTAATCTTTTCTGACAACTTCCCTTTCTTCTTAGGCTCAGGCTTTAGACCAAATATATTTTAACGTAAAATAAACTCATCTCAACGCACACACTTTCAAACGTCTAAAACCGACGTCTTACTAATGTCCCTATTAAATTATCAGTTACTGTAATTTAATATATATTATTTATATTTATTTATTTTATTTATATTATTTATTATAATTAAGATTCAAAAATTAAAACTCAAAAGCCATAAGGCTTTGTTTGGCAAAAATCCTTAAAAATTAAAGACTTAATATCTTAAATCCTTGTCTGGTAAAACTAAATTAAACTCCTTTAATTTATTTTAATAACTCATTTATAGCATAGTTATTTGTCACACTTTTATTACCAAATTAAATCAAAAATATTATAATAATCTATTTAATCCCTATCAACTCTCTAATTTAATTATTAAATTAAATTAAAATATTATCTCATAATAATTAATTTTCTTAACTCATTAATTATTTATTTAACAAATAATTAACCAAATCAAATCAAATCAAATTAAACAAATATTTACTCAACAATAAACGCATCCATTAAATATTTATATAATTTAATAAATATTTAAAAATTACAATTTAAAATTATGGATCGTTACAAAACTCGTGGAGGCGACTCATTTTGAGAATTGATTGAGGGATTGGATTGGTGGCTAGAAGGGCAGGACAATCTGAGCATTAATCTGATGACTAAGGGTAAATTTAAAATTTCTCCGAGGACATGTGCCTAACACATAACCACTCTCTAGAAAACCTTATAAATACCCCCTTCCACTCCGTTGGAAAAGGGGACCTCACTTTGGACTCTTGGACCTTTTGGAAGACTAAGAGACTTGGAGATTTTCTCCCAACCCGAAGCACTCAAAAAGACTCTCTGAATCCTTGCTACCCTAACAAGGTTCTCGGATTCTAGGAGTTCTGTCACGTGTTGTTGAAGTAATCGCTCTTTCTGTTCTTCTCCCCTCTTAAATTCATTAATCAATTCTGTACTCTTCATGAATTTCTTTCATCCTCAGTCAATACAAAACCCTAACTCTAGCAAGGTACGATTTTCTTGCCCACAATTATTAATCATTTAATAATATTTTAATCTAATATCATTAATCATTTAATAATATTTTATTTTAACTTTAATATAATATTATTAATCTTTTAATAATATTTTAATCATTTATTAAACTTATAAACAATTTAATTTAATTGTTTGCCCTTTACTATTTCACCTATTTAACAAACATAAAATGCCCTATATACACATAATATTTTATTAAAAATGACCAAAATACCCTTATAAAATCTGAATATATTATATTAAAGGCCATTTTTCAATAAAATCATATTTACACATTTTACAATATCATATAACTTAATTTATCCATTTATTCATAACTTAAACACAGCTATGAAAAATACCAAAAAAACTTTTTATTTTTTTCTTTTCTGAAAAATATTAGTATATGATATTTTACTAATAATATATTTTTCCTTCAATTTTCCAATTTCGTTTAATATTTTTAAAGTATCCGAAATTGTTACATTTATTATAAATTATACTTTTGTCCATAACTTGTGAAATTTTCAGGGTAGTCTCTTGTTATGAACATCTAGGTCTTGTAAAAATTTCGCATTTTTCTGAGTTGAACTCACCGAGTTATTTCAATTTACTTTTAAAATACCACTTTATTGCAAAAATTATAACTCTCATTCTAAACATCCAAAAATGCTCATCTTTGGACTGGACTTAGTTAACTTAACATACTATCATACCACAAACACTAAGAATTTTTAGAACATCACAAGTGGCCGAAACAGCCCTTGACACAAACTGGCCAGAACATTTTTAACTTCCTAGATTTTGTTTACCCGGAAGACTTGTTTTGGGAAAATAGTTGTCATGGCTTGCTCATTTATCCTTTTTGAGTGCTACCACTTGGGTTTAACAGTTAACTCATAGATCTAACACCCCTCTTTGACAGATCACAAAAACGATTTGTAGATTTTAAATGGTGAGTGTTCAAAGTCGGTGGATATTAGGGTTATCTAACCCTTGAAACTAGTTTTTCTTTTCTTTTGTTTTTCAAATAAATCAACTCCCAAAAGGATAAGATCTTAACATAAAACACCATTTAACAAGTAAATCTAGTGTTCTAAAGTTTAAAAACATAAGCTCATGTTTTGTTAAAAAAACAACCAAAATAAAGTACATAAACTAAGTTAGGGTTTAAGGTTAGAAACTTTTAAACCTTCAAGGTTTTTTTTCTTCTTCTTGCTAGGTGAGTTATGAATCTTGGAGAAATACACAAGATCTCCACCCTTTTCTCCTCCTTGAGTGGTCGGCCTCTCTCTCTCTCTCTCTCTCTCTCTCTCTCTCTCTCTCCAGGAGGCTAGGACAAGGCTAAATATTTGGGTGGATTTCTTTTGATTTTGTGAGATAAAAAAATTTAATCACGATGTGCTCAATTCTCTCTTCCATTTTTGCCCAACTCACCCTCCTATTCTCCCATTTTTTATTTTTATTTAATTGCTTATTTAGCTTATAAAATGATCTAGAAGATCCATTACATTTGGGCCAAAGTTTTGGGTCAAACCACTAATTATTTAGGATTTCAATTAATTTATTTGGGCCACTAGAATTCACATATGCTCAACACACTTATTTTATATTACCCTAGTTATTTAATTAGGGTTTCTAGTCCACTTACTTTGGATTTTAAGTAATTACTCATATAGATTTAATTATATAAACCAATTAGAATTAGGTTAAAAATAATAAATAGGGTGAGATATATATTAAAACAAATTTCTTAGGTTAGTTTACTAGTACATATTTTAAATACTAGAATTCTCGAATAAATATAACCCTTAGGTTATTTAATTTACATACCTAATATGTATAATTAGGTCATAAAGTTTTTCCTTTCCATAGCTCACATATATAATCATTCAATCACTCTACATTAGTCACAAGTATTCACTTTATTGATAAATAATTAATACTCATATATTAGGCTAGACATTTAATTCAACGTCTATTAAAACATCTTTATTTAGATTGCTACATTCAATAAGCCTTTTCAATTATTCACATTTAATTTTCCTATATTCTTTCAAATATCAAACCGTATAGGTTTTTCTTTAAAAAATTAATCATACCTCTATTTCCAATCTAGGTTTACCTTTATTCATCTATTCAAGATCTTATTTATAAGTCTTATAAATTTTCGAGTTGTCACATTAACTTATTATTCTACAATAATTTTATTCCTAAATAACTATATATTAAAAATATAGGAAAAAATATTATGAGAAAATAATAATTAATATTAAAAAGTGTAATATATATTATAAAATATATTAATGATTAAACTTTAATTTCTAATTGTATTTAAGATAGAAGATCTTTGGTTAATCAGTATTAGAAAAACGTCTCACTTATATATACTTATTAAAATTTAAGCTACCTTTAAAAACCAAAAACTATGATGGTAACTTATTAATGTACAACAATTTTATGTCAAAAGATTGAAAATAAAAACTAAATATTAAATTTAAAACTATATAAATTAAATATTAAATAAAAAACAACAAAAAAAATAAACATATTACTAATATTTAATTGCAAGTCTTTGATAATTATTTTTTTAAGCAAAGTTTATAATCATTTTATAACAAGTTAATTAAAATTCAAAAAAATTATTTTATAATCATTATATATAAAATAAATAAGAAATTAAAAATTAAAAATTAAAAATAATTTATTTAAGAAATCTATATAATAAAACAGAGCGGCTTCAACAAACAACGATCTCGATTAAAACTTCATCATCCAATGGCTCAAATTTAATCTTAATTATTTCATTTCACAAAAAAAAAAAAAAAATTGCCCAATTCAAAAATCGCTCTACACTCTGGCCAAGTCCGCCTTATACGTCTGCCCTCCGCCTTCTCCTTATCCCGCCCTTCATTTTGAGGAGAGTGAAAGTTGTCTTTTTGAATCCAATACAGAGATTTCCCCCAAAATAAGCCTTTTTCGGATCACTATTGCAGGGGCTTCTTCATTTTCGATCATTATCGCAGCAAGCAGCAAGCAACAAGGTTCTTTTCTCTATCTAATTTTATTTTGAGAATTTCTGGTGGATATTTTGAGGCAGCTTGGAATATATTATACGCGGCTGCAGGGGATATATATTTGGGCATCCCTCGAAAGCCCAGTCCCATCTCTGTCCCACTAAAAAGCCACAACCACCCAAATCTCGGGTTCCATTCGAATCAGTCTCTCTCATACAATCAACATCAAGCTAACCAAGTAAGCAGGCGTCAAGTTTTTGTTCAAGCAAATGTTTGATACATGTTTTTTATTAGCTTGAGAAACTAATGTTTTGGGTTGTTTACAGTTTCAGCAGCAATTAATTGTTCATCTACATCACGTCACGTCTTCATCAGCAGCAACTAATTGTTCATCTACATTTTGAAATGGTGCAAGCAAGTTGCTTGATAAAATGTTGAAGTGAAGAAAAAGTCTGCATATGGTAAGTTCTTATACCTTTCTTGACATTCTTTTTTTTTAAACCTATATCCATTGCTCAAAGAATTCATATCCTACATTCTCATAAATTCTTTTTTCCCGTATAGTCCTTTTAGATGTGATTTTAAAAAGTATAGGTACAAAATGTTTGAATGATCTGATCATTTGTTACCTTTTCATTTTTCAAGAATAAATTATGTTTTAATTAATTTTAATTAAACTATAAACAATAAGAATACAAGATTTGTTAAAAATAATTTGTGGTGCAACTATTAAATATCTACATGTACATTAAAGGCCAATTTAATTTAATAATTATTCCCAATATTTTTAGTAGCTATACCTTCTCTGTAAAAAGTTGAATATTTGACTCGCCAAAGTTGGAATTAGTAGTTGTTTGTTTATGGGATAATCTGTAATTATTGTACTCTTTTAGCCGTAATTTGAAACTTTGACATTACAAAGGCAAGGAAAATTGAAGAATAATACTTGGGAGCTGATTCCTAACAATAATTCATCAAGGAGCTGATTCGTAAGAGTTTTGATTTGTTTTATCAAAGTAATTTGTGTGTTTTTTCCAATTTTTTTTACCTCTTATTTGTCTTGCAGCATCTTCATCTTTGTTTGGATCATGGATTGCGTTCAAATTTGCATAATACATTGTACCCATTGTACCCAATAAGACCACCTTCCATAAGAAGAAAAACCAAGGAAACAAACTACAATTGTACTCATTTAAAGAAAAACAAGCTCAATCTTTTGCTCCTTTCCCTTCAGGGGACTAACATGCATTTTAGGCGTCGGAATTATAACCCAGAATAGTTCCCAGACAAATTCTTCAAAAGGTCGACGAGCTCCGCCGGAGTCCAGGTCTTCGAAATAGAGGATTTTAGGACAGATGATGATGGCACCATTTGATTGGGGCTGATTGGGGTTCCTTGATGTTTTCTTTTGGCATGAGTAGTGTTGAGGAGGTTGAAGATCGAAGTTTTAGGTGGAGAGGGTTTCAGGGTTTTGGAGAGAGAGGTGATAAAAAAGGATATGGCCATTGTTTCCGTTTGGTTTGCCGGAAAGTTTAAGATTGGGAAAATATTTTAGTCGGTTTGACTTTGTGAGATAGGGAATAAACGAAGAGGAGGGAGAATGGAGATGGAGACTTGAGACTTAAGATCAGAATTGGGTTAAGACTTTGTGAGATAGGGAATAAACGAAGAGGAGGGAGAATGGAGACTTGAGACTTGAGATCAGTTTTAGATCAGATCTGGGTTGAGACTTGAGAGTCTGATATACGAGATAAAGACAGAGAGGAAGAGAATAAAGGTGAATAGTATTGAATGTATAGTAACAATAGTAACAATACTAGAATTAAGATAAGGCTTATTCGGTATCCGGGTAGACCGAATTGTAAAAAATACCCGAATTATTAAGAAATTTCGGTTAATTTATTTCGGTTTGGTTCGATTATTCGGTTATACCCGTTTTTTTCTCAGTCCTATTCAAAACAATAGTAACAATAGTATTGAATGTATAGTAAAGAAAAAAATCTTCCAATAGTTTGAAACCTCAACTATAGTAACAATAGTATTGAATTTTATTCCATCTTCAACGAAAGGGAAAGCAAAAATTAGTTGTTCTATTGGAAAAGAAAATTGGTTTAATCAACCGGTATGTTGTACTAATCATTGTTTATCTGTTGATAAAAATCGGTTAGAGCATTATACACTAAATTGTCATTGATATTTTTTAGTTCCTCACTCCTCAATCTCACTCTCACCCTTACCCTTCTCTCTCACGCACACACGACTCCATACCATCATCGAGTAGAATTGTTGTGTTGTGGTATTATTATGAATTTGATTTTAAAAATTAATGCTTTTTGGATATGATAACCTAATGCCTTATTTCAGTTAGAGCGATCTACACTATATTGTCCAAATTATGTAATGGTTTCTTTAGCCATTCATACATATTATAGATTCTTATTTAATTTTCTTAATTTTTTTGTTCCTGTCATAAATTTAACTCATTCCACACATCACTTCCTATTTTAGAATCCCGCATCAAATTTCGCTTTCTCTAAAATTAAGGCCCAACACGCCAGACGTGAACGAAATCGTATTGATAGTAGTACGTGCTCGCGACGTAAGCTATCATAGCGCGCACGTCGGGAAAGAGAGCGTTCTGAGAATTACACTCAACCTCTACCCAAAGACACCACCCAAGTCCAACTTCCTAATATGGTTACTGCAGTCCCCTCGTATTCCAAACCATCTCTTAATACAATATTGGCTGAACATTCGCCTACTCAGTTGTGCAATGTCGAGGTACATTTACTATTGTCATTGTTTGTATTTGGATTAAAATACATAAAACTAATTATCTTCAACGCCAGAATGAATGTGTACTTGTGCGGGAAACACGAATTATTAGCAATTATAATGCACCTTCAACGTCGAAAGTATGTCACACGCCCACTAATTGTCGGAAAAATGGAAAAGAAAATATGTCTACTTCTTTGGTAAGTTTTTTGATTAATGTCTTCGAATTGATACGTATTTCTTTTGCTCTTAAGAAAAATAAAGTTGTAATGTATTGTCTTTCCCCTGTTGGATAGTTGCATAGGAAAATACCGGTGATTTACACTCCCCCACAACCGTTATGTCATGTTTTGCAAGACCTAACTCCATTGCATCGAACCACTATAGCACACCTTCCACAAAAAAGGTCGCGGACAAATAATTTGGAATGTTATCTAACACCTACAATTGCGTCCGATCCAGTTTTTATTCTAACTAACTTTGCTCTATTCTCACCTGTTCTGGTGCTACCTTTACCCTCGCCTCGAAATTTAGAGACAGACTTTGCTCAATATGAAGCTGCCCCCGATGTAGAATTACATTCTCATCAAATTTACGACAATGTCCTCATGACGTCGTCTCCTGTTCTGGCAGATCTAACAGTGTATGTATATTCTACATAGTTTATTAGTTGCCTACAATTTTCTTACTTCTCATATTTGTGTACATATTATTTTTATTTGTAGATTCCCACCAGAACCCTTTAGCGATGTTAACAGTACGTTTAGTGATGACAAAATGAATATTATTGTCCATGTCAATAATGAGCGTCATTTTCTCGGGCCTATGAATATTCAGTGTCCTTATTATTCAGCTTTACATTGGCGGGATGAACGATTATGTCGCACAGGATTGTCCAATCCAAGATTCGGAACATGTTGTCTACAAGGCAAAATTAAGTTACCAGAACTCATTGCACCCCCACCTCCTATTCGTGCATTGTACGATGGCCATGATGGTCAATCAAAATCATTTCGTCGGCATATTAGGGAGTACAATGCAGCTAATGCTTTCACAAGCTTGGGTGCTAAGCTTGATGACAGATTACTCAACTCAAGAGGGCCAACATCATTCACTATCTATAGAGAATTACGACACCGTACCGGGTCATTGTTACCCCCGGATGGTTGCGCACGCATCTACTGTCAGTTGTACATATATGACCCAACCACTGCATTGAATATTCGGTGTGCGCAGAATAATAACTTATGTCGAGATGTCCTCCACACTATACAGAATTGTTTGTTGTCAGTGAATCATTTTGCTTCAAAGTACAAACGTGCCCATGAAATGCTAACTGAGTCAGAATCTTCAGATCATGATTTATGTGCTCACCTTCATTACACCTCATCAACTAATAGGCATCGGTACAATCTTCCAACCACAGATGAAATAGCTGTGATTTTGTCTGGTGATGGTAGTGAGAGTAGTGGTATGCGGGATATTGTTCTGCACCTAAAAGGAGATAATAAAGCCCTGAACCAGATCAATGGGTGTCATCCAGCATATTTACCATTACACTATGTACTTTTATTCCCTACTGGTGAGCTTGGTTGGGAACTTGGTCTACGACAGTGGAACTCCGAACAAAATGATTTTGCAGTAAGAAGGGTGACACAGATGCAATTTTATAGCTATCGTATGTTTCCACGTCCCACCGAGTATTTGACGATTCTTAGAGGAGGAAAATTATTTCAAGAGTTTATAGTAGATTCTTGGGCATCAACGGAGCAAAACAGGTTGTCTTACATTAGACTCAATCAGGGTAAGTTGTGTCGTGAGATTTATGCAAATTTATGTGACGGCAGTGTTGATGAGTTGGGCCCCGATCAGATCGGAAAACGCTTTATTCTGCCATCGTCCTTTACTAGGAGTGCACATAACATGAGCCAGATTTTTCATGACTCTATGGCCATTACAAGGTACCACCAACACCCTGACATCTTTCTCACCATGACGGCCAACCCAAAATGGCCCGAAATAACAGCTGCCTTACTAGAACACCAAACCTCTTTAGATCGTCCCGACATAGTTGCCCGTGTATTTGAGTTAAAACGGCGTGCCCTGATGCATGAGGTAAAAAATGAACAAATTTTTGGTCGAAAAGTTGCCCATGTATTCACCATTGAGTTCCAAAAATGAGGGTTACCACACATGCATGCTTTATTCTTCCTCCATGGCCCTGACAAGATTCAGACAACTGCACAAGTGGATCGGTTAGTTAGTGCTGAATTCCCAGATCCATCCACTGATCCAACTCTGTACGAAACAATCAAGAGTTGTATGGTTCATGGTCCCTGTGGTTCTCGAAACCCATATTCAACTTGCATGGTGAACGGTGCATGTCGGTTCCATTATCCAAAAGGCTTTGCAGATTCGACTACTATGGATGAACATGGGTACCCTGTTTATCGTCGTCGCTGTACTGATCAGTCTTACACCACCAGAGGGCATACATTTGATAATCGAGATGTCATACCTTACAATCCACACCTATCAAGAAAGTTCAACTGTCATATAAATGTGGAGGTCTGTGCAGGAATGAGGTGCGTCACATATATCCATAAGTATATTTACAAAGGTCATGACCGCACAACTATGGTTTTAGAGGGACCAGATGGAAACAATAAGATAAAGCAATACCTTGATGCAAGGTATATTGGACCGACAGAGGCTACATGGCGACTCTTTGGTTATCCTCTCCATGAAGAAATTCCTTCGGTTGTACGGCTAGATCTACATTTACCTGGGATGCATCAAGTTGTTTACGATCCTGCTAAAACACTTGAAACAAATAGACTTGGGTCTAGGAGTTAAATCATAACTCTGACTGGATTCTTTGACTGTTGTTCTTCAAATGATGTTGCACATGCCTACACATACCAAGAATTTCCCCAACATTTCGTTTGGAACAAAGGTCTGAAGATTTGGACTCCGAGGCAGAGTGGGTTTGCAATTGGTAGATTATACTTTGCTACGCCCGATTTTGGGGAGCGGTCTTACCTTCGATTGCTATTAACAGTTGTTAGAGGACCGCATTCTTTTGATGGTCTACGCACGATCAATGGCGTGTTTCATGATAGTTTTAAATCAGCGTATGTAGCTATGGGGCTCCTGGAAGATGATGCAGAGTGGGTACAATGCCTCCAGGAGGCTTTAACCATGAATACGGGATACCAGTTATAGAGACTATTCTGCATCATTCTGGTAGAATGCTCCCCAATACAGCCATGCACTCTGTGGAATCAATTCTCCGTCCATATATGTGATGATCTTCGTCACAAGCTACAAATAACTTTTGGCATATGCAATCCAACACAGCCTCAAATCGAAGATTACGGTTTATATTTGATTGATCAGTTGCTACATGAATCTGGCAAAAAGTTGGATGACTTCCCACCTATGCCACACCCTGTTCAAAATTGGAGTTTTGTTTTAGGTAATAGATTGTTGATCGATCATATGAAACTACGAAATGAAGCTAATCAACTGAATGACCTTTTGAATATTGATGTTTTAAATAATGCTCAACGTACGGCTTATGATGCTATCACTATCTTCGTTGCTGAAAATCAGGGCAAAATGTTTTTCCTTAGTGGAGGTGCAGGAACTGGGAAAACCTTTTTGTACAACACCATCACCACTAAAATACGCAGCGAGGGTCATATCGTCGTTACAGTTGCTTCATCAGGAATTGCATCGTTGTTCTTGTTAGGCGGTCGAACAGATCATTCTACATTTTGCATTCCATTTGATATCATAGAAAGCTCTGTATGTGGGTTCAGCAAACAGTCAGCGTATGGGGAATTATTTAGGGAGGCTCGCTTGATAATATGGGACGAAGTTCCCATGCAGCATCGACATGGTGTTGAGGCAGTTGATCGCACACTTCGTGACGTCCGTGATGATAGCCGACCATTCGGTGGTATCACGATTGTGCTTGGCGGGGATTTCCGTCAAATACTATCGGTGATACCTAAGGGTCGGCGAGAACAAATTGTTGGTGCATCTTTAAGACATTCTGCAATATGGGCGAGTGTGTGCGTATTGACTTTGAGCATAAACATGCGTCTGAATAGCAATCATCCTGCAAATTCTACTCACGCATCCTTCTTGGAAGAGGTGATTTATATTATACATTATTCATTTATATGTACTGATATGTTTCACATCATACTTAGATTGGGATCAGTACGCAAGATACTGTGGAACTTCCTCCAACGATACACAGGTGTCGAACTCTGCATGAACTAATTTCTAGAGTTTATCCACAAATAGATGTGCTCAGTGCGGTAACCCCTTCCTACTTAACTGAGAGCACAATTCTTTCCGCTCGAAATAATGATGTCTGCGCCATCAATGATGCTGCTCTACAAATTTATCCTGGCGAGACGTATACCTACTTGGCAGTAGACAAGGTGTCAGATGGGGACGAACTCTGTCGTTCTACCACTAATCAATATCCAAGTGAGTTTCTAAATTCTCTAAACCCGTCAGGTTTACCGCCTTTCAAGTTGGAGCTAAAGGTCGGATGCCCCATCATATTGTTGAGGAATATAGCCCCGAAAGATGGACTCTGTAACGGGACCAGACTAATGGTTGTCAAGTGCGTATCGCGGGTTATTAAGGCTAGAATTCTAACTGGTGATAAATCTTCGAATTTGTGTTTCATCCCGCGGATATCATTATCACCGTCGTCCAAAGATTTACCATTTCAAATGACTAGACGCCAATTCCCAATACGCTTAACATATGTTATGACAATCAATAAGTCGCAAGGCCAATCAGGCAAGTTTGTTGGTGTAGATATGCGCTTGCCTGTATTCAGCCACGGTCACCTATATGTGGCCATGTCTAGATGCACATCGGCTGATCGCATCAGTGTCCTTCTCCCTCCTAATGGATCATCTACCACGACAAATATCGTATATCCAGAGGTGTTGGACTCAGTGTAAATATTACTACCTTTTTTAATGTTTGGCAACTTATGTCAGGTAATTGGTTCATGACTTTTTTTACGTTCCAAGCAATCATCAAACTTCTTTCTTGGTAGAAAAATTGTTTTGTTAGATTTTTGATTTGAAATGCTCTTCATTTGTTAGTTTTAATGTATGACATACCTTTAGTCTACTCCTTTAGTAATCTTGAAATTAGGATTTTTGATTAACATTTTCCCTACCCAATATCAAAATTCATATCAAAATCAAAACCCTCGAACTGGGATGTTTCTAATTCAAATTTCCAATACCCTAATTTCAAAACTAATTGGCAGCATCTAATATTGTCATTTTGAGAGAGATTAAAAACTGAAAAGTACCTGATTAGATTCTCTCTTAGACGCTTTGGAATGGAAACCAGTCCGCAAGTCCAATATTACGAGCTATCGTAGTTATAGCTGCCAGAGATGAGAAGGCGGTGGCGTTATTAAATAATATTTTGAACATATTGATAGTAACCACTTGAGCCCGAATCAAGTCTCATATTTACTGTCCCAGGAGAACTATTGATATTAACCTTAAATTTTAAGGTCACATTGAGCCCAAGAGTAGCATTTAGTCCTTGAACATATTGAAACAACCTATCCTAACTTGAGCCATCTTGATTTACTGTTGAAATAAATATTCCCGGAATATACCTGATTTATACTCTTTTTGAAGTTCTTATTTGTATCTTTTTTTGGTGATGGTGGTTTTTTTGTCCACTCATTGTCTTATAGTATAAAAGAGAAAACAAGAAATTGCAAGTTCTGGAAGTAAAAGAGAAATTATAACCTATGTGAATTATGTTTGAAATTGGAAAATGAACGCCAATGAATCATGATTTACTTTTAAAAAAATTAAGCTATTTACTTTCATATTGAGTTAAGTGAAAATTTGGATCACTTTCATAATTATAGATTGTTTTAATTATAGATTTCACCTGTATGAATTATAGATTTTTGTAGATTAGTATTGTAGATTTCTTTTTCATGGAAGTTTATTTTTTTCAAGCGTAGCATTAGGTATAGACTGGCCTAACAATCAATAATAAACATAATGACTAGAAGAAATTGGTCGTTTTGATGTTACCTTACTTTTCTTGTGTCTGTGGATGTCATTTATATCTTCATCTCCATCGTGCTTCCTTTTCTATGATCAAAAGAAAAAATAATTTCTTTAATTATGTAAACCAATTAAAATGAGTGTATGAGACTTTGTCACTGGTACAAAAATTAGATTTTTCGGAGGGTGAAAAAACGAACCCTCCTACAAGTGTAACTCAAGAGGAAACACCAGGTAAGGAGATTTTAGATGTCAATTCATCCAGTCAGGAGGGCAGAGGCACTTGAAGGGCTATTAGAGTTATCTGTTGACTTGCTTCAGCAAAACAGGCTGGAAGAGCTTGCAGTTGTTCTTAAACCCTTTGGAAAGGATAAGGTCTCCCCAAGGGAGACAACTATCTCGTTGGCAAGAAATCTGAAAGGAATGATGCTTGAGGATGGCAGCCGGAATTCGTAAATCATCATCATGCTGGTATGGCTGAATGGCTGAATCTGGTTTTATATATATATATATATATATATATATATATGTGTGTGTGTGTGTGTGTGTGTGTGTGTGTGTGTGTGTGTGTGTGTGTGTGTGTGTGTGTGTGTGTCTTCCCATTCATTTGAGCTACACTTGAAATTTTAAACAACACAACTAGGGCCTACCATTTTTATCTTTAGCTTTTTTGAATTTAATTTTATTCTTATTTTGTAATTCTGTAGGTGCAGAATGATGTGAATAGTGACCATAAGAAAGCAAAAAAATTTGTGTTCCAAATGAATGTGTGGATATTTCATAGTGTAGTATATGGTGACTGACTGCAAAACATAATATATGATTATACCTGAAAAAGCATGTGTAGTTCCAAATAAATTTTGTGGTCATACTGAGTTACTCGGCATCCTTGAAATTGAAGATAAAGAATAAACTAAAGCTTCTCATTAATATGGAGAATAGCACAGTCGAACCTTCTCATTAATATCAGTTTATTCAAAATTCTAAAAAAATTACTTCAGGTAAAGAAAATGGGAGAGAGAAACTTATGACAGTAGTCAAATTGAGTAGTTTGTATATCATGTTTCTTTTGCTACTGCAGGGGTTTGCGACTTTTGACTAAAGAATGTCATGCTGCCAATCTTTTCTCAAAGCATATGAAGGTTGAGGATCAGGTAGTGATATCTTTTCTCAAAACTTTTATTAGGACCGAGTACTGTAATAATCTATTAGGTGAGGAGATCTTTAAGAGCATTGCGTTGTTCAGAAAGTAAATATGTGTGCGCTCATTTATTTTTTAGATAATTCAGGGTAAAGTAAGGGTTCTTATGTTTCGGATTTACAGTTGTTTTATTTTTACTCATATATTTCGATAATTTTTATATTTCAAATATTTTCAAGTATGCATCGAAGGATACTTGGTGTAAGCTATAAAGTAATGAGTCTAATGCTCAACATGTTGTTTATCTATTTTCTGCATGTTTGTATATTTTTGGTTCCATCTTTTGTAAAGTTAACTAATTATACATGGTTATGATGATTTTTGGGTATGAAATGATTGTTTTTTTTGGTGGTTTGTATATGTATTGATGATTGTAAGTTTTGTAGACAGGTTTAAAATTTTCTGGATATCTATTTTTAAAGAAAACTCTGCCGAAATTTCTTGAAATTAGTACCGACTAGCTTGATGTTTTGGTGGTTAGATATATATTGATAATTGAGTATGTATTAATTGTTGTGTTGGTATATGTCTTTAGATAATGTAATATTTTTCATTACACCGTGCCTTTAAGCACGGGTTATCGCTAGTAAACTCATATTTCGCGTAACACTCGGCTAGTATTTGTTAAAATTAGATTATGTACTCCTGGATTATCCATAAGCCAATCATTTCCTGCAGAGATTATTTTTATTAGCGCCACAAAAACTTGATAGCTAATCAGGATTGCATCTATTATTGTGGAAGTATATACATTGGCAAAAGAATACATAACTAATTGCTAAAAAAGCGGGGCCGGGGGGGGGGGGGGGGGCTGGTGGTGGGGTGGAAATCAACTAAAATTGTGTCACGTCTCTTGACTCTATCCTTCATAGCCGCTTCAAAGAAAATTGAAGTAGTACTAGCAAGGTACATTTGCCAGCTGACTTGATATTCCAACTCCATTCTGGTCAACTATAGCACGTATGCCCACGAAAAATCAAAAGAATATCGTCACAACTTCCATTGTATAACTATATCGATGCTGTTAGAAATAATGAGCATCTCCATTACCAGCATGAGCGTATTCTGGTTCCCGGATGGAGAACAAAAATAATTGTTTAGCTGCTTCTGTTTTGGTCTTTTCACCACAACCAAAATTTTGGGCGTCAAAAACCTTTGATTTAAATCTTCCTATTTTCCAAGGGTTTTCTGCTTGTATCCATATCTCATTCTTTCGAGTAGTTTTTCTTTAGTTTTTCTTTTCTTGTCCATCTTTAACCTATATCTTTCTTCCCTCTCTCTTTCATATACGCCTTGCCAATATACTTCCCCTGTTAAGGGCCATAACCACATCTTGCTTGGATGGTCACCATCATCTGCAGCCTCTGCTAGGTCCTCGTCCATACTTTTCAATAAAGTAATGTTGAAGTACTTGGGCCACATAAATCTTCTTCGATGTTCAACAGGGTGTTGTTCTTCCAAATAGCCGGTATGGGGATCCATGTAAAACATTTTCCTGGCACTATGATACGCCCAAACATTGACCAGGAGTTCCAAAACACGACAGTAGCAATGCTTTTTCTGGCGGTTGAAAAAAAAATGAGAAAAATGTTCTTTTTGTTTTTACAGTTGTAACTAGTAGGTAGTTTAGAATCAAGAGCTTACCTCAAGCATCGAGACACCGAACAAACAATGAGTGGTCTTGCTTGAGTTCGAGTTCAAACTATCGAGTGAATCAGCGAAAATCCTGTTGTTCATTTGGAAAAACGATCAATTATCGGATTAATGATCAACCTGACTATATCTGATATAACCAGTTATGATTGTAGAATAGGTTGTAAAGACAGCAGACTTTTCTCCTTGTGTACCTGGAAAACATTATAAACTCTACAAAGGAAGGGGTAGGCATCACCCAGCTGTGCAAGGCAGACCAGTGCCCACCCTCTTCAGGCATTGGTGGAAGAGCTTCCACATGTGATGGCAAGGCATACATCCGGCGGAATGCATCTTCAAAGGCAGTTCTGTATGCATTTTGAAACCAAAAAATATATAAATAGAATATTGAATGAAAAGGGAAAGGGAAAGGGAAAGAAAAGGGAACATCTTATAAAGTACTTTCTGATAATTTATCAAGAATAGACAACGTAGTTAGTGAACAACATTCACAAGAAAATTGGGGAAGGGGTAACATGTTATTAATGTCATTATGGTCAGATACAGAAAGTATTGCATATACTTTCTTTCTTTTCCTTTATGGAGAAGAGTGAGGCCAGGGGTGAGTATGAGAGGAAATTATTGCCAATACCAGTCATAACATGTTAAGGTTTTGTGAAGTTATTTAGTTTTTTTTTTTTGGCTAAATTTGTTTGTATGAATTGAAAGGGAACCAAATGCATTGGCTAAGGGGCATACCCCCGATCTATAGTTGGGTCATATAGAGACAAGCCAAAAACAAAATCAAAAACATAATAGACAAAAACAAAATTATAACAGCCAGTTACAGTAATATTGACAAAAATTTGCAGCCATAGTAAACATAATAGACTGAGAAAGTCTAGACTTAATACTATGGATAGTGTCATTTGCAAGTTGCCTAGGAGGAATGAACTGATCCCGATGCAGTTTCATATTGCGAGTTTCCTAGATCTTGTAGTAAGTGGCAGCTAAGGATAAATATAGGATATATTTAGATACCTTTCTTCCCTGATACTGAGTGATAAGAGTCTATTAAAGCAGTCCAGTAGGATGGGAAGTTGTTCCAGTTGCCCAAGTCAAAAGTAGCAGATAGGACAATAGTAGAGTAATCACAAAGGCAGAACAAACGCTCAAAAGTCTCTAGCTGCTTGTGGCATAGCACACAAGTAAGAGGCCTGCCATTGTAGTAGTGTCTAGTAGTTTCCTATATTATTACAAGTGTAATTTCATTCCCGTTATATTTTCAAACTTGTAATTGAATAAGGAGGAAAGCAACCAAAGTGAAGATTGGATCCAATTCCTAGAGTACCCCTTTCAATAAAACTTTATGAAAGTGGAAAGAAATTAAAGAAAGGGAAGTCAGGAACTCGACAGAGTATAAGGTGAATAAAATGTCACTTCTGCCAAAAGGGTGGTACCTAGAGCATTCAAGGTGTCTCAGCAATATACTAGAAGCAGAGTGAATATTAAAGTGGTCCCGCAACTCATAACCGCTGAATGCATTTGGAAATTGAACCCTATAGACACAAAAGTAAATAACACAAAGGTAACAGGAACTCTACAAGGAAAAAAAGTATATTAAAACAAAGGTATGAATCTTCAGGAAACTGGCTCAGTTCATTGTGTAGATAAATATAAACACAGGTAACAGAAGGGAACATAACGTGCTATCAACAGCTGCCATAAGCTTTTAAAAAAAATTATTTTATTTTGAAAGTTATCATCAGAGATGAAATTCCAAATTTCCTTGACGCGGAATAAATAATCTTTTGACACTGTGTTTTGGGGGGAATTGTACCTTTTACTATCGGAATTGCACATATTACTATTATATCAATCCATCACGCTGTTTGGCTATAATTTCTTTATATGTGAAATTAGTTGCATTATAGTCCACCTTTACGATTTATCTTACAATATATAGGAGACTGACCTGTGGCCATAGTTGTCTATGGAATCTTATCTAGCCAATCCATCTACAGCCATCCATCGTGAGATCAAATGCTTTGTATTTAGTCGTACAAAATGGCTTTGTTGCATATCTCAGACAATAAAGAGCTGAAGTTACCACCTGACACATTATATCTTGGAAGTGGGCAAAAATGTCTGTTCAACTTTGACGAAATCGTCCGGCATATTGTTTGTCTTGTCCTCCATATAATATGTGAGACGGTTAAAAGAGTTGACTAATACAGAATGTTTGATCTCACAATAAACAACTACAGATGAGTTGTCTAGATAAAATTCCACAGACGAATATTGGATGTAAACATACACACACACACACACACACAAAAAAAACACAATTAGTTCCAAGTTGCTGGAAATAAATGTGGTGAGGAATAGGAAGCACAGTTAAGAGCTGCAAACATGTTCTTCTGTAAAATCCTAACTGAATAGTTCAAACAATCTACTGATGTAGAATTTTCCAGAGTCTGAAACATAATGGTTGAAAGATGAAACAAGGGAAGGACTAGAGGCAACTGTTCCCTTGTGGTTTCTATTTTATGTTTTAATCACAGAACAAATGAAGTGGTCTCAAAAATAACACATGACCAATCAAAAAAATTCTTGAATCACTGAAACAAGAAAGTGAGAAACGAATTACCCTTTTCTTTTCTTATCTTAAAGTAAAATATTTTGATCAAGACCAGCAAGACGGAATAACAGAAGAAGATATAACTACATGACTTGTGCAAACAAACTTGTAAAACCACCTGCAGTTTCCTCCATTTATGATGTCACACATGGACCAAAAAGTAAGCGCATCGTTGCTTCCTGCAAGTCCATTATCCATATCCAAGCGTGCCCAGAAGTATATAGTGTCCCCCTTAGTTTCCTCTTGTATTGTTTCTTCCAGAGCCTTCTCAGCTTTGGCAGACAAAGAGACCTAAAAAATATATTTACTAATCAATATATGTGCATTCACATACATACCAATCCACGCATATGCATGAGTATATTGGTAGATTCAAATTTTCAGATGGCAAAACTATTTAAAGAAACTAAAATTTCAAACCAAATACTGATTGAGGATGGTATAAATTTAACTGAGAAGATTTTGTTCCTAAACCATAAAAGAAAATCCATCCACGTCAGACTTACCTTTCTACCAGCAGCACGCCATGATTGATATCCAATCCAAGGCCTCTTGTGAATGTTATCCACACTATTTGCGATGGCAAACATGCCTCCAATCTCACAAAGGATATTCCGGTAATATGTATCATTTAGGAGGGGAAGCTGGCCAACTGCATCCACATCATCTGATCTCAATCTTCGTGCTCTTGTAGACTACCAAAGTCGAACAAAAATTAGAACGAACAAACCAACATATTCAAAAGCCAAAAGGAATAACAAATAAAAAAGAAAAGAGAACTATGGGAGTCGGAAGAAATTTATGCAGAAGATCTATAAAAGAGTAAATAATTCTTACAGGAAATATTATCTACAAATGCTTTTACAGTAGTAATTAAACTTTAGTGTGGTACTACTGGCAGAGGGTTCAAATAAAATAATGTTGACTCTGGCTGAGGAACGAAAAGATGGATTTTGCTGAAAAAGTAAACACAAAATAATCTAGATCAAAGGAACTCACAAGACTTAGTCCACGATACAAAGAACCATGGTGCAAAAATGGCCAAGACCCTGATCCATCATAAATCTCATATATGCATAAAGGCTGTCCTGTCCTTTCTAGTTCTCCTTCATCCCTTTCATTTGTTTCAAACTTAATCTTTTCCACTTTTCGAGCATTACGATATAGTTCATCCCATACACCATACTCCTTCCCCATTCTTTCCTCAATCTGTACAACTAGCAAGGATAATGCACTTAAGATGACCTTCTAACAAAGCCAACCACAACAAATAAAAGAAAAAATGAAACAGGAAATTGATAACAGATGGGGGCACTGGAGGAGGGGGAGGGGGAAAGAGAGAGACCCTAGCAAATGCCGTACTTGGAATATTACCGTACCTCCTCCATTTCTAGCATCTGAACTTCTTCAGAGCTTTCAATTTCAGTCAAAACATCCCAATCTAGCTCAGTTGGAATATCATCTGCCATAATCTCAGCTTCACTCTGAGAGATGTTCTGTACATGATTGAACTTGGTCATTCCGTCCTCAAGATCAGAAACGACACCAGAAATTTTCAAATACATAGTCTTCGGATCCAAATTCACCATATTCCATTCCCATACACCCTGTTCAAGTTTAGAAGTTTGGCCTGGCAGCATAGCATCAGATGGAAAAGCAAGAACATTCTCCAGAAGCTTTGCATAACCAACAATGCATTCAGAAGCTAGCATGTTCTTAGCAACCAACCTTCCCGAGGAAGCAATGGAATGGGCATACTTCGAAAGTTTCCCTTTTGATATCAAAAGGGAAAAAGATGTCATCAGAGTATCAGGTTTATTCTTGGAAAATATCATCGCATGAATTCCGTCAACAACCTGAGAATGTCACGACTCTTTTAAGGGCAATAAATAAAAGCCTAAGACCTCAGATCTTAATCTAAAAACAGTACAAACTCAAAGTCTAAAATTGATGATAAACTCACATATTTTTTAATGACAGGATAATCAGGTGCAATTACAGGGATCCCAAATGTCATGGCTCGTGTGAGTAATGGAGGAAAACCTTGTTCATCTTGGGATGAACCATAGAGAACAATATCAGCCATTAACAACATACCATTTACATCATTGTCTAACCCATAGTGCTGAACAGAACCACGATGAAGTCCCATATGACTAGCAATATCCTACAAATGGTCAAGTATCACTATTAGATATATATCTAATATAAAGAAAATGTTTTCACAATGTTTCCAAAATCCAAATTAAGATGACTGCATTCTATGATAGTATCTATAATGTTAATGATCAATATAAACCTTCGCATATTCATCTAGGCTACATTTTTCCTTAATGGTGTCCTTTCATGCTACTAATCTCTTACATTATAATTTTTTTATAGGAGAAGCTGAAGAGTTGATTACAGAGCAACTTCTTTATACAAAATAAAATCAAGAATTTCTGCTGGCCAGTGTCTGTCCATAGTCTCGCTTAATTTTCAATTCCTCTCTAACGCTGATCACTGAAAACTACTCTTTAATTGTTTCTTTCTTTTGTAAAACTTAATGAATAAATAAAAATTACTAAAGAAAAGATACATTTCCACTAGATGGTCTGACATTTGTTTAGGTAGCAAAATCCTTTGTTAACTCTCAGGTTAAACATAGAACACTGTGCAACAAATAATTGCATTTTTCTTCAGACAGTTAATAAATTTAAGATTTAGTAAAATAAAACTTAAAAAGCACTTTTAGAGTTAGCATTACTACAGGATCTAGTTCAATAACAGAAGTTAAACAATAGAGTTGGACTTGGAAGATTGAAATAAACACAATAATGAACCATTCAATTTGAACTTTCATTCTAATTATAATTTTTATCTTTTATGTTATACATATTGAATTAATTGTGTTGTTTTTATAATTTGCACAAGAAAGACATACTAGAAAACAGTTGTATACCTGTAAAGCATCATTATATCCATCAGTGGAATTTCCACATAAGAAGACAAATTTAAATGACACTCCATTATCTTCTCCCCTTGCATATGTCAATAACAGGGGCCCAATATTATGCATTGACACAGCATAATCCCATGATAGATCATTGTAAAAGAAAGAGCTTCCAACAACCAGAACCACCATATCTTCAATACTCAATCCCTTCTCCTGCCTTAACTGTGGTTTGGAGTGGGTTCTACTATAGCTTTCTGCAGCCCACACATCCACTGGTGATCCAGGAATCACAAAGAAGTTTCCAGGGTCAAGCACACTATATAACATCTGATACAGGAAGGAATCCTAATTTAGAAACAAATTAAGAATGCCTAGTACACCACTATCAAAAAATTGTTAGTGGAAGTGGCAAGAGACTCGAGAAGCGCAGGGGAGAGAGAGAGAGAAAAAGAGAGAGAGAGGGGTGGCAGCTTTACCGGCAATGAAAAATCTGGAAACACAACAACATCTGCCCTACTAAAAGCGTTCTTCCAGTAAGAAATGAGATGTTCCCAGCCCAAATCCACATACACAGAAAGGCGATTTGCAAGGGTTTCTTCTTGAATTATCCAAATAAGTGGCACAGAGCAAAATGGCTCCTGCATAAGGCTGCATAAATATAAAACTCACAAACCTAGCATTCACTTCTCAAACTAACACGAAAATAATAGTGTCATACTTTGTTATATTTACTCATTTTTCTCTTTCTTTTTTCTTGGAGTGAGGGGAAGGCTAGGGAGTGGGAAATTAACCGAGGCAAATTTAAAGTGGTGTTTGAACATTACATAACTTCTTCATGGGCAAAAGATATATCGAGCTATGAAAAAGTGATAGCGGAAGAACTTGGTCTCCAGGGGGCGGATACAGAAATTTTTCTCAGCAGGGGCGGATTTTAACTAATTTTAAGTGATAGAGGAAGAACTTGGCCTCCAGGGATGCATCCAAAATTTTTTCTCAGGGGCAGATTTTAACAAATTTTTTTGTTGAAGTTAAATAAAGAAAACTTGAACTAATCATTATATTAACTAATCATAATAATGTTTACAAATTGTTTAGTAGTGGCGGAGAATGGAAATGTAGAAGTAGTGGCGAAGCCAAGGAGGCGAAGATATAGAAGACAGAAGTAGAATAAATCTACGTTTGTTTGTACTTGTATTTAGATACAAATGGCAAAAAACACCTTTACCCCTCTATGGTCGTCGACTTGTAAACAATTGGCCACTCAATTTTAAAAATATTCAATTGGCCCATTGTGCTTTTTAAAATTAAAAATTCAGGTCATTCCGTCCAATTTTACTCACAAACGTTAAAAACTAAGATGTGATTTCCTACATGGCTTTTTAAAAAAAATAACAAAATACGTGGATTTGCTGATGTGACCAATTTCTGATTTGCTGATCTTGCTTGACCCACTTGAGCCAATCCCTCCAAGACCCGAATAAGAACCTCCAAAACTGGACTAAATCAACCTTCGTTAATTCTTGTCTGGGCTTCACCTCCTACCTCCAAGGCGCCACCTGCAACAATGGCCGCATCTACAAACTCTCTCTCTAATCTCGTTCTAAGAGGCTCCATCTCACCTTACCTTGCTAATTGCACCAATCTCCAAGCCCTAGACCTCTCCTCCAACTCCCTCTCTGGCCCAATCCCCACTGACCTCCAGTTCCTCGTCAATCTCTTCGCCAACCGCCTCTCTGGCCAAATCCCGCCACAGCTCGCCCTGTGCGCTTACCTCAACGTAATAGATCTCCACGACAATATCCTCAAGGGTCCCATCCCTCAACAGCTAGGTCTCCTCGTTCGGCTCTCCATTTTTGATGTGTCCAACAATCGGCTCGCCGGCTAGATTCTGGCCACACTCGGGAACTGGAGTGCCAACTTGCCGAGGTTCAATGCGACGTCGTACGAGGGAAATAAGGATCTTTATGGGTTCCCTTTGCCGTCGATGAAGAATACAGGGTTGTCGATTTTAGCCATTGTTGGGATCGGATTGGGAAGTGGGTTCTTGAGTTTGGTCCTCAGTTTTACTGCAGTGTGTATATGGTTGAGAGTTACCTCAAGAAGGCAAAATTGGTTAGATTTGCTGAATGCTTTGTTAACGGGAAAGAGGAGACAGAAAAGAAAGAAAGTGGGAAAGAGGAGAGAGAAAATGTTGCTCAAAGAAGACAGGGAAGAAGAAGAAATCAACATTCAAAAATCCATGTGTTTTGTTCTTTTTATTTTAAAGCCACGTAGGAAAATATGCCAGATTATTTGACGTCAGTTAGCAAAATTGGACGGAATGACCCAATTAAGAAATTTTAAAAAGTTCAGTGGGCTAATTCCATTTTTTTAAAGTTCAGTGGCCAAATACTTGCAAGTCGACAACCACAGTGGGGTAAAGGTGTTTTTTGCCGAATACGAATGAATTTTTTTTTTGCCCCCTCCAAGTTTAACTCTTCGGTTAATCTGCCCCTTTAAGTTTATTCACTTACATATTTGTCATTGCCCATATACCTATAAAAAAAATGCAGCAGGGGCAGCCGCCTATACTTCCCCTGAACAAATTTGCTCCAGCTTTTATATTTATAGGTAAACCTTAGGAAACTTCAGCATACTTTAGTCTCCTTGCGGTGCATATTAAACATACAAAACTTTCATCGTTTACATTTTTAGCTTGTCATACAAAAGTGGGTTTGACAGTTTGGCTTTAACATTTTGGTAGAGAGCAACAAGGACGGATTTGTTCAAAAGCAACATAGGCAGCTGCCCCTACTGGATTTTTTTTTATAGGTATAGGGGCAAGGACAAATATGTAAGTGAATAAACTCAAATGGGCATATTAATGGAAGAGTTAAACTTGGAGGGGACAAAAAAAAATTCATTCATATTCTAAATACAAGTACAGACAAATGTAGATTCATTCTACTTTTGTCTTCTATATCTTCGCCTCCGTGGCTTCGCCACTACTTCTTCTACATCTCCATTCTCCACCACTATTTCACAATTTGTAAACATTATTATGATTAGTTAATATAATGATTAGTTCAAGTTTTCTTTATTTAACTTCAACAAAAGAATTAGTTAAAATCTGCCCCTGAGAAAAAAAATTTGATCCACCCCTAGAGACCAAGTTCTTCCTCCATCACTTAAAATTAGGTAAAATCCGCCCCTACTGAGAAAAATTTCTCGATCTGCCCTGTATAAAAGCAGTTAGAATCAACTCTTCACTGATTGAGGATTTTATATCATTTCAAGTTAGTTGGATATAATTATTAATGGAATTTAAAGCCAGGCCCAATTAAAATCAAAAACTAAATTTAGATTATCTTAGTTTTTAATGTTCTTATGCATGGACACGACCTGAGCATGTTCTTCAGTCGTAAGATACAAGTCACCAATCATGTTTAAGTAAATGTGCACTTAAATGGGACCCCTCGATAAAAAAATTAAATACTTAACTTATTCATGATTAGAGACTTGTCTATATGTACCAAAGGGCACGTAACCAAGTCAAATGCTTTTACATAAATGTTTTAGGCACATCAAGTCAATAAGCCGAATATATTTCAGCAAGTAATATGCATTCAAAACATTGTTTATACTCTATAAAAATGACAGGAAGAAATGCTTTGGCACTAATGGCAAACCAGCACATACCTTGAAATGGCATCTTTTGCTTCAAGAGAGTCTACAATAATACCTTCAAAACTACACAAACAAAGCAAATATGATTCTTCACATCAAATTAGGCAAGTAACAAAAACACTGATCAATGTAATTCAAGTCAACTAGCACACCAAATGATAATACATACATTGACCAATCAATGTGGGGATAACTCTTGGGACTTAATATTGAGACTCGACCTCCTATCTTGTCCCACATTGATCGTGCTTCACCATCCTCGATTGCATATATCTGAAAAGAAGCGTATGACAATGCAAAAGAGAACATTATTTAGTAAATCTAAATCCATAAAATTTTAATAACAATCATCTAACCAACTCTCATCAAGAACTGAGAACATAATAACCACAAGCTACTACTGGTATGTATATCTAGCCTCCCAAAGCAGAAAGAGTAAGGTCCCAATTAGTAGAGCCTGCATCTATGATCATCGAAAAGGAATAAGTTTCTGCAAGAAAATCCCAAGAATCCATTTACAAGGGTGCACTAGATGATTCCGGCGAAACTAAAGTAATTATTCATGCACCTAATTTATGTACCTATTATGTAAACCATTACATCTTTTAAGTTGAATTGAAAACCACACCCTATTCTTTTAGCAAAAGTATTATTGCAAAAAGATTTGCACAAACAACTAACATAGAAAAAATAAATTTTTTAATCAATATATAGGAGGCTCCTTTTTAGGTGAAACTAAACAGCACCCAGCTTATGCATAGATTTATCTTAATACTCCTCTATCCCACATTATTTGAAAATATTTATTTAGAGCGTAATGCATGGATTTTAAGCCGTGTCAAAAGTATATATTTGAATACTATATTTTTTAAAGAATTTATAATATAATTAGAAATATAACATTTGAATATATTAAAATATAAGAATATAATATCTAGATATGGTTTCAAAACATTTTATAATCCGTGCCACACTCGGAAAAAAAGAGTTGCAAATCATGTGAGACGGAGGGGTATATTTTATGAATTTATGATTAATAAATGGCACCTGCTTCCTACATAAATAGTTTACACACTTATTACCACCAACAACGAACAATGAAGATTATATGGAAAATTATACAGAAAAAGAAAATGTAAGTTATGTGACAGAACCTTCAAAGAAATTTACCTTAAGCATATATCCCAGCCCCTGCAAGTTCTTTGCCACAGTAGACAACATCAATGTTGGGGGATCATTCTTCATTTGTCCTAAGATCTTACAATTATCACAACATGGCATTATTAAATATACAAAGTTTGATCACTTCAATACGCAAGCATAAATACATAGGTGGCAAAGAGGTCAAAAAACATTTAAGGGGAAAAGTAAAATAAATAATTATTTACATAAATACATAGGTGGCAAAGAGGTCAAAAACATTTAAGGGGAAAAGTAAAATAAATTCCTTCAGGGTGCAGAATATGTAACTGACTGATGCTAATGCAGTTGAACCAACACACCAGGCTTCATTCAAACATTTGGCAAGTAGATATGGATGCTATGTAGCATAAAACTCATAGCTACTGAATACCCAGAATTTTTTTCATGCTTAGTTGTGGTATTGGGTATGGGGGTTTTCAGAAGAGTCAGTTAGATATATCGCTATCGATTGTGGGGTTCTTTTCATTGATGTTCTTTAAGTTTTTCCACTTGTATTCTAAGACTCCTGATGTAATATCCGAATATTTACGAGGCTAGAATAAGAAAATAAAAATTTTCCGAAAAAGACGCGAAAACACTATTCATAAAACGTAAAGTCAACTTTGGGATGTATAGGTTTTTCCTTGATTAATTAGTAGGCAAATGAGACTTTGCTTCCTAAAATGTGTTGTCCAAAATTGTGTGGTGTGCGACTCACCTAGTGTAATGATGAAGCATGTGACTCACTATGGTGACTAGCCATGATGGGGTGGATTAAGGCCCTAAATACCCTAAGTCTTGGTTTCCTATAAATAGAGAGCTAAGTTCATTAGTTCTTCACCAATTTACAAAGCAAATTTCAAGTATTCAAAGTTATAATCTAGAATTAGAAAGAGATAGCTCTTGTGAGTTAAATTAATTTCAAGATTTGCAAATGATTAGTTAAAGCTTGTAACTTCAAGAGGTGTTACTCTAGTGGTTATTATTTTCATCCTTCTTTATATAATTAGTAAAAATATACTTTTATAAGCAGTTACTATGTTCGATTTTCTTCAAGTTTCTTCAAGTATTTAGTAAGAATATTCATTTTACAAGCAGTTATAATGCTCAATTTATTTTAAATATAGATTGATGAATATTCATTTTATAAGAAATTATAATGCTGAAATTATATCATGTATAGTACAAGAAGTCTTATTTATAAGCGGTTATAATACCCGAAATAAAACTTAAAAGATTTAATCATTAAATGCTTAATTAGTCTACATAAACTTATAATGGTGTAGGATTTGAGACGAGCGTTTAATGCTTAATATATAATCTGTAAAAGATATACGAGGCAAGTCTTCTAACTATTATTTGAATATGTGAGCAAGTTTTCTATACTAAACCTATGTGCAACTATTGCTAAGCTTGTTCACATGTGATAGTTGATATGCAAGAGTATATGTATGAAAGTCTTATGTGATTTGAAGTAGGATATGATGATTGAATGTTAATTGTTTAATGATATGTTATGTCATATATGATTATGTTCTATCATATATGATTATGTTCTATCATTAAGCATGAGTTAACATGATTGTTAACCGAAAGTCCAGTCGAGTCAAGCATGTTAAAGTTTATATGAAAGCATAAATTGTCTATGTATTATTAGATAGACTTGTTGAGTCGTAGTGCTCATTCTTGCGAATAAAACTTTTTTTTGCAGTTAAAGAAGAATGATAAGAAGATCATGAACGTAAAGAAGAAGCGTAGATTAAGTTTCATATTTTATTTACTTGTATTTCTATTAAGTCATGATGACTTCTGTAATACGAATAAGCAAACCACGTAATCGAAGATTAAATTAATTATATCATGTTATTATCATCAAAATGGTGTTATGTTTTTAATTTGATATAACTTAGAATTGTTAAAGATCTACTAATCTGAGTGAGAGTATTGGTAATATGGACTGATCATGTTATGCCGATTCTCTAAACTTCAGATAAATAATAAAACATTAATACAATGTTGATAAAAAAAAACTATATATCTGAATAAGGATATTGAATAACATTGTGAGCGCTATAAGAACAAAGATTTAGCATCGATGAAGAAACCAAATTCATTGCAAGGTTCCTCTATTCCAAGTACTAGTGTGTTATTAATATTGTGAATGTCAGATAAATAGGAAATATTGATATGAAGAGATATCTCTATAATGAAAAGTATATAAGTTAGGGTATTAAAAGATATTGAGAGTTCTGTAAGCACTAAGGTTACACTAATGAGCGCCGGTAAGATGCCAAAATTACCGGAATGTGCCCCTCTGTTGCCAAGAAAAACTTTATTATTAATCCTGTGAACCTTAGATATATAGAAGTATACAATGTCTGAATTGTAAGGTTAAAAAAATTAACCGGTATATATGGTGTTATCCATGTATACGAATATAAGTTACAAGTTGATACTTGTAGAAAGAATGAAATCGAAATCAAGTTAAGTTAATATCCAGGGATGAAGTTAAGGAAATTTATAGTTTTATAGTCTGTAATAGACTAATTCAACCAATATGATTATGGGATCATTGGTTAAGATACGAAAGATGTTGAGTTAACGTCGACCCTTGTTCGTGCGGTCAACGCTCGAATTCGGGGGCATTACACCTGATCCACCTCTGCACTAGCTTTTTGATTTAAATAAAAAGTATTGCAACTTCATACAAATCACCTGGACTTAAATCTCTTGAGTGCATTACTTCAAAAACAAAGATATTAATGCACCATTGAATAAATACAAAGGTATCAAGTGTAGGCTTTACTAATCTTGAGCCTTGGGGGAAAAAGGAAAAAAAATACAGCAAAACCCTTTTTTATTTTACCTTATTTTTTCTTCTAAAACTAAGGAAATGTCAGAGAGATTGATCACTGAGATAAAGCGGAAGCACTCAACTACCTAAACCAAGAAGTGCACACTTGTTATGGTTACTCAATGTCAATGTCGGGGGATCATTCTTCATTTGTCATAAGCTCTTACAATTATCATGACAAGGCACGATTAAATATACAGAAGTTTGATTACTTCAATGCACAAATATGTATATAACTAGTTACATAAATACACGGGTGGCAAGGAGGTCAAATAAGAACATTTAAGGGGGAAAGTAAAAGAAATTGCTTCACGGTGCAGATTATGTAACCGACTGATGCTAATGCAGTTGAACTAACACACCAGGCTTCATTCAGAAGTTTTTGAGGTAAGTAGATATGGACACTATGTAGCAAATAACTCAGAGCTAATGAATACCCAGAATCTCTTTCTCGCTTCATTGTGGTATTGTGTATAGGGGTTTTCAGAAGAGTCGCCGTTAGATATATTGCTAGGGATAGATCATCGGATGTTGAAAGAAAGATCTCGGTAGCTGGAAGGTGTCCGAGTCAGGCAGGTCGACAGAAAGAGTCTGAGGAGTGTGTGGTTGTGAGTTGAGAAACGAGTTTATGTAGACAGATGCTAGTTTTCACTAGGTCTAATTATAATTCTAATGCTATCTACTCCCTCCATTCCATAAAAAATGCTTTAAGTACATATTTCACACAAATTATGAAAAACAAAAGTACAGGAGAGAGTACAAGTTATTTCCCATTTTACCCATAATGAACCCATGTAAGTACACTAAATATTCTCTCTATATTTCTAAAAGTTGTGGTCCCTACTTAAATACTTTTGAGGGTAAAATAAGCGCTTTATTTTATAATATAATATTTTGAACAGTGTACTTTAGACATCTTTTCTGGGACAAATATTTTTTGTACTGCAGTTATCTTTTGTGGGACGAAGGGAGTATATATTACTTTAGTTTACTGTAAGTCATACTATTTATATGAAACCCCTAAATTTCTAAAGCCTCCATAAGAAAGACCACTATAATGTGTTTAAAACTAAAACGCCCCTCTTGTACCCATATTTATCCTCGGGCAGTATCCATCCCGATAAACCAGTAGCCCGTTTAGATTGTCTCAACCATGCAGTTTTTAATTTTACTATTATTTATAATTTATTGTTTTTTTAATTCGTTTATTATTATAGCAGATAGAGAGTTCATAAAACTAACCCCAAACCCTACATGAAAATAAGATCATATAGGCCATAGGATAGTCTCCATTTATACTGGATCTAAAGACTATAAAATTACATCTTGATGTAGGACAACGTGGGGAAAAGGTATAATGGGATGTTTTGTTGGACGGAAATGGGGAAAAATAAAATGTTAATTCCAACCAAACTTTCCATTCCAATGTTTGATATCCGAAAAATGATACGGGTGGCCATTCTGTCAGAATACCCATTTCACTTATGCATTTGAAAAAAAGTTCCTTGGGGGGGGGTATGGAAAAGGGATTCCGTCATTACACAAAATGGGTCCAAAAAGATTTTGATACTCTATAAAGGAATTTCTCTCAAAAAATTCAATCTAAAATTCTCTCTAATTTTTTTCACTAAAATTTCTCCCTAAATTGGTCTCCAAATATTTTTGTCGCTATAAAAAAAATTCCCTCCTATACATTTTTATTTGTTTCTTCTCTCTTTATCTCTCTATTTTCAAGGATATTTTGGTTATTTACAATAAATACCATTCCACTTCAAACTATTTTACTACCTACCAAACAACTTATTAGAATAATATTCCATTTATACACGATATTCAAGTAACCTACCAAATGTGTTAATGAAATGCTTGATTGTCATTCCTCATTTCGATTTCAATCATCAATCCATTCCATCCACGCGAACAACTCATAATAACTTTTTCACGCAAGAATCAGTAGAGAAACATACAAAAAATACAAAGCTTTTAACTCTCAAATTAATATATTCAAATCGTTTAATCCCTATATATTGCTCTGCATCATTCTCCCTGTCACTGGAAAGAGGAACTCAACCTCGATTTTTGTAATTACTAGGAATGAGAACCCACAATCAAAGAGATGTCTTCCAACCAAACATGCATATCTCATGTTTCAATTCCATCAGAGTCAACAATCTAAAAGATATATTTCAGCCTAACATGCATATCCCATGTTCCAACTTTATGAGAGACCGTAAGCATGCTCCACCTCAACTTTGTAATCTATTTTGTCTTCAATTTCATGATCCATTTGGACTATCGCTTGAACCTAAATTTCTTCATGGTAAGCTATCTCTAGATTTTCAGCTTGTTCAACATTCACTTTATTAATAACCCCTTGGGCATCAACATGAAAGTGGGGGGTCTCCTCTTGTGAACTTGGCCTTTTAGTTGAACTAATCCAATTAGGATGAACACTTTTTGCTCTTTAACAATAAGGGCGAACTTAGCATGTCGTTACGTACTCAAAATGTGCTTTAAATATGTAATGTTCTTTCAAAAAATTCTAGATCAACACAAAATCTCCAATAATCAGAACCAAATGATATATAAGAAGAGGATAAATTTACTCGCACAAGCCGAAAATTCAATGCTCAAGTTGCTTTATTTGATCTTAAAGAAAATTTAGATCGTCAAACTTGCTTGGATTGTCAAAATTGTTCTTTTTTATTCCCTTTTTTCACATTTTCTTTTCTTTTTTTTCCCCGACTCTTATTTATTTTCCTTTTAATATTATTTTTTAGTATTGGCTGACCTTTTTTTCTCAACAAGAACCAAACTGTAAGGAAATTAACAAAACAAGGCTAAATCTAAAAAATAATGTAATAAGGATAAACGGAATACAGAGACAACGATTTTTGCTGCAAATCGGAGCTTTCATCTAGAATATTGAAGTTGATTATTTAGCAAACTTTGACGAATGGTGATAGACAGAAAATTGGATAAAAAGAAATTTGGTTAAATAAAATATACCAATTTTAAGTTTTTAACTATGATAATGATGATGCAGAGCGATTTGGGAAGTAAAAGATTATTGAGTATATTGATTTGAGAATTAAAAGTTTATGCTTTTTCTATGTTTCTTTACTGATTCCATAGGTGGATAGGTTCTTTTTTCTTCTTTCCACCTTATCCTCCATCACGTCTCCAATGAGACTTGAACCCTTACTACTTCCATGCACTAAATTTTTTTACAAGTAAACCATGCATGCAGTTTTATTCAAATATTTTCAAACCAAAGATTTTTAGGGCATGTTTCTTTACAACAATTTTTTATTTTCACATTGAACTTTTAATTCAGCCTTCAAAAGATCATATTTATAATTTTCAAGTGAACTTATTAAGAATAAAGTAACTCTAGTACAATGCTTTAGAGCATTTTGTGGTCAAATTAGGTCCATTGTATTTTGTTTCATTCTAAAGGCAACCAAAAGTGAGGTATTCTTTGAGATCAGGGTGTTCTAGAAAAATCATGGATGAATCCATACAAAGATATAATAGGTCGATGGGTCTCATCCTCAAGTTATTAATACTTCGTTGTACAAATATAGATCCTCTTATTTGGGGATTCTTAGGGGGAAAAAATTAAGTAGCAAAATGTTAAGGGATGTTTGATTAGCAGTAAATGGTTGCTCAGTCATTCAGTCCGTTTGTTTCAGAAAAAAATCGTCTGAATGGCTGAATCGGTCAGTCATTCAAACGATTTGGGCTGAATGACTAAATCCCATTTTTTTGGCAGAATGTGTTGAATGAATTTTATTATTTTTTTTACAATATTAACTATTATATTAAGTAATATTAAATAAATTTACAACAATTTTGAATTTTTTCAGAGGGGTAAAATAATAAAAATCTGTTATTCAGATATTTCAGACATGTCAATTATCAAATAACTTTTTTCATTCAGATTCAAAGTCGGACTCAGATTCAGCTCATTCAGATTCATATTCAGATTCATTCAGTTTTTATCAAACACCCCCTTAATTATATATAATATTTTCATTCCATTTTCATATAGTTGAAAATATAATATACAATTATTTTGTCTAATAAAAATTTATTGAAACATAAAAAAGAATAATATATTTATGTTTTCACACATCTTAAAATCTATACTACTAGGACTCTTTATTTTTCTCAAAAGTACCCGTGTCCGACACTCGACACTCAGACAAGAGTATGGGGTACTATACACTTCATTTTAATGTAAGAAATTGACAAAACTGAAGAGTTCCTGTGTCGGACTCATCAAATTATCGTGTCTAGCTAGACACACCATCCGAGTTTGTGTAACATATAGCTTAAAATCCTTGCACACACAAAAAAGGCGGTGGGGGGAGGGGGACATTTTTCTACACTGCCCCCAAATAAAGCACAGATTTACTCCAAGGTGCCGCCTTTAACCAATTCAACTTTTCTTTCTTTTTCTTCAAATTATCCAAACCAACATTGAAACATACATAATCAAATCAAAGTTGGCAACACATATTGCACCTGCTCACTCTTTTCTGAAATTATGGATAATAAAGCCAAATGAAGCAATAAGTAGTAATTCATTTCTAATCTTTTTTAATTGCAAATAAATAAAGAACAACTTCAAAACAAAAAAGTACAAATTGCATTACTTATAGCTATTTGCCCCTTTACATTACTAAATATCATACATTTCTCTTTTTATAAACATTCATCTTTAAATTTATGCTCACGTTTCAACAAGAAAAAGTTTGGGGTAGCTGATCAGAAGTCATTCTATTTGATGTTTCTAAAAGACTAAAAGTTGATGGCTACACTAATCAACAATATAGCCCAGAAAGAATCCAATGCGCTAGCTTTATAATCATCATCACTTTCTACACATCTTTTAGCCACCAATTATAATTATATTAAGTATTAGAACTATCTGATTCTAAATGCCATAAATCAATTTACCTCCACTTCATCTTTTTTTCCCCTTCAAATTATCCAAATGCAACAATAAATACAATACTATATAGTAATTAGTAGCCATAACTACAAAGGTTGACATATATACTCAGCATCATTGTACTTACTATTTCTGTTCTCAAAATATGAAAAGTAAAGCCAAATGAAGTAACAAGTAGACTAGTACATGAAGCCGGTCAAAAATATTAATACTACACCGAACTCAAATAAATCCAGGAAATACAAAATAATTAAATGACACTCACAAGTGCAAGCTTCGGCAATCGAATGCCGATCCTAGGCTGGCTTCGCAACCGATCAAGTCCGCCTCCAAGCTCAAACCTCCGGCGAATTCTCCACGGCACAAACTCCAATGAGCTCCCAAACTTCAAACCTTCCCTCACCGACCTCCCTCTCTCATTCCCCTGTCGAAACACCGACATGATCGAGGTCTGCAAGACCATCGACGCCAGAGCGAAAGCGAAAACCGCGAACAATATACAAAAATAGAAGAACGACCTGCCTCTGAACGGAAATAACATCCACTTCTTCGTCGAGGATCGGCCGTAGTAATGCGATCGGCTCGTCGGTCGCCACTGCCGATCCGGCAAGGTCAGCGCTCCCTTGGAAGCGGCGGTGTCTCTGATGGCGCTGTCGGCAGGGTTTCGCTTGAAACGGAAACGGTCTCGGATCGAGTGAAACCCTACAACACCGGAGTCGCCAGCATTATCGTCGCCGGAGGAAACGATGTCGGGATTCACTGAATTCCGTCCCATTTTGCGAATTCTATGAGAGAGAAAGTAATTTGAGTTGATTTAGTGAGAGAAAAACTTGAATTGGAATGGGATAGAGAATTGGATTGGACAAATTGTAATTGGAATTGCGAACGAGTCTCTCTTTTTCTCTTTCTCTCTTTCTCTCTCTCTCTCTCTTTCTTTCAGTTTCTCTCTCCACTTTCTTCTGTGTAAATTGATTGTTTTTATTTGATTCAGTTTTTCTGTGTCTCGGACTCTCGGGTTTCTTGGTGTTGGGTAGTAGGGTACTAATCGGTAAAAAACCGAATCGATACCCAAAAAATCAAACCGGCATAGATTTAAAATTACCGAAAAAATAAAAACCGAAACCGATTTCGATACCGGTTCGGTACAAAATCGGTACTGGTTTTTTCGGTTCGATTTTTAGTTATACCGCATGCATGATAATATATATAATTATTAATAAATAATAATAATTAAATAATGTTTTTTAATATATTAATAATTTTTTTAAAAAACTAAGAAATCATCTACAATTATATATCAATTGTACTGTTGACTTGTTGTAGAAATCATATACAATTATATATCAATTGTTGTTGTAAACTTGTAGTTGGGTTGTTGTTATATCAATTGAAGTTAGTCAAGCTGCTGTGTATTGTTGGCTTCTTGTTATATCAATTGAGTTATGAGTTATTGTTGGTTTGTTAGACAATAGACAGTATGTATGTATTGTTGCCTTGTTGGTTTATATGCCTTTCGTTTATATACAGTCAACTACTGAATTGTAAAATCATGCATACTTGCCCATGATTTTATTGTCACTAAATCCATGGTTATACCTATAGCTTCTACATATAGGTATGTATGTACAACAGTACAAGTACAACCACCTCTTACAAAGATCAAAGGAGAAACAAATTTATCACCTCTCATAGTGACAACAATTAAAATCCTTCCTGTAGCTATTTTTTAATTGCTAATTTTAATAGATTTTTCTCAAAACAGAGCCTTTTGGCAATCCTTCACAGTTCACTGCACTTAACAGTCAGAAAGAAGAAGAAACCACCAATATCAGTCACCAACTAGCTACAATTTCAACATTAAAACTCTATACAGTCATACAGATGTTAATCTTGAGCACAAAAAAATTCAAAAAGTATTTCGGTTTATTTTTTCGGTATTTCGATTTTTACCGAATTCAAAAAGTTCAGTACCGCTACCGAAATCGAAAAATCAAAAAAACCGAAAAAACTGGTTCCGAAAAAATCGGTACCGAAAAAAACCGGTACCGCCGGTACCGGTAAAAAACCGAAAAAGCCGAAAATTTTGAACACCCCTATTGGGTAGTGTGAGTGATGAACTGACTCAGACAAATACGGTGTATTTAATATACGCGCTTATTTCTATTTCTAAAAACATATTAATCTCTTCATTTCGTTCCATAATAATAGTGATTTTAATTTCATATACGAAAATTAAAAAAATTTAACATTTAAAATTCAGAAATACTAATCAAACATAACTTGGCACTTTGTTGTTTTGAAGAAACTATTTCGGTTTGCCTCTAATTAGACAACTGTCTTAAATAGGCTCATTTTAAACTTTAATCCCGACCTCAACTCTCAAAGAATAAAAGTTGCATGTCTCCCTTCTTATCTTTCTAGATCATCTTGAATTATCTCAATCGTAGTTTATATGAAAGAGTTATGTCCAATTTACTAAAGGATGTCCAGACTGTCCAACCTTCTGCAGATCCAGCGCGGGTTGCGCTTAATTTGCAGTTCGGTCAGTGCAGGATGCTCTTAACCCTCAGTATCTCCTTTAAAATTTGTCAAATTTTTGACTTTGCACAGTTATAACTCGCTTACTTTGGCACATCATAACTTACTCTTCCAATATCGGAATGAACTCGTTCTTGCGTCCATTTCTTCCTTGTAACAAATTATTCAAATCCCCCGAACAGAAAATTTTTAACAATTCTCTAACTTGGCGGGAAATCGGCTCAAAACCCTTTCGAGAGCCCTTTTTTCACCGAAAGTCATTTTAACAACAATTTTTCTAAACTTCATAATGTGTTCATCCAAAGTCGGATTGAACTCATTCTTGTGCCCACGGCTCACATATTCATTCAACTACATAACCCCCGAAAAGAAATAATTTTTTGGAAGCGTTACCTGTGATAACCCGAAAAATCGTATAGTCGTGTTAATTATGATGTAAGGATTATTATTTAATAAAATGAATTTTTATTAATAATATTATGTGTTATGTGTTTATTAGTCATACTATAACTTAGGATAATTATAAAACGTGATGATTCTGGCTATGTGCTAGAACAAATGTGTAGGAATTTTAAAGACAAAAATGAAATTTTTTCAAGAAAATAATTTTTTCCACAAAAAGACGAAATAGACACTATTCATCCGATGAAACCTAAAGGTTTAGGGTATGAATATCCTAGGTGGTGTAGAGAAATTAGTATGTTGAAATGACATTCTGTTTCAAGATTTGACGGTAATATGTCGTGCAAAGTTACGTTAGCCGATAAAAGTTTTTCTTGAAAAATATAAGACCCCGAATTTTATGAAATGAAAGTATTTAATTTTCGTATAATTATTATTCTATTTGGTAAATGGTTAAATTGATAAAATGTTAAAGTTGTGGGTAATATTTATAAATTTTTTAAAGTATGCAAGTTGTTACAAAATATTCGATTGGTCGGAAAATATTCATTTTAACAGGAAATATTCGTACGACGACACAATTATTGGTGAACCCCACAACGAAATTATTGTCGGAATTAAAAAACGATAGAAATATCTTTTTATGAAAATAACGGCGAAAGTTTTACCGTTAACTGTTGAAATACCTGGTGATGAAAAGTACAGTTGTAACAATCCAGAATTTTATCTATAATTTTAAATATTTATTGAATTACATAAATATTTTTAATTGATGTGTTTGTTGTTTAGTAGATATTTGTTGCATTACTTATTAGTAAGTAAATAATTCTTGAGTTATGAAAATTAACTTAATTAAGATAAAAGAGTGATAAATTAAATTTATGAGATAATACTCTAATTTAACTTAATAACTAAATTAGAGAGTTATTAAGGATTACATGGTTTGTTAGAATGTTGTTTTAATTTAATTTTGTAATTAATGTGATATGTTAATTTATTAGGTAAAATTATAATGACAATTATAATTTTGTGGTAATTAGTTTTGTTTATTTAATTAAGATTGGATATGGAAATCTAAGTAAATAATGTGGGACTATAAACTATAGTATAAATGATTTATTGAAATAAATTAAAGTGGTTTTAAATGGGTTTACTAAACAAAGTCTTATGACTTTTGAATTTGAATAAAAAATAATAATAATAATAATAATAATAATAATAATAATAATAATAATAATAATAATAATAATAATAATATATTAAATATTTTATAACTGATAATTAATATTATAATTATTAAAGCGTCGGTTATTAGATGTTTGGGTTTTGGAGCATTGGTTTGATGTTACGTAAAATGTTTGGCCAAAGAGAGAAGGGAGGGTTTACAGAGAGAGAGCTTGAGAAAAGGAGAGAGAGTTTTGTGATTTTAAAGGAAATCTTCATCTTCTATTAAGGATTATCTTCAAGCAATTAAAGGTATAACCTCTCAATCTTGAGTTTTACGTTCATAAAAAGAGTTTATGTTCATGAGTTTCAAAAGTTTCTTTAATTGCATGTTTGATGAATTGTTGTTATACAAACTAATTAATTGTGTTTATTAGTAAATTTGTGATGTTAGAATTAGCATCTAGACAAGGAATTAGTGTGCTAATTATGTTCAAAAAGAAAGAAAATTGTTTACAGTGTATTTGGTTATGTCTATGGCTTGTGAAAATACACAAATTGGTAGTTCGTTTGTGAACTAAACTGTAAATTGAGTCTAGAATATGTTAATACGATAAGAAACGAAAAGAACGCAAGTTGAATGAATCAATTTGGTTAAGAAACGAATTCATAGTGAGGAATTTCGCTATGAATGTCAAAAGAAGAAATAATAGAAATAGTGAAATTATAGGTCGTAATTTTGATGTTTATGTTATTTATGTGGTTAAAAACGTGTTAGAAATATTAGTTTATGTTTCTATAAACATATTACACCTTAGGTAGGTTGTATGGTTGTTAGAAATGAGTTTTTAGGCCTAAGTTGGCTTTCTGTAGTGTTCGTGATGTTCATTCGTGAATTTCAGAAGGGACCCCCACCCCAACTGGCTATTGTAGTACAAAAACCCCCCGCCCTAGTGGGGGGTAGTATGGCTTCCCAAATTTTGAAAAAAAAAATTTTTACCGGACATATTTTACTAAAATGAGCATAACATTTTCATACGAACTCCGATTGATGCGATTCAAGATGATCTGGAACGCGAACGAATGGGCCTACAAATTTTATTCTTTAAGTTTTCAATTTGTGGTCGGTAACAGGGGTTAAAATTTCCATCGTTAGGACTTTTGTGTTTTTAGGGACAATCGGAGGGCGTCGGGCATGCATGTATGCAAGTGTAGTGCTTCTGAAAATAAAAGATGTTGTTCTAAGTTATAAAACATGAATGTTAGTAAATATAATGATGCTTAACATTAATATGATGTATTAGATAAGTTGTATAAGCATACTAAGCACACACAAGAGAGACAAATCGGGCGTGTGACGAATGAACGTCGAAATGTCATGTCAAGTGATAATGAACGTAAAAAGTGTTTTAAGTCAAATGAAATGAATATTATAAGATATGAAATAAGTTTAATATAAAACCAATAAGTAATCCTAGCAAGACTTAAACACTTGAATGAACTTCAAGTATGACCTAAGAAGTAATACAGTTAGATGAAAGTCAAAAGTTAACACAATCAAATTGAACATTGTGTATTGATAATAAGAAGGGTTATCAGATGTAGAGTAAAGTTTACATTACAACTACTATGTATTGCTATGTGACTAATAGTTGATGTGTATGATTATATAATTGTGTAGGGCACGTGAAGTGCAAATAACTGTAAGATGTTAAACTGTTATTGGTAAACAACGATCAAGGCAAGTCTTTCAGTTCCTATTTGCTAAGTGAACTTGATGATGAACTGTTTTAAATCTTTATTGTAAGTAGCATGATGTGTTATATATATGTTGAAAGTATGAAACGTTAAAGTCAATTTATAAAACGTTAAAGTTAATTTATGACTACGTTGATTGAGTAATGAATGCTGATTGAGTAAGGAACTCAATTTCTATACTTGTTATATTAACTAAAGCATGCATGTTATGTTAGTCCAAAGTTTATGAGATGTATGATAAGCATGTTATTATGTGCTACGTGATGCATGAAAACTGTTAGATTTGTTGGGCTGTAGAGCTCAACCTTGCAAATAACCATTTTTGCAGGTTAAGGATTGAAGGTAACACTATATGGTACTTGAAAGACATGAATCAGATGTAATACACGAAGATTATTATTTTAGCTAGAGTTGTTATTTTTTTAAACAATGATTAAGTTTTATGAGATGTACTTAATGTTTTATGATGTATATTTTATGTTGAGTTGTAAAGTTAAAGTTTGAGCTGTCCGTTGTATAAAGGATATCGATTTGATATATAAGTAATATATACTAACTTTGATAAAGTGAATCATGGAGTATATATGGTTCAAAGACATGTAGATGATAAAGGTTTTGATTCAGGGAATTAAAGTAAGAAGATATAAAAGTTTAAATTATTTCGCATTTTATTAAGTTTAATATTGAATAATGATGTAAAATCAAAAGTTAGACGTGTTATTAACGACCAAAGTCGATAATTGAATTGTATTAATTTTGGGGTCGTTACAGTTGGTATCAGAGCTTTAGGTTATAAACCTTAGGTAGGAGTACCTTAGGCTATAACCTTAGAGAAGAAAGGTGAAGATAATGAAAGAATAAGTTCAAATAGAGTTTGAACAATAAGAAGTAATTTAAGAAATTTATAAAGATGAAATTAAAACATGCGTGACAGGATTTAAAGAAGAATCTCTTAGAGTTATAAGAAATATGAATGTGGGGTTACCCAACTCCAATAATAAGGATGTAAGGTGATAATAATTAGACAATGTCTATAAGAAGAGAATGATAAAGAAGTTAAGAATAAAAATTTATATTTAAGTATGGTACAATCGTACTCTTTAATAGTTGGTGTATAGTATCTGGGCTAAACGATTGCTTCATAGAGCGGAGGTATATACGAACTAGCAACTCGGAACCTAGTTTGTTGGTTGTTTGTGGGAAACCACTCAGCGTACCATATTGAAACTATTAGAGACTCGATGTGTACCAAGTATAGAAATGGATATGTATGATGAAAATGTGGAACTCGAATGAAATGTTGAGCAACGTAAATGAGTTAGAAATTCTTAAAGGAAGATTTTTATATAAACAAGAAAATTCAAAGAAGAATCTTGATGGGTATATAAAGATAAGAAATGAGAGTTACCTAACTCCAATAGCCAAGAACGAATAATGATGAATATACAAAGTCTGTATGATTAAAAGCATAAATGAGATCGTAAATGATGAAAAAGGAAAGAAAGAGGATCGTAAAACAAAACGATCAAGAGTTAAGAAAAGACTTTTAAGGGAGATGATTATAGAATAAGATCATGACGTGATCTGTTTAAGTTATAAAAGAAAGGTGGTCTATAATGTTTGAATAATTATAACTTGATGCTATGAAGATAATGTACTATGATATAGTACGAGATAAACTCACGAGGAGTTATAGATAATGTGATACGAAAAATTCGTATTGAGCAAGTTAAGGGCAAGTTAAGAATAAGTTAAGAGTAAGGTAATGTTAGGTGGGATTTCAATTGAGGACTCATATGGTGACTAAGTTGTACAAACCTTTGTATGGGCAGAGATTTTGTGCATGTACTTAGTTTATCACATTGATAATCATTGGAATATCGGTGTCGCGCTATCAATGTATATGTGGTGGAAATGTGATTCTTTTCTCATGTGTATATTTGATAGTTAGAGGCTTTTAAGGTTAGTATAGACGATATTAAGATTATGTACGGTTCTTAAAGCTAATGCATATGGTAAGTGATAGATATAATTTTATTTTATATTTTGAAGATAACAATTATGTTTTAAATAAATATGTAATTAATTAATTATTTTATTATTTTCTATTTTTACTTGAATTAATTTTTATTGACCTTGATAAAATTATATGTCAAGTGTTAAATAAATTAATTCATATAATATTCAAGGCAAGGAAACCCTATTTCTTTTTCAAAAACTAAAGTTTGGCAAAATATTTTTAAATACCTATATTACTATCAATATAATATATATACATATTATACCGTATATATATATATATAGAAAATTTTATATATTTACCGTATACTATATGTTAGTTATATATATAATATATATAAATACCTATATTACTATCAATACAATATATATACATATTATACCGTATATATATATATATATATATATATATATATAGAAAATTTTATATATTTACCGTATACTATATGTTAGTTATGTATATAATATATATGTGTGTGTGTTAAAAGTGCATGTGCTAGAAACCGTGTGTTGGACAAAAATAACACTTATTTTGGGACTTAATTTAAGACAGGTGTTGGCTGACATGATAAGCATTAAATGATAAGAAGGAGGAGATTGGACTGGGCGGTTTGTATTCTTCTACCGCGTAAAAGCATACTTTAATCTGGATCGTTCAATTCAAAAATGTTAGATCAAAACCGTACATTCAAAAATTATTTTTCTAAATTACAATTTTGCCCTAAACTTTAAAAATTCTATAAATAGGGAGTATTTCATTCATTTAGTTTTTACCAATTTAGTGAAAAGAAAATCATACAGCCTACATTCTCTCTAAGCTTCATATCTCTTCTTATAAAAGTTCTGATTATTTTTGAAGAAAAAAAATTGGTCCAAGTATTGAGATAAGTTTAATTTCTGTTGAATTATTTCTTACTTGCATCATATCTATAGATATACAAATACATATTGTTCTACACAATTTTATATATTCATATTTCATCTATTTGTCAAATAAAAGGATACTTGGGCGCCGCAAGGCTACGGAGATACACCTCTACGGAGAGAAATTCAAACCGTACGATTCCTTATAGTCTTCAGTAACCTTTTATCGACATTATTTATATAAATATCCTAAAATAGACACGACACTTGATAGCTCAAAACAACACTGAGATACTGCTGCAAAAAAGAGTAGTCATCCGAACCAGATTTGAGAATCGTAGTGGTCTATTGAAAATATTTATATAAATATCAATTGTGAAAATTATAACTTTTGTCATATTTAGACGCCACAAGACTACGGAGATACACCTCTACCAAGAGGAATTTGAACCGTACGATTTCTTATAGTACTAAGTGACATTATCTATAAAAGTTCACATAATAGATAAAATATTCTTATACATTATGAGTTAAACAAGTAATATTTGTTATATCAGTTTATGCTTAACTAAGATTATACTTGATAAATATTATTTAAATTGATTTATTCTTTTATTCAAGTATTGATAATTTATAAAGACTAACTAAGGAACAATTCTATATTATCCATAGAAAAACACTCTTTATTTTACTGAATTATTAATTCTTTATAAAGTGCCTTAAAATCTTATATTTGCTTAATTAGAAGCATCAGTGGATCAAAACAAAAGTTCTATCTGCTTTAAAAAGGCTTATTGTTGAATATAAAAATCCTTGAACTTTTAAACTAATATATTTGCTCTTAATTTTCTATCTACTTATTTGAGAAGCATTAATCTGTACTTAACTCTTATCAACTTATTGAAGAAGCACATTGTTGTAAACTCATTTATAAACAGAGAAAGAATTAGAGTTAGTTTATTTTATGTACATGTGAAAAAAACAAGTAATTCTTCGACTAAAACCAGAGTCTTAGAGAGGTCAACAGAAAGTTGGGACTCTAGTATATTTGTGAGGTGAGGAAGAGACTGTTGTTTCAAGACCAGATCATAGAATAGAACTGAACTCAAAAGGTGGTACAACTAGACTTGAGGAAGGAGCGGGGAGCTTGCTGTCCAAGAGAGAATAGTTGAATAGTTGGAAATTTGTCTATAAAACTTTGTAAAGGCTTTTCCGCCTGTTGAAGGAGTTTTTATTACTGATAGTAATAGGATCTCAAGTTCTAAGAAGGGAATTGAGACTGGACGTAGCAACATACCAAGGGGTGTATGTTGTGAACCAGATAAATCTCTGTGCATTGTGATTGAATTTTTATTATCTTGTATGCTAATTGCTAAAATTGCTAATTAATAACTAAAAATTCAAAAAAGGCTTAAACATAATTTTTTAACTGGTAATAATCTATTCAACCCCCCTTCTAGATTATTATTGACCTTTCAATTGGTATCATAACAGTGCTTTTTAACTTATTTGTTGAGTATATACATGCATACTTAAGAGTAGATCCATGGCCTACAATGCTACTGGTTGCAGGGAAGGACTATCTATGTCCAGACCTCCCCTATTTGATGGTACCAACTTTGCCACCTGGAAAAATAGATTCAAAATCTATGCCAAATCCCAAGGAATCAAAATCTGGTGTGCCATTAAACGAGGTGTGCAAATTCCAACCAAAATTGAAGGAGAAAATATTATCGAGAAAGACATATATGAATTCACCACTGAAGAAGAAGAGATCATGAATATTGCATCCCGAGCAGAACAAGTGCTAACTAGTTCTTTGATCGAAAAAGAATACAAAAGAGTTAGTAACTGTAAAAATGCAAAAGAAATTTTGGAAAAATTGATTGTAACCTATGAAGGTACCAATCACATCAAGGAAACCAGAAAAGATGCTCTAATTTAAGAGTATGAAAGTTTCAAGCTTGAAGAAGGAGAAAAAATCATTGATATGTAAACTCGGTTTTTCATAATCATTGATGAGCTAGAGCAATTAGGAAAAGCATACACTACAAATGAGAAAAATAGAAGAATTCTCAAACCCCTTCCATCCATCTGGAAAATGAAAGTCACTGCAATAAAAGAAATGCAAGATCTAACTACATATCCTATGGATAATCTGATGAGTATGAAATATGTTATATTTTTATTCCTTAATACTTAATCTTTTGTATTTATTTTATGCCTAAATAAAGTCATTATTCTTATATTTTTATTTTAGGTAAAATTGAAGGGGTTTCATGATTTTGAAAATAAATTGGAGGAAGTTTACGGGATTCCTAGCAAATCAAGGATTCAACAATTAGTATCATAAATGGATTTGGATTCACGCGGCAATGAGTTTAAGTACATGGCAATTGTGAGATTTAATTCCAATTTCAAATCTGAATTTTGGATTCTAGAAGATTAGTTTTTACAATTCTATTGTAATTAGGATTTCTTTTAGACTAAGATTTATTTCCAAAATGAATTCTATTTCTTTATGAAAATTAGTGTAATCTGTAATTCATTTTAGGATTTGGATTTCTACTTCCTATAGGATTTAGGACTTTGTCTAGCACTATAAATAGAGGATGAGAGTCAGGATTTTATTCATTCAATTATCAACTACCATCTATTGGAGTGCAGACTCATGAACATGTCAGGCTAGTTCTTTGTATTCAGTTCTAAAGGGAGGTGAATCCTTGTTACAAGTAATTGATTAATTGAGTATTATTATTATTTATTCCTTTTGTATGAAATTTCTTCTAATAATCTGTTTCATTGATTGCATGCTAATTGATCTAATTAATTTAATATGGCCAATTGAATTAGTTTGATCATTATCATCTGCTAGATTAAGATTGGCATTACGTGTAATTGATATCTGTCTTCATCATAAGTAGCAACTTGGTAATAATAATTGTGGACACGCTTTTGGTTATTGCTAAGATTATCAGAAAATAAGTTAAACAAATCGAGCTTATGTGTTTGTTGCTTGGATTAGCCTAATTCTCTATTTCTTAATGCTTCTATCATATTAAATCTAGAGAGCTTGTTCTAGGTTGTATGCTAGTTAGAATCTGGTGGAGAGCTTGTTTCATACAGTGATAATCTAAGGAGAATTTTGGATAACAGATCTTATTGTTATCTAGGACTAATAGTTTCATTGAACGAAAAATAATAATAACTTGATTAATTGATTATTGTACTCGGTGAAACTGAATTGCAGAACTGAAGTTTTTACATATTTGGTTAATTTTATCATTAATTCTTGTTCTCTTAGTTTAAAAATAATTTTCAAAAACCCCCCATCTTTATTTTTTGTTAAAATAATAGAATAATTCTAAAACAATTTTACTCTCTGTGGAATCGATCCTTACTTGCTACTGTGCTAATTATTATAAATTGTGAAGTGAAAGTGAGGTTAATTTAGGAGTGTCAACGGCAGCTCCCAAATTTTGGCGCCGTTGCCGGGGAGTAATTTCTTGTTTTGTTTTTATTCTATTATTTATTTTGTTCTTGTTTTATGACTCGATCTTCTCAAGCTACTATATTAGATTTTGATCCAGAGATTAAGAAAACTGCAAGGAGGCTAAGGAAGGAAAAACTTAAAGTTCAACAGTCTTCTGCAGATATAGACGAGGCTTCTGCAGCATCACCAGGCCTCAACTTAGCTTTGGAATTATTATCCAACGAATCATCCACCGAATCTGATAAAGAAGAAGAGATGACAGTTCAAAACAACAATAGAACTCTCAGGGAGTTGGCAACTCCTAATTTAAATCAACAACCTCTATGCATTGAATATCCTAATTTAGATGTTGCATTTGAACTTAAATCGGGACTAATCCATTTACTGCCTACTTTTCGTGGTCTTACAGGTGAGGACCCCTACAAACATCTAAAGGAATTTCATGTGGTGTGCTCCACCATGAAACCACACGGAATGACCGAAGAGCAAATCAAGCTGAGAGCATTCCCATTCTCCCTAGCAGATTTGGCAAAGGATTGATTGTACTACCTACCCTCAGGTTCAATATAGTCTTGGAATGACATGAAGCAGTTGTTCTTGGAGAGATACTTCACAGCCTCAAGAGTAGCCAACATAAGGAAGGAGATCTGTGGGATTAGACAATTCAGTTGGGAGACACTATACGAGTATTGGGAAAGATTCAAAAAACTTTATTCCAGCTGTCCACCACATCAAATAGATGAACAACACCTGATCCAGTATTTCTACGAAGGGTTGGTACCGATGGATAGAAGCATGATCGATGCAGCTAGCGGAGGAGCACTAATTGACAAGACCTTAGAGGCTGCAAGGAATTTGATTGCAAACATGGCAGCAAACTCGCAACAATATGGCACAAGAACAAATCATGCACCAGTAAGGGTAAGCGAGGTAAGCACTTGTGATTATGGTCAACAAATTTCTGAATTAACTGCTATGGTTAGACAATTAGCTACAGGTCAACTGCCAGTTGCAAAGGTTTGTGGAATATGTCTACAACCAAATCACAATACAGATGAATGCCCAACATTACAAGATGATGAGGCTGTGCAACAAGCTAATGCAATGGGAAATTATTAGTCATAACCTCAGAAAAAGTATGATCCGTACTCAAGCAAGTATAACCCAGGATGGAGGGATCATCTAAATCTGAGTTATGGGAGCAAGCAAGCGGCACCACCAGCATTTCCTCCTAAGCAGCAGGGCTTTCAACCAGCCCAACCTCAATATCAACCGAAGCAAGCAGTCCCCGCACCTACTGGAACTTCATTGGAGGATATATTCAAAGCATTCATAGGACAGACACAACAATTCATGGGATAAACACAACAGTTCATGAATCAGACACAACAGTTCCAGCAAGAGACACAAACTTCGATTCAAGATTTGAGGAACCAAATAGGACAACTGGCTACAACTGTGGGGATATTGGAATCTAGAGGCTCAGGAAAATTACCATCTCAAATAGTAGTCAACCCAAGAGAAAATGCAAGTGCCATAACTTTACAGAATGGAACACAGTTGGATACAGGACCGACCCCAGTAGAGTTTGAGGAGGAAGCAACTAAGGAGGAAATAGAAAAATCCAAGGTACAACCTAACCCTCCTAATCAGCTTAAAAATATTCCTCTTCCCTTTCCTCCCAGAAATTCTAAAACCTCAAAGAAAGATGAAAAAGAAAAAGAAATTTTGGAAACTTTTAGAAAAGTAGAAGTGAACATCCCTCTCCTTGATGCAATTAAACAAGTGCCACGGTATGCTAAATTTTTAAAAGAATTATGTACTAATAAAAGAAAATTGTAAAATGATGAAAGAGTCACAGTTGGAGAAAATGTATCTGCTGTTCTTCAAAGAAAAGTGCCTCCTAAATGTAAAGATCCAGGAATGTTCATAATCCCATGCAAAATAGGAAACACCAGATTTGAAAAAGCCATGCTAGATTTAGGAGCTTCAATTAATGTTATGCCTTTATCTGTTTATGCTTCCTTAAATCTAGGCCCTTTGAAAAATACTGGTGTGATTATCCAATTGGCAGATCGTACTAACACTTACCCCCGAAGGGTAATTGAAGATGTCTTAGTGCAGGTGAACAAACTAATCTTTCTTACAGATTTTTACATTGTGGATATGGAAGATGAAACATCACCAAACCCTTCCCACATCTTGTTAGGAAGACCCTTCCTGAAAACAGCAAGAGCCATGATCGATGTGCATAATGGGATCTTGACTATGGAGTTTGATGGCGAGAAGATTCAGTTTAACATCTATGATGCCATGAGGTACCCCAGTGATATAGGGCAGGTTTTTGCTATCAATGTGAGAGACTCCTTGGTGCATAGAGCTTTTGAACAACTACATAGGGACAGTTTGGAGATTGTAATAACCAATAGTTTGGACATGGATAGGGAAGAAGAGATTGAGCAAACTCAGGAATTGAAGGAGAATGTAGCTGCATTACATTCATTGCCAAAATTCTCCAATAAGTCAACAATATATTCTATTCAATTTCCTATTTCTCATCAAAAGTTATTACCTTCTGTTGTACAAGCCCCAATTCCAGAATTAAAATAATTACCTGCTCATTTGAAATATACATATTTGGAGACTAATGACACTTTGCCTGTAATTATTGCTAGTAATCTAACCAAGGTGCAGGAAGAGAAATTATTGAGAGTTCTAAGGGACCATGTTACAGTTTTTGGTTGGACAATAACGGATATCAAGGGTATTAGTCCTGCCATGTGCATGCATCGGATACTGTTAGAGGATGGAGCTAAGCCTATAAGAGATGCACAAAGGAGATTGAATCCACTCATGATGGAGGTGGTGAAAAAAGAGGTGCTCAAACTGCTTGATGCCGGTATCATCTATACTATCTCCGATAGTCAATGGGTGAGTCCAGTGCAAGTAGTCCCAAAGAAATCCGGAATCACCGTTGTCAAGAACGATGATAATGAGTTGGTGCCCACACGAATGCAAACAGGGTGGAGAGTGTGTATAGATTATAGAAAATTGAATGTTGTAACAAGAAAAGATCACTTTCCTCTTCCTTTTATTGATCAAATATTGGAGAGATTAGTTGGGCACACTTATTATTATTTTCTAGATGATTTTTCAGGATATAACCAGATTATGATTGCACCCGAGGACCAAGAGAAATCCACATTCACATGTTCCTTTGGTACTTTTGCCTATCGACGGATGTCTTTTGGACTGTGTAATGGCCCAGGTACTTTTCAGCGATGCATGGTAAGCATTTTTTCGGATCTTTTAGAAGAATGCATCGAGGTTTTTATGGATGATTTCACAATTCATGGTGATTCTTTGGATGCATGCTTAGATAATTTAAATCGTGTTCTAGATAGATGCATGGAAACTAATCTTGTTTTAAATTGGGAAAAATGTCATTTCATGGTAGAACAGGGAATAGTACTTGGTCATGTTGTGTCATCTAAAGGTCTTGAAGTTGATAAAGCTAAGATGGATGTTATATCTGCTTTGCCTTACCCCGTTAGCGTGCAGGAGATTCGCTCTTTTCTTGGTCATGCAGGATTTTATCGAAGATTTATCAAGGACTTCTCGAAGATTGCATTACCCTTATATAAGTTGCTGCAAAAAGACGTGGACTTTCAGTTTGATGATGAATGCAAGGAGGCTTTTGACACTTTAAAGAAATTATTAACTTCTGCTCCTGTCATTCAACCGCCAAATTGGAAGTTGCCATTTGAGATCATGTGTGACACAATCAACTATGCAGTGGGGGCTGTTTTGGGACAAAAGATTGACAAAGCCGTTCATGCCATATACTATGCTTCTAGGACTTTGAATGAGGCTCAGATAAACAATTCCACAACTGAAAAAGAACTTTTATCTGTGGTTTTTGCTTTAGATAAATTTCGATCATATTTGCTTGGTACTAAAGGTATAGTTTATTCTGACCATACTGCTCTCAGGTATTTGCTCACCAAGAAGGATTCTAAACCAAGGATTATTCGATGGATTATGCTCCTACAAGAATTCAACTTAGAGATCAAGGATAAGAAAGGTGCGGACAACTTAGTAGCGGATCACTTGAGTAGGTTATTGAGAGACGAGGAGGAACTACTGTTACATGATTCTTTCCCGGATGAGCAGTTAGTTTCCATCCATGCTGAGATTCCCTGGTATGTAGATACGGTGAATTATTTGGTAAGTGCATATTTTCCTAAAGAATTTTCCAAATCCCAAAAGGAAAAGTTAAAAAGTGATGCTAGACACTATGTTTGGGATGATCCATACTTATGGAAATTTTGTGCTGACCAGATAGTTAGACAATGTGTGCCTAACAGTGAATTTCAATCTATTCTTTTCTTTTGTCATTCTTATGCTTGTGGAGGACATTTTGGTCCAAAAAGAACTGTTAATAAAGTTTTGGAAAGTGGTTTTTATTGGCCATCGCTTTTTAAAGATTCCTATCTATTTTGTAAAACATGTGTTAATTGCCAAAGGATGGGGAATATTTCTCAACGAAATCAAATGCCCCAAACTCCTATATTAGTTGTTGAGATTTTTGACGTTTGGGGTATAGATTTTATGGGACCTTTTCCTTCATCTTTTCGAAATTTATATATTCTTTTGGTTATTGATTATGTGTCAAAATGGGTGGAAGCTAAGGCCACTAGGACTGACGATTCTAAAGTTGTTGCAGATTTTGTTAGGACTAACATATTTGTCAGGTTTGGAACACCACGAGCCATCATTAGTGATCGCGGAACCCATTTTTGCAACAGGGTGTTAGCGGCTTTGTTCAAGAAATACAATGTTCTGCACAAGGTTTCTACATCCTACCATCCGCAGAGTAATGGTCAAGCAGAGGTGTCTAACCGAGAGATCAAATTCATTTTGGAGAAGGTAGTCAACCCGAGCAGAAAGGATTGGAGTATGAGATTAGATGATGCACTTTGGGCCTATAGAACTTTGTACAAAACACCTATTGGGATGTCACCATACAGGATTGTGTTTGGAAAACCATGCCACTTAGTTGTTGAGTTGGAGCATAGGGCTTTTTGGGCAATCAAGCAGTTCAACATGAGTTTGGAAGCATCTGGAGTACACAGAAAATTACAGTTACAAGAGTTGGAAGAATTGAGGAATGAAGCTTATAAAAGTTCAAAGATTTATAAGGAAAAGACCAAAGCTTTTCATGATAAGCAGATTGTGCAAAAAACCTTTATTGTGGGATAAAAAGTTTTGCTATATCATTCTCGGCTTAAGTTATTTCTAGGTAAATTGAGATCTAGATGGGTTGGTCCTTTTGTTATCACTAATGTGTTTCCTCATGGTGTAGTTGAGATTCAAAGCCCGAGCACAAACAAGATCCTTAAGGTGAATGGACATAGATTAAAGCCTTTCTATGAGGGGCATCAGGTGGAAAATATTGAGATGGTGGAGCTAGACGATCCGATCTATGAAAGCTGAGAAGAGAGGCATGTCGAGCCAAAGACGTTAAACTCGGGCAGCTACTTGGGAGGTAACCCAAGATCTCAGATTTGATTTTTTCTATCCCTTTACTTTTTAGTTTTTTTTATTGCATGTTAGCCAGTAGTATTTTCTTCTTTGCATGATTTTCTTACATTGGGGGACAATGTAAGGTTTGAGTGTGGGGGGAGATTTATGTTTTATTTTATTTTATATAGGAATAATAATCCAATTTTGATGGGAAGTTGAAAAAATTGAAAGAAATTCTGAAAACTTGGGTTCCATGATTCTATTTGCCTATGTGTTCGAAGATTAAAGTCAAAGATTGAAAATTGATGCTAAAATTCAGAATCTGTTTGATGCTTAATTTGTTAATAAATGATGACAACTAAGCCATGATCCATAGTAATTGATTTGAATTGAATTTGTGATACTTGAGTACTTGAATATGAGAAACATGTTTATTTGGCTAAGTTATTTGTGGAGTTGTCTATGTGCATTGATTTCACGACTTAGAACTGTTTAACTTGCTTATATTGTTGCAGAACCATGTGAAAAAGATGATGAATGAGAAAAAAAAAGAAAATTGAAAATCTGCTTCAATGTCCATTGTGCAAAATAACTGGGTATCTAAGCGTGCGATGGATAAAAGCAGCTAGACTAGTCGACTTTTGTGGCCTTTGTTACTTGAATAAGTAAGCCTTAGGGGTGTCTCTACACCTAGCGCCCTAAAATCATCTGGTTTGGGAGTCGTTGGTAGAAAGTTCGCTAATGGGTAACTCTGAAAAGCCTAAGAAAAGGAGACATTGCACATGTCAAGAAATAAAATAATACGAGAATAGCATGAAAATACATTCATCTGTGCTAAAAAGAAGGTTCTATGAAAAAAACTTAAAAAGTAAGAAAAATTTGTTCTTGGTTGTGAGTCAGTGTGCACGGTTTTTGCTCCATGGTAACTAAATTAAGTAAGTATGTAGATTTTGGGAAAGTTTCTTATGTGGTTACAATTTGGTTTAATGAAATTCATTAGTGAAATAGTAAGGTTGTTCATTGTGAGTTAACTGATAAGGCATTGATTAGATTTTTGCAAATTTAATGTTGATAGTCATGATATGTACCTTGAAATCTTTTGACATTATGGTTGAATAGAATTTTTCTGAAAATCAAATTTTTGGTTTACACGAGGACGTGTAAAACGATAAGTGTGGGGGAATTTGATGAGTATGAAATATGTTATATTTTTATTCCTTAATACTTAATCTTTTGTATTTATTTTGTGCCTAAATAAACTCATTATTCTTATATTTTTATTTTAGGTACAATTGAAGGGGTTTCATGATTTTGAAAATAAATTGGAGGAAGTTTACGGGATTCCTAGCAAATCAAGGATTCAACAATTAGTATTATAAATGGATTTGGATTCACGCGGCAATGAGTTTAAGCACATGGCAATTGTGGGATTTAATTCCAATTTCAAATCTGAATTTTGGATTCTAGAAGATTAGTTTTTACAATTCTATTGTAATTAGGATTTCTTTTAGACTAAGATTTATTTCCAAAATGAATTCTATTTCTTTATGGAAATTAGTGTAATCTGTAAATCATTTTAGGATTTGGATTTCTACTTCCTATAGGATTTAGGACTTTGTCTAGCACTATAAATAGAGGATGAGAGTCAGAATTTTATTCATTCAATTATCAACTACCATCTATTGGAGTGCAGACTCATGAACATGTCAGGCTAGTTCTTTGTATTCAGTTCTAAAGGGAGGTGAATCCTTGTTACAAGTAATTGATTAATTGAGTGTATGAAATTTCTTCTGATAATCTGTTTCATTGATTGCATGCTAATTGATCTAATTAATTTAATATGGCCAATTGAATTAGTTTGATCATTATCATCTGCTAGATTAAGATTGGTATTACGTGTAATTGATATCTGTCTTCATCATAAGTAGCAACTTGGTAATAATAATTGTGGACAAGCTTTTGGTTATTGCTAAGATTATCAGAAAACAAGTTAAACAAATCGAGCTTATGTGTTTGTTGCTTGAATTAGCCTAATTATCTATTTCTTAATGCTTCTATCATATTAAATCTAGAGAGCTTGTTCTAGGTTGTATGCTAGTTAGAATCTGGTGGAGAGCTTGTTTCATACAATGATAATCTAAGGAGAATTTTGGATAGCAGATCTTATTGTTATCTAGGGCTAATAGTGTCATTGAAGGAAAAATAATAATAACTTGATTAATTGATTGTTGTACTCGGTGAAACTGAATTGCAGAACTGAAGTTTTTACATATTTGGTTAATTTCATCATTAATTCTTGTTCTCTTAGTTTAAAAATAATTTTCAAAACTCCCCCATCTTTATTTTCTGTTGAAATAATAGAATAATTCTAAAATAACTTTACTCTCTGTGGGATCGATCCTTACTTGCTACTGTGCTAATTATTATAAATTGTGAAGTGAAAGTGAGGTTAATTTAGGAGTGTTAACGACAGCTCCCATAATCTCATCGGGAATCTTCGTGCCCACGAAGTTGATATGTTCGTTGAAAAAGCTGGATCAGATACAGATCTCAAAAAGAAAGGAATCGCCTTCAAAGCTCTTTTGGTGGATCGAGAAAGTGACGATGAAGAATTAAATGAAGAACTAAATGAAGAACTTCTCAGTCTAGACAACAATGAAGTTGCTCTACTGTCCAGACAACTCAGAAGAGTAATTCAAAGCAAAGCAAGAAAATATGGCAAAGGCTTCATGAAAACAAACAACAACTTCAACAACTTCAAAGGCAAACAATTTTTCAAACCAAAGACGCAAGGAGGAAATTTCAAAGCAAGTAACAACAACTTCAGAAGTATCAATCCAAATGAAAATTCAAACACATGTTTCGAATGTAAGCAGCTTGGACACTTCAAGAAGGATTGTCCAAAACTAGTCAACAACAAAGTTCTTGTAGCTAAAGAAGATAATGACTCATCACCAAGATCTGAGGTAAATTCTGAATATCAACTGCCTAGCACTTCATTTTCTTCATGCACACTAGAAAATATAAATGAAGAACACTATTAATTACAAGAAGCTTATAGTCATTTATATGGAAGTAATGAACTGTTAAAAGAAGAATTAGAAAGATTAAGAAAAATAAATACAAGTCTTGAAATTGAAAATGCTAATTTAATTATCACTAACGAAAGTTTAAATGAAATAAACTTAGAAAATAAAGAAGAATTAGAACAACTTAAGAAAATTAATAAAAATCTTGAAATAGAAAATTCCTCACTTATTATCTCAATTAAAAATCTTGAAATTGAAAATTCAACACTTGATGTAATCAATGAAGATAATCAAGTACAAGATCGAGCTGTAATTGAAGAAATTAAAAATGAAAATTCAAGTTTAAAGTCAGAAATAGAAAACCATAATTGCATAATTGAAAACTTAACCAAAGAACGTGAAGATTTAAATAATATAATTTATAAATTTACAAAAGGAAAGGAATATCTTGATGTCATGTTAAATCAACAAAAATGTAGCTTTAATAAAGAAGGTTTAGGATATACAGGTGAAACAAGTGAATCAAAAGATAAAGGATTGTATCACGTTAAAATTAAAGAAAATGAAAGCCATATATCTCCCTTCACAAAATGTTCTTATTGTAACAGAAATGGTCATTCTTTTTATACGTACAATCCTAGAAATGGAAACTATAAAGGAAAAATGATTTGGGTTCCCAAAGGAACATATACTGCACCAACCATCACAAGAAGATAATTTCACAAACAGCATTATCATACTTCTCACAATCCAGTTACTCATAGAATGCTTTTCTCAACTAAAATTGATAATCCTATGCCGAGTTTTGTAAAGGAAACTTCAAATGCTCCTTATACAAAATGGAAAACTCACCCTAAGGACCCTTTAACTTAAAGGGTACCAGCTTGTGAAATTAGTATATATATTGCAAGTATGTCTTACAGCCGATATGAATAAAAGCAAATGGTATCTTGATAGTGGATGCTCTAGACATATGACTGGAGACAAATCCAAATTAAGAAATCTGCAAGCTACAGACTTTGGTGAGGTAACTTTCGGTGATAACAATAAAGGTAAAATTATTGGAGTTGGATGTGTTGGTAACAAACACATAACCATTTCCAATGTTCAGTTAGTTACTGGAAATGTGATAGTGGTTTTAAAATACCAGTATAATCTTTTGTCTATCAGTCAACTATGCGATAGTGGTTTTAAAATATCCTTTAGTACACATAACTGCTCTATTTTTTGATTAAACTGGTAAATTAATCTTAGATTGTCCTAGATATCAAAACGTGTATACTTGTGACTTTGATGCATACTCTCACTTAGATAACATCTGTCTTATATCTGTAAATAAGGATCCTTGGCTATGGCATCGTAGACTAGGACACATTAATATGAAACTCATAATTAACATTTCTTCTAAAGAACATGTTCGTGGTCTTCCTAAATTAAAATTTTTTAAAGACCACATCTGTGAAGCTTGCGAATTAGGTAAACAAATTCATGCATCCCATAAACCTAAATTCACTATGTCAACCTCTCGACCCTTAGAATTGATACACATGGACCTTGTTGGACCTATCCTTAAACACAACATGGGTGGTGCTGTATATATTCTAGTTTTGGTTGATGATTATTCACGATTTACATGGGTTGATTTTCAAAAATTTAAAAATGAGGCTATTAATTCTTTTTCTACTCTATGTAAAAAGATTCAAAATTAACAGGGGAGTTCTATTGTTTATATTCGATCTGATCACGGAAGAGAATTTGACAATTCTGATTTCATTATGTTCTGTGATGAGAACGGTATAAGTCATAACTTCTCTGCTCCTTATACACCTCAGTCAAATGGTGTAGTTGAAAGAAAAAATCGTTCTTTGCAAGAAATGGCGAATACCATGTTAAATGAATACCGTCTTCCAAAGTATTTCTAGGCTGAAGTAGTGCCAACATCATGTTACATATTAAACAGAGTTTTATTAAGACCAGTTTTGCTCAAAACTCCCTATGAGCACTACTATAAAAGAACACCAAAAATAAACTATTTTCGTGTTTTTGGGAGCAAATATTTTATTCTAAAAACCAAAGGACACTTATTTAAATTTGATCCTAAATCTGATGAAGGAATATTTCTTGGATACTCTCTTAATAGTAAAGCATACAGAGCTTTCAACAAAAGAAGTCTAGTTGTGGAAGAATCAATGAATGTAACTTTTGGTGAAACTCAGCCTCCTCCAAAATATAAAGAACTGACTGATAATGATGTTGTCATTGAAGATATTCTCAGAAATATGGAAGAACCAAAACTAGATAATGCATTTTCACCTATTGTTGAGAATCCCCTTGAAAATCCAAACCCTTAGTTGAATGATTTGCCCAAAGAGTCTCATGTTATTAAAAATCATCCAATAGAAAATGTTATTGGTAATATTGAAAAAGGAGTTATCACTAGATCACAAGCACATAATCTAGCTGGTCATTTGTCTTTCTTGTCTCAAATTGAACCTAAATTGATAAAAGATGCCTTACTAGATGAAGACTGGATAATGGCTATGCAAGACGAACTTGAACGATTCACTAGAAATAAAGTATGGGAATTAGTCCCACAACCCGAGAATGTTTCAATCATTGGAACTCAATGGGTATTTCGTAATAAACTTGATGAAAATGGAACTGCTATTCGTAATAAAGCAAGATTAGTTGCACAAGGATATAATCAAATGGAAGGAATTAACTATGATGAAACATATGCTCCTGTTGCTAGAATTGAATCTATTCGTATGTTATTAGCATTTGCATGTCATAAGAATTTCAAACTATTTCAAATGGATGTGAAATCTGCATTCTTAAATGGTGTTATAGAATAGGAAGTTTATGTTAAACAACCTCCTGGATTTGAAGATTTTAATCATCCTGAATATGTTTATGAATTACATAAAGCTCTATATGGTTTAAAACAGGTTCCCAAAGCTTGGTATGAAAGGTTGAGTAAATTTTTGTTGAAAAATGGCTTTAAACGAGGAACTGTTGATACTACCTTATTCACTAAAAATAAAAATGATGATATTTTGGTAATTTAAATATATGTTGATGATATTATTTTTGGTTCTACTGACATTACTATGTGCAATGATTTTTCTAAAAGTATGAGTAAAGAATTTGAAATGAGTATGATGGGAGAAAAAGGCATTCATATATCTCAGTCTAAATACTGTAAAGAAATAATCAAGAAATTTGGCTTAGAATCAGCAAAACCTCTTAACACTCCTATGTCAACAACATATAAATTAATTACTGATGAAAATGGAAAATCTTTTGACTCAAAGAAATATAGAGGAATGATCGGAAGTGTGATGCCCCCAAAATAGGTATACAACACCCATTCTGAGTCGCCAAATACATGGTACAATAAGCAAACTACAACTTCACTAATACAATTGTCGTGCAAAATACGACAACACATACTGTGAGTTTAAATACAAATATTGTCTTCTAGACAATATCCACACACAAATAAGTCCTCATTACAATTATTCAAATACTATTTTACAGAAATAGTGAGGACAACTAAAACATCTTTCTAGAACCATCACTCCATACCCCGACTAGATCCTGCTATGTTCTCACCTCCTGAGAAGAAAAATGGAACAAAAAGGAAAAGGGTGAGCTCAACTAGCCCAGTAAAGAATATTATGACTAAGATAATATACAACAAATTATCATTAGTATTCAACAGGGAAAAATCTGATAGAATATAATCGACAACAAGTTTTAGATCAACAACTGCAGTGGAAATAGCAAACCATTAGAAGAGTCAAGTAGAGAATGAATTCTACTATCTTCTAAGATTTAAAAGTCCATCATCAATATTTTATCCCTGTAACATCAATTAATAATCATCTTTAACCAAATATTCATCTTTGCACTACAGGCCAAAGATATTCATTTGTAACACCAGTCGGTCATGTTCATCTCAACACCTGTTCATCTTTGCACTACAGGCCAAAGATATTCATCAGGTAATCATACATCTTTGCACTATAGGCCAAAGATATTCAGTAATATCATCATTCAGGACTGAGGATGATGAAAAATATCTTAAAGAAAACGAATCCAGTGAGATAGAAGGACAAATAGTAGGGATTCGTATAACAGTTTATCCAAGATCAATAATACTTCATAATAATCAATTATGAAGCAGAAATCAAAAATAAAGATCAAAACATGGATACAATCAAAGATAGTAACCATAATAGACATCTTGGACAAAAAGAAGAAAATTTCATTTTTCGATGAATAGTGTCGTATTCGTGAATAGTGCCGTATACGTGAATAGTGCCGTATACGTGAATAGTAACCCCGACACAAAAAGTTCTAAATTTGATAAAAAGTTTATATCAATATTTCAGCATAATGATATTGAAGAAAATAATATCATTTAAGAAGAAAATAATATCCCTTACCTCAAAATATTAGTACTTCTGGTCGGAATACCGGTATAAGGCTGAAAGAAACTTGCTCTGATGAATAGAAACTCTCAAAGTATCTAAATATTCACAAAATACACTCAATAATCTAGAGAGAGAAAGAGAGAAAACTTGTTTCTGGTGTGATTTTCAATTCTAACTTAGCCCTCTATTTATAGGAAAATGTTAGCACGCCGAAGCAGACTTAACCTGCAACCTGATGGCTTTACCTGCTACTATTCAATCCTACCACATTTGAATAAAAATCTCAGCACATTTCTTCACCAACCAAGAGTGGGGCCCACCAATTCTAGAATTTTTCACCAAAATGATAAACTCCGAAAATTCTACAATTTCTGAACCAGTCATCTCGTAAAATTCATAATAAATCATACGTTCATTTTTAACGGTTCAAAATTTGTGTACATATACTTAACTTATATATGTATAACATATCCAAAAATTACCACGATCCAACGGTCGGATTAAAAATTATAACCCACGCAAAATATCTCAAAAATCCTGATTTTTTAATACCTCCATTTCGACAAAAATACTGATAAAACCCTCAACATTAACTCCTTCATTTTTAACCACAAAAATATATCTCTCATTTATATCCACATAAAATAAATATTTCCTTATCATATGAATCAATAATTAATTATTCATAAATAATATTACAGAATCACATTTATGACAATCAGGCTGTTCCCAGGAAAGAGGGGGCTTTCCAATAAGGATTTCTCCTTACTAGCGCGCAATTAGATGACCAAACCTCTCCTTAGACAGAACTTTCTAGACATTCCCAATAATGCTATCTAATAATATTATTCAAATAATATGAATTATTGATCTGATAATGAGAAATACTATGCAGTAACAATTATTGAAACAACAATAATATAAAATATCAATGCAGCAATTATGGAATCAATAAAATAAAATATTAAACAGTAACTACTGTAACAATTATTGAGTAGTGCCTTCCTTCGTAAGAATCAATAATTGGTGCAATACCGTGTGCTACTGTATTTTAACCACCAGGTATTCCAACAGTAATAACGGTAACAACTACGCCGTTAATTATAAACAACTTATACTTGTCGTTTTTTTCATCCAATCGCTTTCCGTTATGGGGCCCACACAAGGCTGCGCCGTCGTACGAATATTTCCCGATAGCAAGAATATTCCACGACCAAACGAATATTCACCGACCAAAAATGAATATTTTATAACCACTTGCTTATTTGAAATATTTGCGCATTTTACCCATAACTAACCACATTAATCAAATCAACCCTTTCTATTCAAAAATAATAAATAAAGGAAATTTAATTTCATTTATTAATAAGTTGGGGTCTTACAGGAAGTCTATTATATATAACTGCTAGTAGACCTGACATCATGTTTAGTGTTTGTAAATGTGCCAGGTTTCAAGCCGATCCTAAAGAATCTCACCTGACCGCAGTGAAAAGGATTTTTCGATATCTTAAAGGAACCACTGAATTGGGTCTATGGTATCCTAAGGATCAACCATTTAATCTAGTATGTTTTTCAGACTCTGACTATGCAGGTCATCATGTCGATTGAAAAAGTACCAGTGGTATATGCCAATTCCTAGGGGGATGCTTGGTTTTTTGGTTTTCCAAGAAACAGAACTCAGTATCTATTTCAACCACTGAAGCCGAATATGTTGCAGCTGCATGATGCTGTGCTCAAATACTGTGGATGAAACAAACCCTTGCTGATTATAACCTAAAATTTGACTGTGTCAATTTTATGTGATAATACTAGTACTATAAATCTAAGCAAAAATATTGTCTTGCATGCTAGATCAAAACATATAGACATTAGGCATCATTTTTTACGTGATCATGTTAATAACAAAAATATTAAACTAGAACACATTGATACTAAATTAAATATAGCCGATATATTTACTAAACCACTAAGTTCGGAAAGATTCTGCAAATTAAGAATTGAGCAAGGAATGCTAGATATTTCTTTTTAATTCTAATTTATCTTCCACTTAATTATTTTTAATAAACTATATATATTTATAGTAGTTTTGATAAATTTCTTTCAAAGTTAATATGTATTTTTTATATATAAATATACATATTTTTTTATTTTAACAATATTTAAATGAAAATGTTTATATTATTAAGGTAATATATATATATATATATATATATATATATATATATATATATATATATATATATATATATATATATTTTAAGGATGAAATCTGCACCTTTAAGATCATGCAAATCCAAGGGTCAAAATAGCCCCATCCATGTATCCAATTCGGACTAATCAAATTCAAGCACACGGATCATCATCAGCACCATTCGATCAAAGTAAGAACCTATTTTCAGCCGTTGGATCACAGTCAGCTCAAGAAACACAACTGTTCCTATTCAGATTAAATCTACACCATCCGTTTCATCTCACAACATGTCTCCACCGTTGGATTAATCGGGTGAGTCAAACTATATATATAAATTTTCATTATTTTAATTCATTTTTTTGTTTTTCTTTCTCTCTCTTCTCTGTTCTCTCATCCGATTTCTCTCTCCTCTCATCGTCTCCGATCTCTTCTCTCTATCTAATCTACTTTTCCGGTGTCGATCTATCTTCAATATACTTTCTTCTTCTTCTCTCAAACATGATACTTATTTTTTTTGGTTTCTGGTATGCTCAATCAATCCATTTTTAAGTCTTAAGCCTGTTTGGGTTTCGATTAAATTTCTGTCTAATTTTATTTAGATATGAAAATTCTTGTTCTACGTTTTTCGAACACTTGCATGTGTCTTTTTTACTTGTTTTAAGCTTTCTGAACACTCGTAGGTGTTCTTTTTTTTTTTTACACAAAATCGCCTCTGTTTTATTTTTTAAAAATATGTTTTTGGGTACAAAATTTTTAAAGTTCTATCTATCTAAAACTTTTAAGGATTAGGGTTCATGGATTCAAAAGATTTTTTAGGGCTTTGGTCAACAAACATTTTTGTTCTATTTATTTTTAAATCATGTCAGAATTTTTTTTGGGCCTTAACCACACATACGTTCTTAGGATTTCTTTTAAATCTTCTGATAATCAAACCCTTCTTAAAATATGTCAATTTCTAGTCTGTCTCAAAAATTTCTGATTAGGGCTTCTCTGAAATCTTCTTACAAGTCATCTTCATCTACCTCATCAGATCCCCTGAAGTTTATGGTATGTTTCGCATGCATTTTTTATTGCTTCATTTTTTTAATAATAACTTCTATTTTTTTAACAAACCCATGTTCTTCTACCAATTTTTTTTATAAAAAAAATAAAATAAAAAAATAAAATTTTCATTTTATTAAAACTAATCACCAATTTTTATGTTCTCCAAATTTTTTTACTGACCTTTATTTATTCCATCACAATAAAAATTATATATATATATATATATATATATATATATATATATATATATATATAGAGAGAGAGAGAGAGAGAGAGAGAGAGAGAGAGAGAGAGAGAGAGAGAGAGGCCGGATCAGGTCCGGACTCCAGCACCGGACCGGACCAAAATTCGGACTTTTTTTTTTGCTTTTTTTTAAAACAACTAAAAAAAATTAATATTTTATGGAACTGGAATTTTTATATAATACAGTGTTTTGGTTGTGATTTGGATACGCATAACAAAACAGGTATGTACAGTCTGTGTAGACTGTACATATATTTTTTGGTATAGGTATCCAAATCACGCCCAAAATATTGTATTATGGAAAAATTTCAGTTCCATAAAATATTAAATTTTTTTAGTTGTTTTAAAAAAAAAGCAAAAAAAAAAGGTCCGAATTTGGTCAGTTCCAGGAGTCCGGACCTGATCTGTGTTATATATATATATATATATATATATATATATATATATATATATATATATATATATATATATATATGTCTCTGCATCTTTGTTGGACTCGCTGCTGCTTTCACTAAGAAATATGTATGAAGCAGAGCTTATCATACTAAAATTGGTATATTGTTGATATCAACTCAGGTATAAACTCTCTATCTCTCTATATATTCTTACTTGTGTGGATACTGATGTCCACTGAATTTACTTTTATCTGTCTTATATATTGTGTGGATACTGAGGTCCACTGGATTAATTATTTTTTTTGCTATTTGCTATTTCTTAAGATTTGCTATAAATGTAAAATTTTTCAAATTACCTGCGCGCCTCCTTGAAAAACTGTGTTCTGAAATGATAATTTCTTACCGTATTTATCAAAATAGTTTTAAATGCTACATCCTTCTAGCTTTGGTAATCATTCTTAAGTTTGACTGAAATCTTTTGTTCTCTGTGTTCTTCATATGACATGTAGATTTTTTTTAAATGCCCACTCTACCTTCTTAAATGACAGATTTTACACAGTGTTTATCCTACTGTTTAACTTAAATATTTTTACTGTTTTCCAGTTTTATTTCCTCCCACCTCAGTTTATTAAATGCTTCATTTACTTAATTACTTGAAGTGTATATTACCTACCGCACATCATCCCTCTTCTCTCTACCTATATATATAAGCTCTTTCAAAAATGTTGCCTTTTTATATATCCTCTCTCTTCAGCTTCACATCTTCCCCTCTATTTCCTGCATCAATACTTATCATTACTAACTTATTTTCTTCTAAAAGAAAAGCTCTTCCACTCAATTCTGAGTTGCAATTCTCCAATGCTGTACCTCATCTTACTACTCCCCCTGCCCAGTCAAAATATTGGTCTATGAGACACAATCTGTGTCCGGGAAATGTCATCACATTTCACAGCTTTCCAAAACTGTTTGATATTTTCAAAAATGTTGGGTGGGACTTTTGGTTTCCTTCTATGATAAGTCTATTTTTCCCAGTCTTGTGGCCAAATTTTACGCTCATATGGAATTTTCACATGACTCCTCTGGTTTATTAAAGACCATTACTACTTGCATTCAAGGATAAACTTACATCATAGATGAATTATTTTTTGTTCATGCCCTTCAGTTGCCTCCTTCCACTCTTGAATTACCTCGGATTAATTCATATCTTCATCCGTCTGGAATATCTGTAGAAGAATGCATATTATTCAAGTTTAATTTGTCTGTGGTAACTGATCAACTGGTACCAGCTCTTTTATTTGACTATCCATGCAAAGTTGGTCTGGAATTTCTAACTGCTGAGTGCCAATTTCTAGGCAAAATTTTAAGAAACAATTTTATGCATGTACGTGATGATAGAAAACTGTTACCTTTTGATCTGGAAATCATCAAAAGTTTGTTAAATGAATGCATGCCCTATAATGTGGTCTACTTCTTGTTGTCTTTGTTTGAATACTGTTTTCAACACAATTGCCTTGGTTTTGGTCTACTTCTTACACCTATCTTCCACTATTTGAATATTCCTTTGTCCAATCTTCAGTCTCAACTAGTCCCTACCAGTAACATCGTATCTCATCTCAATCTGCCACCACAGCCTCTCATCATTTTTAAACCACTTGATCATGAAAATCTTGAAGCTAACACCAATATGGCTACCAAAATCGATTCCCTAAATAGTATGAATCAACTTTTGTTGCAAAATCAGTCTCTCATGTTGGAAAAATTAGAAGATGTTCAGTTCTCTTTGCATACAATTAAATCTGTGGTTTGCTTGCTCTTGGAGAACAACAACTTATTAATGGATCCATTCGATGTCAGTTCCACTACTGCCTTCACAGTTCCTGTTCCTCCACCAACTGATCCTGAAGGAAACATTCTCGATCTGTCTTATTTTTCTCCTCTCGATCTTGAGGAAATCTAACTTTGTACTAACTCAACTAACTATTTGGCTGCCTGTAATCCTTAATCCCTCTCCCGTCTACTATTTCACATTACTACTACTACTTCTTTTCACTTGGTTTATATATTTTTACCTAACTCTCTTTGTAAGACTTCTAATATATTTTTTGCAGGTTTACACTTTTCTTTTCCCTATCATTTTTTATGATGACAAAGGGGGAGAAGAAAACTATAATTATATAACTGCTATGAATGGATTATATATGAACTACTATGAATGCTATGAACTGCTATGAATGGATTATATATGAATGGATTATATATGAACTGCCATGAATGAATTAACTGCCATGAATGGATTTTATTAACTGCTATGATTGAATCTAAACTGTTATAAAGGGTTCACATTTTAAGGGGGAGTTTTAAAAACTAAAAATATTTTTATAACTGTCATCATCAAAAAGGGGGAGATTGATAGGTATAATTTTATTTTATATTTTGATGATAACAATTATGTTTTAAATAAATATGTAATTATTTATTTATTTTATTATTTTCTGTTTTTTAATTGAATTAATTTTTATTGACCTTGATAAAATTATATGTCAAGTGTTAAATAAATTAATTCATATAATATTCAAGGCAAGGAAACCCTATTTCTTTTTCAAAAACTAAAGTTTGGCAAACTATTTTTAAATACTATATTACTATCAATACAATATAAATACATATTATACCGTATATATATATATATATATATATATATATATATATATATATATATATCGTATACTATATGTTAGTTATGTATATAATATATATGTGTGTGTGTTAAAAGTGCATGTGCTAGAAACCGTGTGTTGGACAAAAATGACACTTATTTTGGGACTTAATTTAAGACATGTGTTGTGACGCCCCCAAAATAGGTATACATCACCCATTCTGAGTCGCCAAATACATGGTACAGAAACAAATACAACTTCATTAAAACACTTGTCGCGCAAAATACGACAACACAATACTGTGAGTTTAAATAAAAATATTGTCTTCTAGACAATATCCACACTCAAATAAGCCCTTATTACAATTATTGAAATACTATTTAATAAAATAATGAGGACTGCTAACACCACTGACTAGAAACATCACTCCACACCCCGACTAGTTCCCACTATATTCTCGCCTCCTAAGAAAAATGGAACAAAAAGGAAAAGGGTGAGCTCAACTAGCCCAGTAAAGAATATTATGACTAAGATAATATACAACAACTTATCATTAGTTTTCAATAGGGAAAAATCTGATAAAATATAATAGACAACAAGTTTTAGATCAACAACTGCAGCGGAAACAGCAAACCATTAGAAGAGTCAAGTAGAGAATGAATTCTACTATCTTCTAAGATTTAAAAGTCCATCATCAATATTTTATCCCTGTAACAACAATCAATAACCATCTTTAATCAAATATTCATCTTTGCACTACAGGCCAAAGATATTCATTTGTATCACCAGTCGGTCATGTTCATCTCAACACCTGTTCATCTTTGTACTACGGGCCAAAGATATTCATCAGTTAATCATTCATCTTTGCACTACAGGCCAAAGATATTCAGTAATATCATCACTTAGGACTGAGGATGATGAAAAATATTTTAAAGAAAACGAATCCAGTGAGACAGAAGGACAAATATTAGGGATTCGTATTACAGTTTATCCAAGTACAATAATACTCCATAACAACCAATTGTGAAGTAGAATTCAAAAATAAAGAACAAAACATGGATACAATCAAAGATAGTAACCATAATAGACATCTTGGACAAAAAAGGAAAATTTTATTTTTCGGTGAATAGTGCCGTATTCGTGAATAGTGCCGTATACGTGAATAGTGTCGTATACGTGAATAGTAATGTGACGCCCCCAAAATTAGGTATACATCACCCATCTTGGGTCGTCAGATACATAGTACAGAATATAAATACAACTTACTAATAGAACTGTCGTGTACAATACGACAAAACATAAACTGTGAGTTTGAATACAAATATTATCTTCTAGAGAGTATTCATACTCAAAAGGAGTCCTCATTACATTTATTAACACACTATTACATAGAATAGTGAGGACTACTAACTAATACTATCATTCGAACCATCACTCCGTTCCCCGACTTGTCCCAGCTACGTTCTCATTTCCTGAAGAGAACAGTGAAAGAAAGGGTGAGCTCAACTAGCCCAGTAAGAAATATTATGACTAAGATAATGCAGAATAAATTATCATTAGCCTTCAACAATGTTAAACTGATAAAATATAATAGACATCAAGTTTAACTGCAGTGGAATAAGCAATCCATTAAAAGAGTCAAGTAGAAAATAAGCTCTACTATCTTTTATGATTTAAAAAGTTTTTCAACACTGTTATCGCTGTGACTCAGCTTAATAAAATAATCCACATCATCGAATCACCCCTGCACTACGGCCAAGGATATTCGTGTATTCATTAATGGTCATGATCATGCCAACAACTGTCCATCAATGCACTACGGGCCAATGATGACTTTTACCACATCATTTGTAATATTACGGTCATGATTATACCGAATAATCCCTGGTCATAATCATACCAAGTCCATCTATGCACTACATGCCACAGATGACCTTCAACATTTTATAAACATGAGGATGATGACAATGATATAAGAATTCAATAAAATAAGTTCAAGTATTAATTTATCCAAGAATTAACAACGTCCAAATTGTCAACATGATACTGCTTTGTGGAGTAAAATTCAAGAATGCTTAGAAGAATATTTTCATGAAAAGATACTGGATGAAACACAATTATCAAGGATATTCCACAAATTTCATGGAGTATAGAAGTCAAAACTTAACCAACTGAGTATAATAAAGAATGGAATAACAAAAGAAATCACCATGCATGCGATAGACCGCACAGACAGGTTATTCCAACAGAATAATAAATAATGGAACCAGGTCCGGCGTAAATGCACAGACAGGATATTCCGACAGAATAATAAATAATGGAACCAGGTCCGGCATAAACACACAGACAGGATGTTCCAACATAATAATAACAAAGACGGAACCAGGTCCGGTGTAAAACACACAGACATGATGTTCCAACAGAATAATAATAAAAACGGAACCAGGTCCAGTGTAAAACACACAGACAGGATGTTCCAACAGAATAATAGAAGAATGTCACCAAGTATAGGGTAGACCGCGTATACAGGTTATTCCAACAGAATAATAAGAAATGGAATAACAACAGTTCTCTTCATGAATAAGAAAGAATAACACCCCTTACCGTTTTAAAGAAGAGCTGAAATAAGGAAGTAGTTAAGTAGCAGAATACTCTTCTTCTCTCTCTCTATAGTTTCTCTCTCTAGAGTTCAGTGAATTCATAAGAAATAATGAAGGAATGAGCTGCTATTTATAGAAAAATAGAATGCATAGTAACTAATCCATGAACGGTCCAGATTGATTACTTTAATCTGACGGTCCATATTTAAAGAAAAATCTTTTAAATAAAATATAATATATTCTATTTATAGAATAACTTTAATAAAGTATTCTGTTTTATATAAAAAGATGTTTCTGTTTTATTACGTTAATAATACGAATAAAACAAAACGTCATTATCGCTAAATAATTCATATTATTAACTGACAATAATTGAATCAAACTGAGTGACTTCTCACATAAGCATTAATAATCAATACCGTGTGCTACTATGCAACCACACGTATTACTGTACTTTTACTACCGAGTAGTTCAACAGTAACAATGGTAAAACTTCCGCCGTTATTTTTAATAAAATATTTTTGTCGTTTTCTCAATCCGATAATAATTCTGTTGTGGGGTCCACCAATGATTATGCCGTTGTACGAATATTCCCTGTTAAAACGAATATTCCCCGACCAATCGAATATTATATAACAACTTGCGTACATTGCAAAATTTATAAATATTACCCACAACTATAACATTATATCAAATTAACTCCATAATATTCAAAAATGATATTTATAGAAAATTCATCTTTATTTATAAAAGTTGGGGTCTTACAACCTCCCCTTCTTATGAAATTTCGCCCTCGAAATTAGAGTACGTACCTGGTATGTCGAAGAGGTAAGGATACCTCGATTTCATTTCAGATTCTAACTCCCAAGTCATTTCCTCAACATCGTGGTTTCTCCACAAAACTTTGACTTGAGGTATAACCTTGGAGCGTAGAATATGTTCCTTCTTATCCAAGATTTGAACAGGAACTTCTTCATACGTCAAATCCTCCGCTATTTCGTCCGGTTCTAACTCAATAATGTGGTTCGGGTCTTCCACATATTTGCGTAACATGGATATGTGAAAAACGTTATGAACACGAGACATACTTGGCGGTAAAGCGAGTCTATAAGCCACAGTTCCTACTCGATCGAGGATTAAAAATGGACCGATGAATCGAGGATTGAGCTTTCCTCTCTTTCCAAATCTCGTAACTCCTTTCCATGGAGCAACACGTAAGAACACATGATCTCCTACATCAAATTCCACGTCCTTTCGATGAAGATCAACATAACTCTTTTGTCGATCTTGTGAGATTTTTATACGTTGTCGGATCGTTTGAATCTTTTCTGTAGTCATACGTACCAACTCCGGTCCCAACAACGTTGCTTCACCCACCTCATCCCAGCATACTGGAGAACGACATTTTCTTCCATACAATGCTTCGAATGGAGCCATGCCAATACTTGCTTGATAACTGTTGTTGTAGAAAAACTCCACCAATGGTAAGAACTTGTCCCAACTTCCCTTGAAGTCAAAGACACAGAGTCTTAATAGATCTTCAAGAGTTTGAATAGTCCTCTCTGATTGTCCGTCCGTCTGAGGATGATATGCTGAACTAAATCGTAAATCCGTGCCCATAGCTTTTTGTAAACTAACCCAAAATCGTGAAGTGAATCTTGGGTCTCGGTCAGAAACTATGGATACTGGCATACCATGCAGTCTTACAATCTCGTTTATGTACATACGAGCAAGACGTTCAAGTGTATAAGTTTCTCGTATCGGTAAGAAATGAGCAGACTTGGTCAATCTATCAACAATGACCCAAATCGCATCAATACCTTGAGAAACCCTAGGAAGACCGGTAACGAAATCCATGGTAATGTGCTCCCACTTCCATTTTGGAATTTCAAGTGGTTGCAATGGACCTTTTGGTACTTGATGCTCCGCTTTGACTCGTTGACAAGTTAGACACCTTGAGATAAACAACGCTATCTCTCTCTTCATATTGCTCCACCAAAATGTATGACGAAGATCATGATACATTTTGGTACTTCCAGGATGGATTGCAAACGGTGTGTTGTGCGCCTCCATCATGATTTCATACTTTAAATCAGGGTTGTTAGGAACACAAAGTCTGGAGTTGACTCGAAGTATTCCTTCTTCATCGATTCTTGCTTCCGGCATAGCACCTTCTTGCACTTTCTTCCTTATACGCATCAGCTCCAGGTCTGTAGCTTGAGCAGCTTTAACTTTATCGATTAAAGTCGGTTCTACTCGTATATTCACCATCATCACATGGGTCCCTGGAGTCTTTAACTCTATCTCCATCCTTTGCAAATCACACAAAATGGGTCTTTGTGTTGACAATATCGCACTCGTACTTGCATATGATCTTCTACTCAATGCGTCAGCTACCACGTTCGCTTTTCCAGGATGGTATTGAATGGTATGACCATAATCTTTCAACAGTTCAAGCCAACGTCGTTGTCGCATGTTGAGTTCCTTTTGAGTGAAGAAATATTTGAGGCTTTTATGATCCGTAAAGATCTCCACCTTCTCCCCATACAAGTAATGCCTCCAAATTTTAAGTGCAAAGACAACAGCTGCCAACTCTAGATCATGAGTAGGATAATTCCTCTCATATTCCTTGAGTTGTCTTGATGCATAGGCTATGACTTTTCTATGTTGCATGAGAACACATCCCAACCCTTTGCTCGAAGCATCACTGTAGATGACAAATCCCTCCGAGCCAGATGGTATTGTTAGAACAGGTGCTGAAATGAGTCTCCTCTTGAGTTCTTGAAAACTATGCTCACATTCTTCGCTCCAACCGAACTTTGTATCTTTCCGAGTCAGCTGAGTTAATGGAGTAGCGATTCGAGAAAATCCTTCCACGAATCTCCGATAATAACCAGCCAAACCAAGAAAGCTACGTACTTCGGTCACTGATTTAGGTTGCTCCCAGCTTTGAATAGCTTCAATCTTTGCCGGGTCAACCGATATTCCACGACTTGATACTACGTGCCCAAGGAATGCTACCTCTTCCAGCCAGAACTCGCATTTCTTCAACTTGGCATAAAGTTTGTATTCACGAAGCTTTTGGAGTACCAACCTCAAGTGTTGCTCATGATCTTCACGGCTTTTGGAATAAACAAGGATGTCATCGATAAAGACGACCACAAAGTGATCCAAATATTCCTTGAATACCATGTTCATCATATCCATGAAGGCAGCAGGAGCATTAGTCAATCCAAAAGACATAAATAAGAATTCATAATGCCCATACCGAGTTCTGAAGGCAGTCTTTGGAATATCCTCAGTTCTAACCTTCAGCTGATGATATCCAGAACGAAGATCGATCTTTGAAAAGAATTGTGCTCCTTGCAACTGGTCAAACAGGTCATCAATACGTGGCAATGGGTACCTATTTTTGATGGTGACATGATTCAACTCCCGATAATCAATACAAAGTCGCATACTCCCATCTTTCTTCTTCACGAACAGAACAGGAGCACCCCAAGGAGAAGTACTAGGACGAATAAAACCAATGTCTAACAATTCCTGCAGTTGGGTCTTTAACTCCTGAAGTTCAATAGGAGCCATTCGATATGGGGCTTTGGAAATGGATTTTGTACCGGGTTCAAGGTCGATACAAAATTCAATTTCACGCTCTGGGGGTAGGCCAGGAAGTTCTTCGGGAAATACGTCAGGAAATTTATTAACAACAGAAATATCATTCAAAGCTGACGTATTTTTGTTTAGATCTGTGACATGAGCTAAGAAAGCTTGACATCCGTTTTTCAATAAACGAATAGCTTTATGGCTTGAGATGACAGCGATTGATTTTAATGGTTTGGTTGCTTGAATTCGCATAATAGGTCGATTAGGAATATGAAAGCTAACAACCTTACGAAAACAATCAATTTTTGCATGATAAGTAGTTAACCAATCAATCCCTAGAATCACGTCAAATGCAAGTATTTTTAATGAAATAAGATCGACAGGTAATGTGTGGGTACCAACTTGAACCAAACAAGACTTATAAACCGTGGATGTAATGAAGGTTTCTCCCAATGGAGTTTCAACTGCTAAGTCAAAGTCTAATTTCTCTGGAATCAAATTTAATCGATGAGCGCAAGTAGGAGAAATAAAAGAATGGGTAGAACCGGTATCAAATAAAGTATAGACTTCGTTAGAGTTTATGATAAGCTTACCCGTGATGACCTCATTCGGGTTCCTTGCTCTCTGGGAGTTCACAACAAACGCTCTCCCTTGCACAACCGGTTTTGACTTTTCTGGGACGGCCTTTGGTGCCTCCATCCTAGCTGAATTTGTCTTCGGTAAACGACAAAATCGGGCTAAATGACCTTCTCTTCCACAATTATAACATGCTTTGGACGGCATCGCGCAGTTTGGACTGATGTGCCCCTCCCCTCCGCATTTGAAACATATGATAGGTGGTCGTTCTCCTTCCTTAACGACAGGTGCTGGTGCTGACGTCTTTCCATCATTGTTGAATCTCCTTTTCTTGAAATGCCCATTCTTATTGTTTTGGCCCTGATTACCACCGAAGTGGTTACCATTTCTGGCCTGTTGATTCCCTCCACGCTTGTTGTCACCGCTTCGATGACTGCTTTGACTGGTATTATCATTTTGCCGGCTGCTCTCTTTTGGTTGCGTTGTCTCGTTATCGCGCTCCACCAACTGAGCCCTATTTACAACATCTGAATACAAACACAGTTTATGAGAAACAAGGTGTTGACGTATCTCCGGCTTCAAACCTCTTAAAAACATCCGCGTCATTCTTTCTTCATTATCCACCAGGTGGGACGCAAACTGGGATAACTCCGCAAATTTTGCCTCGTACTGCGACACCGTCATATTATTCTGCTCCAATTTGATGAACTCCACCTCCTTCATGTGACGAATACTCTCGAGAAAGTATTTGTCGTTAAACAGCTCTTGGAACTTCTCCCAAGACATCTTCAGTGCGGCAGGTTGAGTACGTTTTATCGATTCCCACCAGTAATCTGCCTCTCCTCGCAACATAAAGGCGGCAAAGGGAACCTTTTGCTCCTCGGAGCAACCCAAGACATCAAATATCTTGGTGATCTGCTTTATCCATGTTTCAGCTACAAGTGGTTTGGGTTCTCCCTTAAACTCCGGTGGTCCCAGCTCCTTAAACTGTTTAGCGGTGACCGCCTGAGAGTTTCCAGTATTTCCACCTACGTTGCGGACAGGAGCCGCTTTCACCTGTTGTTGCATGAATTGCATAAAACCTCTGAACATTCCATCATTCATCATCTGGTCAGTGTTGTTGTTTGCATGAGGATTGTCACCTTCCTGATGAACATTATCCTGATTATTGATATGTGGTGAATCAATAATCGCCTGTGCTCCATTGTTATTCTCAACATTCTCAGATGCCATTTTCAGATACTGCCACAAAATAAAAGTTAATTGATATGTCATATATTATCCTTATATTATGACCGACCAATTAAATACCATGCAAATAAACTTAGGTAGGTCATACTAGCGAAGGAATTCCCCGTCTCTCCCCTCCTAGTTCTATTCTCACATCTTAGCCAGGGATCATATCCCTAAGCTTTGATACCAACTGTGACGCCCCCAAAATTAGGTATACATCACCCATCTTGGGTCGTCAAATACATAGTACAGAATACAAATACAACTTACTAATACAACTGTCGTGTACAATACGACAAAACATAAACTGTGAGTTTGAATACAAATATTATCTTCTAGAGAGTATTCATACTCAAAAGGAGTCCTCATTACATTTATTAACACACTATTACATAGAATAGTGAGGACTACTAACTAATACTATCATTCGAACCATCACTCCGTTCCCCGACTTGTCCCAGCTACGTTCTCATTTTCTGAAGAGAACAGTGAAAGAAAGGGTGAGCTCAACTAGCCCAGTAAGAAATATTATGACTAAGATAATGCAGAATAAATTATCATTAGCCTTCAACAATGTTAAACTGATAAAATATAATAGACATCAAGTTTAACTGCAGTGGAACAAGCAATCCATTAAAAGAGTCAAGTAGAAAATAAACTCTACTATCTTTTATGATTTAAAAGGTTTTTCAACACTGTTATCGCTGTGACTCAGCTTAATAAAATAATCCACATCATCGAATCACCCCTGCACTACGGCCAAGGATATTCGTGTATTCATTAATGGTCATGATCATGCCAACAACTGTCCATCAATGCACTACGGGCCAATGATGACTTTTACCACATCATTTGTAACATTACGGTCATGATTATACCGAATAATCCCTGGTCATAATCATACCAAGTCCATCTATGCACTACATGCCACAGATGACTTTCAACATTTTATAAACATGAGGATGATGACAATGATATAAGAATTCAATAAAACAAGTTCAAGAATTAATTTATCCAAGAATTAACAACGTCCAAATTGTCAACATGATACTGCTTTGTGGAGTAAAATTCAAGAATGCTTAGAAGAATATTTTCATGAAAAGATACTGGATGAAACACAATTATCAAGGATATTCCACAAATTTCATGGAGTATAGAAGTCAAAACTTAACCAACTGAGTATAATAAAGAATGGAATAACAAAAGAAATCACCATGCATGCGATAGACCGCACAGACAGGTTATTCCAACAGAATAATAAATAATGGAACCAGGTCCGGCGTAAATGCACAGACAGGATATTCCGACAGAATAATAAATAATGGAACCAGGTCCGGCATAAACACACAGACAGGATGTTCCAACAGAATAATAACAAAGACGGAACCAGGTCCGGTGTAAAACACACAGACAGGATGTTCCAACAGAATAATAATAAAAACGGAACCAGGTCCGGTGTAAAACACACAGACAGGATGTTCCAACAGAATAATAGAAGAATGTCACCAAGTATAGGGTAGACCGCGTATACAGGTTATTCCAACAGAATAATAAGAAATGGAATAACAACAGTTCTCTTCATGAATAAGAAAGAATAACACCCCTTACCGTTTTAAAGAAGAGCTGAAATAAGGAAGTAGTTAAGTAGCAGAATACTCTTCTTCTCTCTCTCTATAGTTTCTCTCTCTAGAGTTCAGTGAATTCGTAAGAAATAATGAAGGAATGAACTGCTATTTATAGAAAAATAGAATGCATAGTAACTAATCCATGAACGGTCCAGATTGATTACTTTAATCTGACGGTCCATATTTAAAGAAAAATCTTTTAAATAAAATATAATATATTCTATTTATAGAATAACTTTAATAAAGTATTCTGTTTTATATAAAAAGATGTTTCTGTTTTATTACGTTAATAATACGAATAAAACAAAACGTCATTATCGCTAAATAATTCATATTATTAACTGACAATAATTGAATCAAACTGAGTGACTTCTCACATAAGTATTAATAATCAATACCGTGTGCTACTATGCAACCACACGTATTACTATACTTTTACTACCGAGTAGTTCAACAGTAACAATGGTAAAACTTTCGCCGTTATTTTTAATAAAATATTTTTGTCGTTTTCTCAATCCGACAATAATTCCGTTGTGGGGTCCACCAATGATTATGCCGTTGTACGAATATTCCCTGTTAAAACGAATATTCCCCGACCAATCGAATATTATATAACAACTTGCGTACTTTGCAAAATTTATAAATATTACCCACAACTATAACATTATATCAAATTAACTCCATAATATTCAAAAATGATATTTATAGAAAATTCATCTTTATTTATAAAAGTTGGGGTCTTACAAGTAACTCCGACACAAAAAGTTCTAAACTTGATAAAAAGTTCAAACCAATATTTCGGTATAATGATATTGAAGAAAATAATATCATTTAAGAAGAAAATAACATCCCTTACCTCAAGATAACAGTACTTCTGTTCGAAATATCGGTATAAGGCAGAAGGAAACTTGCACTGATAAATAAAAACTCACAAAGTATCTAAATACTCACAAAATATGCTCGATAATATAGAGAGAGAAAGAGAGAAAACTTATGAATTCTGGTGTGATTTTCAATTCTAACTTAGCCCTCTATTTATAGTAAAATGTTAGCACGCCGAAGCAGACTTGACCTGCAACCTGATGGCTTTACCTGCTACTATTCTCACCCACCACATTTGAATAAAAATTCCAGCACATTTCTCACCAACCAAAAGTCACTCAATTCTAGAAATTTCCACCAAAATCATTTATAAACCTAATTTTCGAATCATTCACCTCTTAAAATTTATAACAAATTATACGTTCATTTTTAACGGTTCAAAATTTGTGAACATATACTTAACTTATATATGTATAACATATCCAAAAATTACAACGATCCAACGGTCAGATTAAAAATTATAACTCACGCAATATATCTCAAGAACAGTGATTTAATTTTTAATACCCCCATTACGACAAAAACACCTCAACATTAATTCCTTCACATAAAATAAATATATCCATCAATTATATACGCATAAAATAAATATTTCCTTATCATATAAATTAATAATTAATTATTCACAAATAATATTACAGAATCACAATTATGACAACCAGGCCGTTCCCAGGAAAGAGGGGGCTTTCCAATAAAAATTTCTCCTTACTGGTGCGCAATTAGATGACCAAACCTCTCCTTAGACAGAACTTTCTAGACATTGCAAATAATGCTATCTAATAATATTATTCAAATAATATGAATTATTGATTTGATAATGGAAAATACTGTGCAGCAACAATTATTGAAACAACAATAATATAAAATATCAACGCAGCAATTATTGAATCAATAAAATAAAATATTGAACAGTAACTACTGTAAGATTAATAAGTAGTGGCTTCTTACGTAAGAATCAATAATTAGTGCAATACCGTGTGCTACTGTATTTTAACCACCAGGTATTCCAACAGTATTAACGGTAACAACTACGCCGTTATTTATAAATAACTTATGCTTGTCGTTTTCTTCATCCAATTGCTTTCCATTATGGGGCCCACACAAGACTGCGCCGTCATACGAATATTTCCCGACAGAAAGAATATTCCACGACCAAACGAATATTTCCCGACAACAAATGAATATTTTATAACCACTTACTTATTTTGTAAAATTTGCACATTTCACCCATAACCAAAGCATTATATCAAATTAACACCTTATTATTCACAATAATATTTAAAGAAAATTTGATTTTATTCATTAATAAGTTGGGGTCTTACAACCTCCCCTCCTTATGAAATTTCGTCATCGAAATTGACGTACGTACCTGGTGTTTCGAAAAGGTGAGGATACCTTGCTTTCATTTCTAATTTCAACTCCCAGGTCATTTCTTCAATAGCATAGTTTCTCCACAAAATCTTAACTTGTAGTATAACCTTCGTGCGTAGAACATGCTCTTTCCTATCCAAGATCTTAACAGGTACCTCCTCGTATGTTAAATCTTCGGCTATCTCGTCTAGTTCTAACTCAATTATGTGGTTCGGGTCTTTCACATATTTACGAAGCACAGATACGTGAAAAATATTATGAACACGAGACATGCTTGGAGGTAATGCGAGTCAATATGCCACATTTCCTATTCGGTCAAGAATTTTAAATGGACCAACAAATCGTGGATTGAGCTTTCATCTCTTCCCAAATCTTGTAACTCCTTTCCATGGTGCAACACGTAACAATACATGATCCCCAATACTAAATTCTACATCCTTTCGATGAAGATCCGCATAACTCTTTTGTCGATCCTGTGCCGTTTGTATACATTATCGAATCGTTTGGATCTTCTCTGTAGTTATGCGTACCAATTATGGTCCCAACAACGTTGCTTCACCCACCTCGTCCCAGCATACTAGAGAACGACACTTTTGTCCATACAAGGCTTCAAATGGAGCCATACCTATACTTGCCTGATAACTATTGTTGTAGGAGAATTCCACCAGTGGCAAGTACTTATCCCAACTTCCTTTGAAATCTAGAACATAGAGTCTTAATAGATCTTCAAGGGTTTGAATAGTCCTCTCTGATTGCCCGTCCGTTTGAGGATGGTATGCTGTACTGAATCGTAAATCCGTGCCCATAGCTTTCTGCAAGCTAACCCAAAATTGTGAAGTAAATCTTGGGTAATGATTTGAAACAATGGATAATGGCATGCCATGTAATCTCACAATCTCATTCACGTACATACTAGTAAGATGTTCAAGGGAATAAGTCTTACGTATAGGTAAGAAATGACCAGACTTGGTTAATCTATCAACAATGACCCAAATCGCATCTATGCCTTGAGAAACCTTGGGAAGACCCGTAACAAAATCCATAGTAATGTGTTCCCACTTCTATTTCAGAATCTCAAGTGGTTGTTATGGACCCTTTGGTACTTGATGCTCTGCTTTTACACGTTGACAAGTTAAACACCTCGAGATAAACTCCGCGATCTCTCTTTTCATATTGCTCCACCAAAATGTATGTCGAAGATCATAATACATTTTGGTACTCCCAGGATGAATTGCAAACGGTGTGTTATGTGCCTCCATCATGATTCTATGCTTTAAGTCAGAATCGTTAGGAACACAAAGTCTGGAGTTAACTCGAAGTATTCCTTCTTCATCGATTCTTGCTTCTGGAATAGCACCTTCTTGCACCTTCTTCTTCGTACGTATCAGGTCCATGTCCGTAGCTTGAGTAGCTTTAACTTTATCGATTAAAATCGGTTCTACTCGTATATTTGATATCATCATGTGGGTACTTAGAGCCTTCATCTCTATCTCCATCCTTTGCAAATCATACAAAATGGGCCTTTGTGTTGACAACATTGCACTCGTACCCGCATATGATCTTCTACTCAATGCGTCAGCTACTACGTTCGCTTTTCCAGGATGATATTGGATGGTATGATCGTAATCTTTCAACAGCTCAAGCCAACGTCGTTGCCACATGTTGAGTTCCTTTTGGGTGAAGAAATATTTGAGGCTTTTATGATTCGTATAGATCTCCACTTTCTCCCCATATAGGTAGTGTCTCTAAATCTTCAACGCGAAAACGACTGCTGCCAACTCCAAATCATGAGTAGGATAATTCCTCTCATATTCTTTGAGTTGTCGCGAGGCATAGGCTATGACTTTCTCATATTGCATGAGAACACATCCTAACCCTTTGTCTGAAGCATCTCTATAGATAACAAATCCATCCGAACCAGATGGTATTGTCAGAATAGGTGCCGAAATGAGTCTCCTCTTGAGTTCTTGAAAACTCTTCTCACAATCCTCGCTCCAACTGAATTTTGTATCCTTCCGAGTCAGCTGAGTTAACGGAGTAGCGATTCTAGAAAATCCTTCCACGAATCTCCGATAATAACCAGCTAAGCCCAGAAAGCTACGTACTTCGGTCACCGACTTCGGTTGCTCCCAACTTTGTATGGCTTCAATCTTCGCCGGGTCGACAGATACTCCATGTTTTGACACCACGTGCCCAAGGAATGCTACTTCCTAAAGCCAGAACTCGCATTTCTTCAATTTGGCATATAACTTGTTTTCACGAAGCCTTTGTAGTACCAGCTTAAAATGGCGCTCATGATCTTCACGGCTTTTGGAATAGATGAGGATGTTATCAATAAAGACAACATCGAACTGATCTAAATATTCTTTGAACACACGGTTCATCATATCCATGAAAGCAGCAGGAGCATTAGTCAATCCAAAAGACATGACTAAGAATTCATAATGGCCGTACCGAGTTTTGAAAGCAGTCTTTGGAATATCCTCAGTTTTAATCTTCAGCTGATGATATCCAGAACGAAGATCGATCTTTGAAAAGAATTGTGCTCCTTGCAACTGGTCGAACAAGTCATCAATACGAGGTAGTGGATACTTATTCTTGATGGTGACATGGTTCAATTCTAGATAATCAATACAAAGTCGCATACTTCCGTCTTTCTTCTTTACGAATAAAACAGGAGCACCCCAAGGAGACGTACTAGGACGAATGAAACCGATGTCCAACAATTCCTGTAATTGGACTTTTAACTCCTGAAGTTCAATAGGAGCCATTCGATATGGGGTTTTAGAAATGGGCTTTGTACCGGGTTCAAGGTTAATAAAGAATTTAACTTCACATTCTAGGGGTAGACCAGGAAGTTCTTCAGGAAATACGTCAGGAAATTCACTAACAACAGAAATATTATTCAAATCTGACGTGTTTTTGTTTAAGTCTGTGACATGGGCTAAGAAAGCTTGACATCCATTTTTTAATAAACGAATAGCTTTATGGCTTGATATGACAGTGATTGATTTTAGTGGTTTGGTTATTCGAATTCGCATAACAGGCTGGTTAGGAATATGAAAACTAACAACCTTACAAAAATAATCAATTTTAACATGATGAGTGGTTAACCAATCAATCCCTAAAATCACATCAAATGCAAGAATTTTCAACGAAATAAGATCAGCAGGTAATGTGATGGTACCAACTTGAATCAAGCAAGATTTATAAACAGTAGATGTAACGAAAGTTTCTCCTAACGGAGTTTCAATAGATAAGTCAAAGTTTAATTTCTCCAGAGTCAAGTTTAAACGTTGAGCACAAGCAGGAGAGATAAAAGAATGGGTAGAACCGGTATCTAATAACGTATAAACTTCGCAAGAGTTTATGATTAGCTTACCCGTGATCACCTCATTCTGGTTTCTCGCGTTTTGGCCAGTCACGACAAACGCTCTTCCAGGAACCGCTGATTTTGACTTATCTGGAATAACTTTTGGAGTCACCATCCCCGCTGAACTTGGTTTTGCTATAGAACACTCTCGAGCTATATGACCCTCCTTTCCATAGTTATAACATACCTTGGATTGTTGTGGGCAGTTTGGGCTGATATGTCCCTCTTTCTCGCATTTGTAACAAACGACCGGTGCTCGTTCTCCTCCCCTAGAAACAGTTGATGTTTGTGCTGGCGTTTTCACGTTATCATTGTTGTACATTCTCTTCTTGAAATCCCCTCCCGACCCGCTCCTTCTATTATCACGGCCACGATTTCCACCAGAGTGGTTACCGCTTTTGTCTGAATGTTTTCGTCCCTGCTGGTTTTCATTGGTCCAATGACCGCTGCCACCGGTATTACCTTGGTTGTGTTCCCTCGGTTGAATATACTCATTATCTCGCTCTAATAATTGAGCCCTGTTTACAACATCTGAATATAAAAAAAATTTATGAGAGATAGGATATTGCTGAATCTCGGGTTTTAAACCTCTCAGAAACATCCTTGTCATTCGTTCCTCATTCTCGACCAAATGAGGTGCAAACCTGGATAACTATGCAAACTTCGTCTCATACTGGGACACCGTCATGTTGTTTTGTTCTAGTCTAATAAACTATACTTCCTTCATATGACGAATACTTTCAGGAAAGTACTTGTCATCAAACAGTTTTTGAAATGTTTCCCAGGACATGTTGAGTGCGTCAGGCTGGGTACGCTTCACAGACTCCCACCAGTAGTCTGCCTCACCGTGGAACATAAAGGTGGCGAATGGAACCTTCTGTTCCTCCGTGCATCCCAAGACATAGAATATCTTGGTAATTTACTTGACCCACGTTTCTGCCTTGATCGGATCCGGTTTTCCCTGAAAGTCTGGTGGTCCCAACTCTTTAGACTGCTTGGCCGTGACAAATCGCGCGTTGTTATCATTTTCACCCGTATTCTGCACACGAGTCTCCCTCGTCTGATTTTGCATGAACCGCAAAAAGCTCCTAATTATTTCATCATTCATCGTTTGCTCGGTAACGTTGTTTACAAGAGGAATATTGCCTTCCTGTTTCACGTTCTCCTGGTTTGTGACTAAAGGTTGTTCCACAGTCTCATATACTCCATTGTTAACGTTCTCGACTGTCATTCTCAAATACTGCCATAAAACAAGGGTTAATTAAAAAAAATTAACATATCATATAATATCCCTATATTATGACCAACCAACAAATAAGCTTAGGTAGGACACATTAGCGAAGGATTTACTCGTCTCTCCCCTCCTAGTTCTATTCCCCGATCTCCGCCATAGACCATATCCCTAAGCTCTGAAACCAACTGTGACGCCCCCAAAATAGGTATACATCACCCATTCTGAGTCGCCAAATACATAGTACAGAAACAAATACAACTTCATTAAAACACTTGTCGCGCAAAATACGACAACACAATACTGTGAGTTTAAATAAAAATATTGTCTTCTAGACAATATCCACACTCAAATAAGCCCTTATTACAATTATTGAAATACTATTTAATAAAATAATGAGGACTGCTAACACCACTGACTAGAAACATCACTCCACACCCCGACTAGTTCCCACTATATTCTCGCCTCCTAAGAAAAATGGAACAAAAAGGAAAAGGGTGAGCTCAACTAGCCCAGTAAAGAATATTATGACTAAGATAATATACAACAACTTATCATTAGTTTTCAACAAGGAAAAATCTGATAAAATATAATAGACAACAAGTTTTAGATCAACAACTGCAGCGAAAACAACAAACCATTAGAAGAGTCAAGTAGAGAATGAGTTCTACTATCTTCTAAGATTTAAAAGTCCATCATCAATATTTTATCCCTGTAACAACAATTAATAACCATCTTTAATCAAATATTCATCTTTGCACTACAGGCCAAAGATATTCATTTGTATCACCAGTCGGTCATGTTCATCTCAACACCTGTTCATCTTTGTACTACGGGCCAAAGATATTCATCAGTTAATCATTCATCTTTGCACTACAGGCCAAAGATATTCAGTAATATCATCACTAAGGACTGAGGATGATGAAAAATATTTTAAAGAAAACGAATCCAAGGAGACAGAAGGACAAATATTAGGGATTTGTATTACAGTTTATCCAAATGCAATAATACTCCATAACAACCAATTATGAAGTAGAATTCAAAAATAAAGATCAAAACATGGATACAATCAAAGATAGTAACCATAATAGATATCTTGGACAAAAAGGAAAAATTTTATTTTTTGGTGAATAGTGACGTATTCGTGAATAGTGTCGTATAGGTGAATAGTGCCGTATACGTGAATAGTAACTTCGACACAAAAAGTTTCAAATTTGATAAAAAGTTCAAACCAATATTTCGGCATAATGATATTGAAGAAAATAATATCATTTAAGAAGAAAATAACATCCCTTACCTCAAGATAACAGTACTTCTGTTCGGAATATTGGTATAAGGCTGAAGAAAACTTGCACTGATAAATAAAAACTCACAAAGTATCTAAATATTCACAAAATACGCTCTATAATATAGAGAGAGAAAGAGAGAAAACTTATGAATTCTGGTATATTTTCAATTCTAACTTAGCCCTCTATTTATAGGAAAATGTTAGCACGCCGAAGCAGACTTGACCTGCAACCTGATGACTTTACCTGCTACTATTCCCACCCACCACATTTGAATAAAAATTCCAGCATATTTCTTACCAACCAAAAGTGGGACCCACTCAATTCTAGAATTTTCCACCAAAATCATTTATAAACCTAATTTCTGAATCATTCACCTCTTAAAATTCATAACAAATTATACGTTCATTTTTAACGGTTCAAAATTTGTGGACATATACTCAACTTATATATGTATAACATATCCAAAAATCACAACGATCCAACGGTCAGATTAAAAATTATAACTCACGCAATGTATCTCAAGAACAGTGATTTAATTTTTAATACCTCCATTCCGACAAAAACACCTCAACATTAATTCCTTCACATAAAATAAATATATCCATCAATTATATCCACATAAAATAAATATTTCCTTATCATATAAATCAATAATTAATTATTCACAAATAATATTACAGAATTACAATTATGACAACCAGGCCGTTCTCAAGAAAGAGGGGGCTTTCCAATAAAAATTTCTCCTTACTGGCGCGCAATTAGATGACCAAACCACTCCTTAGATAGAACTTTCTAGACATTACCAATAATGCTATCTAATAATATTATTCAAATAATATGAATTATTGATCTGATAATGGAAAATACTGTGCAACAACAATTATTGAAACAACAATAATATAAAATATCAACGCAGCAATTATTGAATCAATAAAATAAAATATTGAATAATAACTACTATAACAATTATTGAGTAGTGTCTTCTTACGTAAGAATCAATAATTGGTGCAATACCGTGTGCTACTGTATTTTAACCACTGGGTATTCCAACAGTATTAACGGTAACAACTACGCCGTTATTTATAAACAACTTATGCTTGTCATTTTTTTCATCCAATTGCTTTCCATTATGGGGCTCACACAAGGCTGCGCCGTCGTACGAATATTCTTCGACTGAAAGAATATTCCACGACCAAACGAATATTTTCCGACAACAAATGAATATTTTATAACCACTTGCTTATTTTGCAAAATTTTCACATTTCACCCATAACCAAAGCATTATATCAAATTAACACCTTATTATTCACAATAATATTTAAAGAAAATTTGATTTTATTCATTAATAAGTTGGGGTCTTACATGTGTTTGCTGGCAAGATAAGCATTAAATGATCAGAAGGAGGAGATTGGATTGGGCGATTTTTATTCTTCTACCGTGTAAAAGCATACTTTAATCTGGACCGTTCAATTCAAAAATGTTAGATCAAAATCGTACATTCAAAAATTATTTTTCTAAATTACAATTTTGCCCTAAACTTCAAAAATTCTATAAATAGGGAGTATTTCATTCATTTGATTTTTACCAATTTAGTGAAAAGAAAATCATACTCTCCTTGCCTACATTCTCTCTATGCTTCATATCTCTTCTTACAAAAGTTCTGATTATTTCTGAAGAGAAAAAATTGGTCCAAGTATTGAGATAAGTTTAATTTCTGTTGAATTATTTCTTACTTGCATTATATCTATAGATATACAAATACATATTATTCTACACAATTTTATATATTCATATTTCATCTATTTGTCAAATAAAAGGATACTTGGGCGCCGGAAGGCTACGGAGATACACCTCTACAATGAGGAATTCAAACCGTACGATTTCTTATAGTCTTCAATAACCTTTTATAGACATTATTTATATTAATATCCTAAAATAGACACGACACTTGATAACTCAAAACAACACTGAGATACTGCTCCAATAAGAGTAGTCATCCGAACCGGATTTGAGAATCGTAGTGGTCTATTGAAAATATTAATATAAATATCAATTGTGAAAATTATAACTTTTGTCATATTTAGACGCCGCAAGACTACGGAGATACACCTCTACCAAGAGAAATTTGAACCGTACGATTCCTTATAGTACTAAGTGACATTATCTATAAAAGTTCACATAATAGATAAAATATTCTTATACATTATGAGTTAAACAAGTAATATTTGTTATATCAGTTTATGCTTAACTAAGATTATACTTGATAAATATTGTTTAAATTAATTTATTCTTTTATTCAAGTATTGATAATTTATAAAGACTAACTAAGGAACAATTCTATATTATCCATAGAAAAACACTCTTTATTTTATAGAATTATTAATTCTTTATAAAGTGCCTTAAAATCTTATATTTGCTTAATTAGAAGCATCAGTGGATCAAAACAAAAGTTCTATCTGCTTTAAAAAGGCTTATTGTTGAATATAAAAATCCTTGAACTTTTATACTAATATATTTGCTCTTAATTTTCTATCTGCTTATTTGAGAAGCATTAATCTGTTCTTAACTCTTATCAACTTATTGAAGAAGCACATTGTTGTAAACTCATTTGTAAACAGAGAAAGAATTAGAGTTAGTTTATTTTATGTACATGTGAAAAAAAACAAGTAATTCTTCGACCAAAACCAGAGTCTTAAAGAGGTCAGTAGGAAGTTGGGACTCTAGTATACTTGTGAGGTGAGGAAGAGACTGTTGTTTCACGACCAGATCATAGAATAGAACTGAACTCAAAAGGTGGTACAACTATACTTGAGGAAGGAGCGGGGAGCTTGCTGTCCAAGAGAGAATAGTTGAATAGTTGGAAGTTCGTCTATAAAACTTTGTAAAGGCTTCTCCGCCTGTTGAAGGAGTTTTTATTAATGATAGTAATAGGATCTCAAGTTCTAAAAAGGGACTTGAGACTGGACGTAGAAACATACCAATGGGTGTGTGTTGTGAACCAGATAAATCTCTGTGCATTGTGATTGAATTTTTATTATCTTGTATGCTAATTGCTAAAATTGCTAATTAATAACTAAAAATTCTAAAAAGGCTTAAACATAATTTTTTAACTGGTAATAATCTATTCAACCCCCTTTCTAGATTATTATTGACCTTTCAATTGGTATCAGAACAATGCTCTTTAACTTGTTGTTGAGTATATACAGACATGCTTAAGAGTAGATCCACGGCCTACAATGCTACTGGTTGCGGGGAAGGACTGTCTATGTCCAGACCTCCACTATTTGATGGTACCAACTTTGCCACCTGAAAAAATAGATTCAAAATCTATGCCAAATCCCAAGGAATCAAAATTTGGTGTGCCATTGAACGAGGTGTGCAAATTCCAACCAAAATTGAAGGAGAAAAGACTGTCGAGAAAGACATATATGAATTCACCATTGAAGAAAAAGATTGTGGAAAAGTGAATGTGTGTGTGAGTGGTGGGTATTATATATATATAAAATATGTGTGTGTGTGTGTTTGTATGTGTGTGTGTGTGTGAATGTGTTATATATATATATATATATATATATATATAGCATACGGTGGGATGAAGAAAAAAAGAAAGGCGGGTGGGAATGGTTGCCTAGGAAGGGAGGGAATTTGTATAAGCATATACATATACATACATATATATATATATATATATATATATATATATATATATATATATATATTATATAAGTTTTGTTTTATTAGATTATAAATAGAATATATTATATTTTATTTAAAATTTTTGTTTTATTTGAATATTTTATTCCATAGTTATGCATAATATATCAAATTTTTTAGAAAATCAGCCGAACGAATTCGGCACCCGTGAACCATACTGTGTATCCGTGATAAATTTTTCTAAATAGTATCCTTTCCATTCTCCTATAAATAGGATGCTTAGTTAGAATTAAAAATCACACAAAAATCAGAGAATTCTTCTTCTTTAATATTGAGCGTATTTTTTAGAGTTTTAAGAAGCTTTGAGCGTACAAAACAGTATAAGTTTTCTTCAAGAATATTCCCGCTATACCAGTTGGAATACTCTTCTTTTTAAGGTAAGGGATATTATTTTTGTTCAGTATTCGTATGAAATAATATTTTCTTCCATACTCTATATTATGTAAGTAATATTATTTCGTTTCAGATTTCGAATTCTATACTCATTTTTGTTAAGTTTTGGCTTCTATACTCCATGAAATTAGTAGAATATCCTTGATGTTTGCGCTTCATCCAGTAACTTTTCATGAAAATATTATTCTGAGCATTCTTGATATGTTTTAACCTTTTTATGCCAGAGTACTATTCACGGGATACTATTCCCAAATTACTATTCACGGGGTACCATTCACTCAGTTACTATTCACCCGGGGTACTATTCATGACAAAAATTGATTTCTTTTCTATCCAAATCATTTTTGATACAAAAATATTCTTGAATTTTACTCCACAAAGCAGTATCATGTTAACAATTTGGACATTATTGAATTCAGGATAAATTAAATTATAAATCTTTAAAAATTTATTCTTTGCTTTCTTTTAATTGAATTCTTATATCATTGTCATCATCCTCATGCTTATATTGTGATAAAAGTCATCTGTGGCTTACGTGCATAGATGTATTGTTGATTGGTATGATTATGACCATGGATTATTCGGTATAATCATGATCGTAATGTTACAAATGATGTGGTAAAAGTCCTCATTAGCCCGTAGTGCATTGATGGACAGTTGTTGGCATGATCATGACCATTGGTGAAAACACAAATATCCTTGGCCCGTAGTGCATTGATAATTCGTGGTTGTGATACTCTTGGTCGTAGTGCATGGATGATTCCATGATGTGAATTATTTATTAAGTTGAGTCTCAGTGATAAAATTGATGATAAACTTTTCAAATCATAGAAGATAGTAGATATCATCCTCTACTTGATTTTTCTAATGGATTGCTTGTTCCGCTGCAGTTAAACTTGATGTTTATTATATTTTATCAGTTTAACACTATTGAAGGCTAACAATAATTTATTCTGCATTATCTTAGTCATAATATTTCTTACTGGCTAATTGAGCTCACCCTTTGCTTTCATTGTTCTCTTTAGGAAATGAGAATATAGCTAGGACGAGTCGGGGAATGGAGTGATGGTCCGAGATAGTTATCTTAGTAATCGTCACTATTTAGTGTGATAATAAATGTAATGAGGATTGAATTTGAGTTTGGATATTGTCTATAAGACAATATTCGTGTAAAAACTCTCAGCTCTGTTGTATAATTAAGTTTGTATTTGAATTCTGTACCATGTATTTGGCGACTCAAGATGGGTGATGTATACCTATTTTGGGGGAGTCACAGTTGGTATCAAAGCTTATGGATATGATCCCTGGCTGAGATGTGAGGCTAGAACTAGGGGGAGAGATGGGAAAATCCTTCGCTAGTATAACCTACCTAAGTTTAATTGTTATTTAATTGGTCGGTCAGAATATAGGGATAATATGTGGTATGTCAATTAACCCTTGTTTTATAGCAGTATTTGAAAATGACATCTGATAATGTTGAGATAAGCAATGGAGCACATGAGATCATTGAGTCACCAACGATCAATACCTAGGATAATGTGCATCTGGAAGGTAGTAATCCTCAGGAAAACAACAACACCGACCAAATGATGAATGATGGGATGTTCAGAGGCTTTATGAAATTCATGCAACATTAGGCGAGAACGACTTCTATTCAAAATGCAGGTGGAAACACTGGCAACTCTCGGATGGTCATCGCTAAGTAGTTTAAGGAGCTGGGACCACCAAAGTTTTTTGGAGAGCCAAAAGCACTTAAGGCGGAGACGTGGATAAAACAGATCACCAAGATATTTGATGTCTTGGGATGCTCCGAGGAGCAAAAGGTTCCCTTTGCCACCTTAAAGTTGCGAGGAGAGGCAGATTACTGGTGGGAATCTGTAAAGCGTACTCAACCTGCCGTACTGAAGATGTCTTGGGAGAAGTTCCAAGAACTGTTCAACGACAAATACTTTTCCGAAAGTATTCGTCACATGAAGGAGGTAGAGTTCATCAAGCTGGAACAAAATAATATGACCGTGTCGCAGTACGAGGTGAAGTTTGACGAGTTGTCCCGGTTTGCATCCCACTTGGTTGATAATGAGGAGAGAATGACGCGGATGTTTCTAAGAAGTTTGAAACCCGAAATACGTCAATATCTCATTTCCCACAAACTTTACTTGTATTCAGATGTTGTGAATAGGGCTCAGTTATTGGAACACGATAATGAGTCAACCCAACCAAGAGAGAGTACCTGACAAAATGATAATACCAGTGGTAGCAGTCATCAAAGCGGTGACAACAAACGTGGAGGAAATCAACATGCCAGAAATGGTAACCACTTCGGTGGTAATCATGGCCAAGACAATAAAAGAAGAAATTTAAAGAAGAGGAGATTCAATAATGATGGAAAGACGTCAGCACCAACACCCGTTGTTAAAGAAGGAGAACGATCAACGATCGTATGCTACAAATGCGGAGGTGAGGGACACATCAGTCTAAACTGTACGCAGCAGTCCAAAACATGTTATAATTATGGAAGAGAAGTTCACCTAGCTCGATTTTATCGTGCAGTAAAGCTGAGTCCAGCTGGGATGGAGGCACCAAAGGCCGTCCTACAAAAGTCAAAACCAGTAGTTTAAGGGGGAGCATTTGTCGTGACCTCCCAAAAAGCAAGGAACCCGAATGAGGTCATCACGGGTAAGCTAATCATAAACTCTAGCGAAGTCTATATCTTATTTGATACCGGTTCTACCCAATCTTTTATTTCTCCTACTTGCGCTCAACGTTTAAATTTAACTCCAGAGAAATTAGACTTTGACTTATGTGTTGAAACTCCGTTGGGAGAAACCTTCATTACATCCACTGTTTATAAGTCTTGTTTGGTTCAAATCGGTACCCTCACATTACCTGTCGATCTTATTTCCTTAAAAATATTTGCATTTGATGTGATTTTAGGGATTGATTGGTTAACTACTCATCATGCAAAAATTGATTATTTTCGTAAGGTTGTTATCTTTCATATTCCTAACCAACCTATTATGCGAATTCAAGTAACCAAACCACTAAAGTCAATCATTGTCATATCAAGCCATAAAGCTATTCGTTTATTGAAAAACGGATGTCAAGCTTTCTTAGCCCATGTCACGGATTTAAATAAAAATACATAAGTTTTGAATTATATTTCTGTCGTTAATAAATTTCCTGACATATTCCCTGAAGACTTCCTAGCCTACCCCTAGAGCGTGAAATCGAATTTTGTATTGACCCCAATACAAAACCCATTTCTAAAACCCTTAAATATTTCTTCACCTAAAACGAACGTAACATGTGCCAAAGACGTTGGCTCTAGCTGTTGAAGATTACGATTGTGACATCCCAAGAATTTGGATATTTATAAAATATTAAAATATCGAATTAAGGTTAAATAATAAACCTAGACAGAAAATAAGTGAATGGATTTGAGATTTCCGAGAAGGAATTTTGTGAATTTAAAATTTCTATGGTGAATTATTCAGGATTAAGGGTATAAGTGAATATGTTCTGTGTATATGGTATTATATGTGTACAGTATGTGGTTAAGGGTCAAGGGTTGACCAGATAATATATATCAGTGGCAAACCTTAATATTATATTAAGAACGTCAACGTTCAGTTAGAAAATTCTTACGATTTATAAGAAACCCTAAAATCGATTTTGGAAACCCTAATTTCAGTTCTAGGAATTTGAAACCCTAATTCGGAAGTTAAAAACCCTAATTTGGGGATTTAAATGCTATGTATAAGGTTTTGTGTATTAATCACAAATCTAATTAAGGATAAACCTAATGATTAATTAAAATTCTAATAGTTATAAACCCTAATTATTAGAAAGCTTAATTTGTATACTTGAAACCCTAATTGGTAATTAGGTAATTTTAATTTTAATTAGGAAATATTAATCCTAATTAGCAAACTTGATTTATGATTAGTAAATTTTAATATAATTAGAGAATTCTAATTATAATATTAATTTTCTATTTTGGAAACCTAATTTGGAAATCCTAGAATTTTATTTTTAAAAGGGTTAAACCCTAAACCCTAAGGGTTAGGGCAAATGTCAAGTATGCCATTAAAATTAAAATACAAATGACAATTATGCCCTTTTTGTATTTTATAAGTTAGCTTGCAAATCTTGCCAAATTAAGAGGTGGTGACCAACTCAATTGACTTTGTGACTTAAAAATCTCAGCAACTTAGCCATTTCATCAGCCATATGACTTGATTATATCAAAATATATAGATTATAGAGAGAGAGAGAATACTCATTTTATTTTTCAAACCCATCCAAGCCATTCTCTCTCTAAGATTTCGGGAATGAGAATGAAAAGGAGTGAGAAGTTAAGACAATATCATCTCTTAGCTTAACAAGAACATATTTATGGATCAAAAATCAAAGATCAAAGTTTTAAAGGTATAAACCCTAGAATTTGAAAATCTTATGATCTGATGTTAGATTTTGTTGTTTGTTGTTTAATGTTGTGTAATAAGATGTTATTTAGTGATCTGGGTTGTTAGATCCTAGATCCATAACATCAAAGTGCTCGAAATTGAAGTTTTTAGAAATCTGAAAAATTGGAAATTGTTATCTGACAGCCGAATGTTAGACGCCTTAGATCCTTCTCTGTTAATAATTTGTTTTGTTTTAAGTTATAAAGTTGTTGTATGTTGTAAGGGCTTTGATCTGAAACTTGAATCAAGCCCAGATCATGTTTAGATTGTAAGTTATTAAGGGTCAAAGTGCGTTGACCGATCATGGAAAACTGCCTTCTGGGCAGCCCAGAAATCCCCAGGTAGCCCTGACAAGTTTTTTCGGCCTTTGATCTTGCAACTGTTAAGGTTAATGGCCATGTTTGTGCATAGATCTTGTAGTCTGACATCAGTACTACACACCCAAGCTCTTATAACAACCAGATCTCTTGTAGATTCAAAGATAATAGTGGTCAAAATAGCCTTGACCGTCAACCGGATGAACAATCTGAAAAACCCAGATTGTTCATGAACCGTTTTTTTGTCAGAACTTTGACCATCCTTAATCTCTTTGTGTGATGTTATTAGATTGGTTTGGTGCATGATACTTGTACCTTGACATATGGAATACATGATGGAACCTTTACATTACCCAAACCAGACCCAGATTCTAAGTTATGAAGCTCCAAAGTACCACATTTGAGCTGTTCTTTATTTCTGGGAAACCCAGAAATGAAGAATAGCCACTGACAAGAATTGGGAGGCTTAGATCTTGCAAATTTGATATGTTTTGGCCATGAAACTTGTTAGAGATTATAGTATTACATCAATACTACAATCCTATTACACTATACTGCCCAGAAACCTTATGATCAAGAAATTATATGTGGTCAAACCTACTACCTTAGTCACTGACAATAGTTTCTGGGTTTGGGCTAAAGAACATGAAGAACACCTATAGCGATAGTCCTGTCGCTATAGGCCCCTTTAGGGACAATTAATTTTAGAAAATAATTATTTTATTTAATAAATGAATAAAAATAGTTTTTAATTATTAAAAATACAAAATAAATTCCTAAAAATTATTTTAAAGTCCAAAAATTAGTTTTTAATTATTCTGAATATATTTCATAAATATTTAATATTTTTAGAATAATATTGGTATTTAATTTATTTAATTATAATATTAAATAAATTATTTAAAAATGATTTTAATACATGAAAAATTATATTATGGTATAAGAAAATATTTTAAGTTATTTTTAGTTACTTTTAATATTTTGTGAGGAATTTCATTAATTAATTATTATTAATGGTAATTAATTTATTTAATTAATATATTAAATAAATTATGGAAAAATAGAATTAATGATTTATAAATCATATAAAAATGATTTAAATGTTATAAAAATATTTTAAGATATAAAATATAACTTTTGATATTTTGTCATGAAAATATTAATATTTTAATATTAATAGCAATTATCGGATAATGGATTTAACTGTTTAAAAATCATATAAATATGATTTTAAAGTATTAAAAATACGTTGTGATATTATAAATATATTATAATGTTATGACATGAATTTCATTAATATTTGATAATAAATAAATATTAATGATAAAGGAATTATGTGGTATTTAATTCATTTAAATACGATATTAATGATTGAAAAATCATTTTAAATGATAATAATTATCTGAAAATTATCACGAGCTTATGAAAAATATTTTGACTGATGATTTAATTATCTAAGGTAATTGATAAGTGTTTAGGCAGAGTTTAATTGAACTTAAACTCGACGATTATCCGACTAGACCGTCAGGATGTTAGAATTGTACCGAACTCGACTCAGACTGTAATAGTTTGACTTGATACTAGGTCTTATATGTGTTATAGACGGATAGGATTATGTGATAATGTGTTTAGATTATTTTAAGTACTATGATGATATTATTCTAATTTGTATGTCGATATTATTTATATATTAGGTCTTCAGTCAAAGCTTAATAAATTGCGTAACAGTAATCGATCGAACATGCAAGTTTCTTACACTTATTTATTGTGCAAGTTTTTCTTAACTCGACCTCGAGTTGTATTATTCAAATATACTTGTGGTTAATCATTTCTGATTGCCATGTCTAAGAATTATTAAATCGCACTTTGTGCATACTGCATGTATTCATCATGTATGAAATGCTGATCACCTTCATTACCATTCGGTTTAGATATATATATATATATATATATATATATATATATATATATATATATATATGTTCATGTTCAATGTTCGTTCAGCTATGTAAAATTTGTTCATGCTAGTTCACAATTATATTGTAGAACTTTAGCCAGCTTATTGTTCAAATCTTTCTATCATGATATATCTTTAATTTATTGAACTTAAACTTGATGGGCAAACTTATTACTCACCCTTGCTATATCATGATTAACATTGCAGATTAAGACGAATACGTCGGTTACATGAAAAGACAAAGCCAAGTTCAGCTTGGGATTATGTGTGCAGTTAAAATGTAATAGTTTAGTATGATAATAACATTATATGTTAGATAGTTTATGAATTGTGTATAAGTTAAGGTTACTCGACCTTGGGGAAATAATGTGTAAAGTTTATTGTATAAACAATTTATGTTTATATCTTCCGCAAATAGTAATAGTGATAGAATGATTGTACCAGATCCGTGGTAATTTGGGACCCGGATTTGGGGATCTCACAGTTGGTATTAGAGCTGTTGGTTATGAACCTTAGGTAGAAATACCTGAGACTAATAATCGCAGTGATTAGGATAAGTACTAACTCAAATAGAGTTAGTGTGTCGGTAAGATTCAAAGATGAATCTCGGCGAGTTATAAGATACAGAGTTCCCTAACTCTGATAATAAAGTTGAACAGTAGTGATAAATAGATAAAGTCTAAAAGACTAAAAGTGTAGTGATAGGAGATCGTAAAACAAAATGATCATAGTATAGAAATGAATCGTAATATATACGATGAGATCACTCCGTGATCGGATAAGGTTATAGTATGGAGAAGGATCAAGCGAATGATTGAAAAGTTTACAGCAAGATTGCTGAGTGTCAGTTGTACTATAAATTGGTACAAATTCAGGAAAGGATTATGTATACGGATTAAATGAAATTCATATGGAGAAGGGAGTTAAGATTAGGTTTGTGTCGCGCTATTTGCTATATACCTGTTGAGAAGGTGATTCTTTTCTCAGGTGTATAACAGATAGGTAGTTTATAGGTAGAGAATATAAGGTTAAGTACGAGTTCTTAAAACTCATACTTATGTTACGTTCGTGACTCATGATTATATGAAATATTTATAAACTCCCCAGCGAATGGACGACAAAGGTCTGACTAGGACAAGTTCTTAAATTCATATGATTGTGGAAAGTTCCTGAACTCATGAGTGTGGTTTGACGAACTGGGAATAGTTATGTGTATTAAGGATAATAGAAATAGATAAATTACTACGCAACCAATTATTAGTGGAGACTTAAGTTTTCCAAATCTTCTAGCTATGCTGGACTCGTAATTTTGGACATCAAGTTAAATACGCACTATGTGCTTTTGAAAATAAATTTTTATTCTCCACTCCGGGTGACCATTGTGTATGAGTGGACTTTGGGCCACCGACATATCGTTACCTGTTGAGGTAATAAAACAGATTTGTAATGATTTTTGAACGGTTTAAAGTATAGTCTATGCTACTTAATTCAGCTAGACGATAATGATTTGAAATATCAAAATATATTTTATTTATCGCTTATGTACCATGTAACATGGTGCAGAGATGATAAAAAGTTGATGGAGTTGTAAATGCAGGAATACTTAGTGTTGAATTTGATCTAACATCGTTATTCCACTATTGTATGATGTGTTATGACAAAGTCACTAGATGACGACATCCTCAAACAGGCTGTTAATACAGTACGGCATCATGGCATCATTTTCAAAATTTTAATTTACCAACAGGGTTTTGGCTACACACATTCGTAATTCTATTGAAGTTAATTATTGATATGAGTCTAAGCTATTTGATTCGGCTAGACAAACGTTTATGAAAATTCTAAGCGTTCTTTGAAAATTTTCCTGAACCAAATTATTTTGGTGCAAAATTCAATAAGACTGAGGTAAAATTTTTGTGCCTATGGAAGTGACGAGAAACAGATTCGACTAGCAATAGTTAATCAGTACAGGGTATATCGGGCTAATTACCCACTATGTCCGTAAGTTATGACGATTTGCGGATGAATTTCCATAAAACCCTTGCAAAAATGACATATAATAGTCTATATAACTCCTCAGCACAATTTCAAAATTTTAACTCTTGTGAGGAATGTATTGGGTAGCATGTGATGCTGTGTATGAATGGTGTGTAATGTATGGTGTAAGATAAATTTCAGGGACAAAATTTTTAGAAGAAGGGGTGAATGTGACAACCTAAAAATTTGGATATTTATAAAATATTGAATTAAGGTTAAATAATAAACCTAGACAGAAAATAAGTGAATGGATTTGAGCTTTCCGAGAAGGAATTTTGTGAATTAAAAATTTCTATGGTGAATTATTCAGGATTAAGGGTATAAAAGAATATGTTCTGTGTATATGGTATTATATGTGTACAGTATGTGGTTAAGGGTCAAGGGTTGACCAAATAATATATATCAGTAGCAAACCCTAATATTATATTAAGAACATCAACGTTCAGTTAGAAAATTTTTACGATTTATAAGAAACCCTAAAACCGATTCTCAAAACCCTAATTTCAGTTTCGAGAATTTGAAACCCTAATTCGGAAGTTGAAAACCCTAATTTGGGGATTTAAATGCTATGCATAAGGTTTTGTGTATTAATCACAAATCTAATTAGGGATAACCCTAATGATTAATTAGAATTCTAATAGTTATAAACCCTAATTATTAGAAAGCTTAATTTGTATACTTGAAACCCTAATGGGTAATTAGGTAATTTTAATTAGGAAATATTAATCCTAATTAGCAAGCTTAATTTATGAATGGGATCGTTTTATTAGGAAATATTCGTACGACAGCATAATCATTGGTGGACCCCACAACGGAATTATTGTCGGAATGAGAAAACGACAGAAATATCTTTTTATGAAAATAACAGCGAAAGTTTTACCGTTAACTGTTGAAATACCCGGTGATGAAAAGTACAGTAATACGTGTGGTTGCATCGTAGCACACGGTATTGATTATTGATGCTTACGTGAGAATTCACTCAGTTTTATTCAATTATTGCTACAGTAATTGCTGCATAGTATCTCAAGTTATTTGATTCAATTATTGTTATTATTTTATATTATTAAATCAATAATTGAAATGACAAAGTTATTCACATTATTATTTACAATATTGACGATGTCTAGAAAGTTATGCCAAGGAGAGGTTTGGTCACCTAATTGCGCGCTAATAGGGAGAAATCCTTATCGAAAAGTCCCCTCTTTTTTGAGAACGATCTGGTTGTTAATTATTACGAATTATAATAATGATGATAAATGTTGTTAAAAATATTGAGGGAATTTTTATGAAGTATTTATTAAGCATAAGTATAATTATAATGAAAATTATAATTATAATTGTAAGTTATTTAAATTAACTAAATTAAAGTGTGACACATGGAACTATATAGTATAAATATTATTTAAATAAACTAGAATGGGGAGTTTGTGTATAGCCTAACAAGGCCTTGTGGCCTTTGGCTTAATTTAACTGACGCAGCCTGTTGGGTTTTGTTACCTGACGTACGTGGGAGAGACACCAAGGCCATTTACATTACGCGTATTATTCTAATTCCTAAGGCTAGAGCACAGAGAAAGTTGAGAGTGAGAGCAAGAGAGAATTCATTCTCTATAATTTTATCAAGAGGAAGGAGAAGGATTGCTAAACCTTGTCACCATCTTTTGCTAACATACAATCAAAGGATTAAGGTATAATCTACCCCTAACTCTAATTTTCAGTTTTGTAATTTTCATTCTCTATAATTGAGTTTTTGTTGGATTGTTGTTGATGATATGAATATATAATCTGATAATTATCATATATAAGTAATGTTTGGTTATCAAATTCATGAAATTTGGGTTGTATAAAGAAAATTAAAGTAACAGTGTTCTATATATGAAATGGCTTGTTTGAGTTAAATATTTCATGTACAATCTTTGATATAATCTGTAAATTGGTGGTAAATTGTGTTAGTATATTAAGAAGTGAAAACAACGTAGTTGGAATGGTGTAATTTGTTTAAGAAATAAGGATTTGGCGATTGAATTCGCTAAATGTGTTAAAAATGGAGAAAACAACAAAAACATAGGTTAAATCCTTATAATTTTGGTGTTTTGGTGATTAGAAAGTGTTATGTTTATGCCTAGAGTTGTTGTACTAAACCTATGTGGTTTTTGGGTTTTGATGAATTGCTATAGAATTGGAAAAAAGGGAATTTTTGGCCTAGAACAGAGTTTGATTTCGTGTTCTGCAAAATTGTTTCTGGTACCGAGCGCGGGCGCGACAGACTCTAAGGTAACCATGGTGTGGCCGCGCCAGTAGTCAGTCAGACCCAACATTGAGCTGCTAACATCATAGCTTGGAGATGTTAACTTAATATATTTTGATGATTATAAAAGGACCTAAAACATGTTATAAGATATAATAACATATTGTAATCACAACGTTAAAACCAAAAGTTACGAGTTAATAAGTTGTGAGGGTTTGGAATGTGATGTCATTAGAATTGGTGTTGTTCTATAACCACCATGTTGGATACTATAATATAATTGAGAATTCAGTTTCGTGTTAAGTGAATGAATACGATAATGAAGTTAATATTAATATAACTAATTGGTATTGTGGTCCTAATGGTATATATAGGGTAATTGGCGAACATTTATTATACTTGTGTAGCTTACACACGAGGCAAGTTCCCTAACTCCACTCTCTTTATAATGAATGCAAGTTTCAAAACCATGTTTACCTGTCATTGTCAAGCAAGTTTTCTAATTCATTATTATGCAAGTTTCTAAACCTTGCATTATAGTTAAGCAAGCTTATTGATTCCATCATGTTTATGTTAGTGCAAGCTCTTGTATTCTAATTCTTTATATTGAGTGAGTTTTACAATTCTAACTCTTGTTGTTGCTATTCAAAGCATAAACTGTTTACATTCATTATCCCAAATGAGTTTTCTAACTCTTTTGGACGTAGTAATTTTTTTATACCATGACTACTCAATTTTACATTGTTATTGTTCAATCTTATCTTATTGTTTTGAACTTTCGAAGTAATCCAAAATTGGTGAGTGTTCAAAAATTCTAGAACCACTGATAAGGTAGTTCCAAACTAAACTTTTCTTTAGTGCAGAAATCCTAAAGTCAAACTGAGATGAACAACCCTAACATAGGGGATTATGTACGCGTTAGCGTTTAGATGGTTGTGCACAATACATGGTACGAAGGGCTGATCCCCCTAAGTATGAAAGTAAAAGTCTGTATAGTCTAATGACTGTTAAAGGTTGAAGTAGAAATACTTAATAACCTTGGGACATAGTTCATGGTCATAAAGACCCTCAAATATAAATCTTGGATTTGTTTACTCGGTATTCATTGTTTACTCTTAAATTATTGCTATTATCACCATTTATATTCACTCTTGCAATTAACACTGCAGCTAAAGTTGAAAGAGTTGATGAACCGCCTTCTAGTAAAGGAAAGGGCAAGATGTCCAAGTGATGAAGACTTGTTTGAATTTACTTAACTGAATTTATGTTATAAGACTTATGTTATTTTGTGATGTATTCCGCATACTTATGTAATAGTTTAAGGTTAGGTTAGCTGGGAATGTTTAAAGTTGATGTAACCTTTTAATGGGAAAAATTATCGTTTAAGTTATTTTTGTCTTTATCCTTTATTATGGATAGCTAGATGTATTGGTTTTGGATAGTGAGCACCAAATCCTGTGGGAATGGAGTACCCGGATTTGGGGGTGTCACAGGTTGGTATCAAAGCCATAGGTTATGAACCTTAGATGGGGAAACCTTAGGAAATAACCTTTAAGGAGACAGAAAACATAATGGTGACAAACTCTTATCGAGTTCTAAGGAATGAATTAAGGAATTCATTGAAGATAAAATAAAACAATAAAAGACATTATGTGCTATGTGTTAATAACTTATGTACTCGCGATTATCGAAGAAAGTCGCATAATAAATAAAACTTAAAAGTATTTTTTTGTCAGGATGTCTAAAGTTGGAGGATCCAGTCCATCTAGGGAAATGATACCTCAGATACCTAGAGATGAGGAACCCCGAGATGTTCACGTTGTGCAGGAATAGTTGATTCAGAGGGAGCATTCTCTGTTGGTTGCTGAGGAAGAACAAGAGGATGAGCCTGTGTCTGATCTTGAGCAGGAGAACTCTAAGGAGATAGAGGAGGAAGATGAGTAAGAGGATCCAATGGAGTTTCCACCAAACTCCATATTGGCTGAGATGTATGATGCGCTATATGATCGAAACATAGAATTACATGATAATGTTGAGGAGCTGAAGGAGTTGGCTGAGATGCGTCAAGCTACTATAGAGCAGAAGGATTCGGAGATTCAAGAACTCGACTCACGACTTTGAAACACGGAGTGGGACCTAGTACATACAAAGGGTCAGCAAGAGGATCTGTTGACTGAGAATGAGAAAATGAAGACTGATGTGGAGAAGTTAAAAGATGACTTGAAGGAAGAGTCAGCTAAGCGTGCGAGGGTAGAAGACGCTTGGATGAAGGCGACTCAGCGTGCAGACCGTGTTGAAGCTAAGGTTCAAACAAAGAAGGCTAAGATGAACGAAATGGATCATGCCTTTCATTCTGCGATTGATAGGGCCCAAGATCGAGTCATTTATTACCCACCTCAGTTTGAAGATTTGTCGTGGTTCGTGATGGATCGTAGAACGACATATCGTATTATGGAGGAAGAGCGTAGAGAAGCCTCTCAACGTCTTAATATGCCAAGATAGGAATAATAATAATAATAATAATAATAATAATAATAATAATAATAATAATAATAATAATAATAATAATAATAATAATATGTGATCCAGTATGTGAATAAATAAGTTGTAAATCCCTTATATTGAGATAAATAAAGGGGTAGTATGAGTATGTAATCCTGAAACTTGTTTACTTCAGGAAAGTGGATGTTGATGGCAGAGATGCTATCCTTATGATGTTTTGGAGAATTATGAATGAATAAATATCAAAGTTTTTTTAAATGTTAAGCGTTAAGCTTTAATCTTTGTATGTTTAAAGTTAAACTTTAGGATATTCAAGGAATTTAATATTGATCTAATAAGTGTATATTTTAAATAGAAAATGCCTCATAGAAGAAGACAACCACGTCAACAACCACCTCCTAAGGGGCCTACTAACAATAATAACAAGGCCAATGCTAATCTGGTTCAGCAGTTGGTGACTCTGTTAACTAGAGCACTTGGGAATCAATCGCAAGCTCAAGCTACGACTTTCAAGGACTTAAAGCGGTTGGACTGCTGGACTTTCAAAGATCTATGAATCTAGTTGAAGCCCAAACCTGGATCATGGAAATGGAGAAGGTGTTCGACGTTCCCAGAGTCAACGAGGATCAGAAAATTGCTTTTGCAATGTTTATGTTGAAGTATGAAGCCAGCTATTGGTTGCAGGAGAATAAGGTTCGTGGGGGACAGGGAGTAATAGCGTGGGATAGGTTTAAAGAGATGTTTTTTGAGATGTATTTTCCGACAAGTTCTCGAAATTAGATGGAAGTTCAATTCTTAGAATTGAAGCAAGGAACCATGTCGATGCCAGAGTATGCTGCGAAGTATAATGAGTTGGCAAGGTTTGCTCCGTAACAAGTCAATACCGATGAGCGTAAGGTGAGAAGATTTGAACAAGGGTTGAATCCCTAGTTGTATGGTAAGGTTTTGATGTTTCAGCTAAATACGTTTGCGACAATATTGGAAAAGGCAACTATCGCGGAAGGTGGAAGCGGTGCCTTAACCAAATATAATCAAGAATAGAAGAAGAAAAAGAATGAGAATGAAAACAAGGTTGGTGGAAGCAATAGTGGAGGTAACAACCAGAAAAGGAAATGGAATGAAAATTCGAATATGGGAAGACAACAAGGAAGTCAACAAAAGACGAAGTTTGAAGCTTGTGCTACTTGTGGGAAGAACCACACGGGGATGTGCCTGAAGGGTAAGCGGGTATGCTTTAACTGTGGCCAGGAGGGTCACATCGCGACAAACTATTTTAGTCCAAAGAAGGGATCATGTTTGACTTGCGGATCGAAGGATCACATGGCTCATGATTTCTCTAAAAAGACAGCGGGAAGCGCAAGTGGAGGAAAAGGAAACAACGGTGGTGGTACATTAACTATCATTGGACAGGCACAATCAAGCCGACCTACTATGAGAACTTTCAATATGACCGTGCAAGATGTTGTGCAGTCAAAGGATGTGGTGTCAGGTATCATTCCGATTAATGGTATTAATGTTTATGTGCTATTTGATTCGGGTGTTACTTGCTCATTTATATCCGATGATTTTGCTCAGAACTTAGATTTGCCTCAAGAAGAATTAGAATTCCTTTAAGCTTAGAGATTGCGAATTGTAGAGTGGTTATAAAGGGTCAAGAGATGATGGTAGACTTGATACCAATTAAACTTGGGGAATTTGATGTTATACTGGGAATGGACTAGTTATTCAATTATGGGGCATTAATTGATTGTCAAAAGAAGTGTGTTAACCTTACGACTCCGTCAAAGGTTATATTTTATGGCAGCAAGTCGCCTCGACAAACAAGTTGTTTGACGATGATGCAAGCCAAGAAGTTATTTAGATAAGGATGTGTAGGATACTTAGCCTACATAGTTGATACACAGAAGAAGAGTGCAAAGCTGGAAGAGATGCCGATCATTAGAGACTTTGCAGACGTATGTCCAGACGATTTTCCTGTACTTCTACTAGATCGAGAAATCGAGTTCGTGATTGATATAGTGCCAGGAATGACCCTGATATCTAAAACCCCATACAGAATGGCGCCAGTAGAGATGAAAGAGTTGATGGTGCAGTTGAAAGAATTACTCGACAAGAAGTATATTCAGCCGAGCGTATCGCCATGGGGAGCGCCGATGTTGTTTGTTAAGAAAAAAGATGGATTGATGCGGCTCTACATTGATTATCGGGAATTGAATAAGGTCACGATAAAAATTAGTATCCGTTACCGAGAATAGATGACTTGTTTGACCAACTGAAGGGAGCGAGATATTTCTCAAAGATAGACTTGAGAAGCGGTTATCATCAGCTGAAGGTAAGGATAGAGGATGTACCGAAAATGGCATTTAGAATTCGGTATGGTCATTACAAGTTTCTGGTTATGTCATTTGGTTTAACCAATGCACCTGCAACGTTCATGGATCTGATGAACAAGGTGTTTAAACAATTTTTAGATAAATTTGTAGTGGTGTTTATTGATGATATCCTGGTGTATTCTAAGACCAAGAAGGAACATATTGAACACTTAAGGGTGACGTTGGAAACATTGAGAAGAGCGAAGTTATACGCTAAATTCTTGAAATGTGAGTTTTGGTTGGAACGTGTACAGTTTTTTGGGCACGTTATTGATAAGGATGGAATTTCGGTAGATCCATCGAAGGTTGAAGCTATAATAAACTGGGAGCCGAAGACACCATCAGAAGTAAGAAGTTTTTTGGGATTGGCAGGTCACTATAGGCGTTTTATTCAAGACTTTTCCAAGATCGCAACTCCGTTTACGAATTTAACTAAGAAGGCAGTTAAGTTTGTTTGGACGGAGAAGTGTGAGGAAAGTTTTCAAGAATTAAAAAAGAGATTGAGTTCAACACTTGTGTTGTCGTTGCCTGATGATACAGGGAATTTTGTGGTATATAGTGACGCATCGCATAAAAGACTAGGCTGTGTGCTTATGCAGACGATAGAGTTATTGCGTATGCATCACGTTAATTGAAGGATTATAAGAAAGGGTATCCGACTCATGACTTGGAATTGCCTGCAGTAGTGTTTGCTCTGAAGATTTGGAGACACTATTTGTATGGAGAGAGGTGTGAGATATATACAGACCATAAAAGTCTAAAGTATATCTTTACACAGAAAGATATCTATTTCTCAAACATCAATAAATTCATGCTTATTCTCCAGAAATTTCAGCTGCTCATTGAAATATTAAGTCATATTTACTTTCATGCAAATGATTCTAGAAACTAACAATCATGACAACAAATCTCCTGTGTTATGTCAACATTAAATAGGGGGAGATTGTTGGGAGAGTGTATATTTTGATTTGATGTTTAAAGTAAAAGCTCATGATTGTATGTAAAGTCCTTCAAGGAATATATGTACAAGGACTTGGGGATAGATCAAATTTGTTAGGTGGATCTAAACTCTTAATGTGTATCATTCTGTAAATGAATGTATAGATAAAGAGATCAAAACTGTTAGGTTGATCTTGAGATGTAATAGATAGGCTTCGAAGAGATCATAGTGTATCAAGCTGATCAAGATTACAGGAGCCAAGGCAGAAATGTAGAGCAACAAGGATCGTAGTGTGCTTGCCTTGACGGACCTCTTCGAAAATCGTAGAGTGGTCCCAACGTTTGTCGAGCCAACTCAGAGATCGTAGTGTGCTCTCGAAAACGTAGAGCTTGCAAAACAAGCAAGCGAAGATCGCCGTGTGCAAGTCTTTAAAAGAAATCATAGTGCTCTTATTTGATAGAATTAGACCAAGCACCAAGGTGACAAGACTCCATGATCTGGATCGTAGAGTATCATCTGCCTTGTGTCAGAAGCATCGAGCCCCACCTTTTGTTTGGAGACAAATTCCAACAAATGTGGAATGGGTTTTAAACGTTGAAGCCCTCATTAGTCCCAACGGTACAAAAGATATCCTTAGTATTCAACGAAAGAAACGTATTGAAGAAGCTAAGGAAAGGACCATAGGACAGAGAAAAACATCTTTTCAGGTGTTAGTGAGAAAACAGTTTGTTGTGTCAGTGGGCCAGAATGTAATTTAGAAGATGTGCAGAAACATCTCCACTAAAGTTTAAAAATGTCAAACGCATTTAATGCTTCAACAAATGGCTTCAACGGATAGATTTCAAAGATCACATATATGAGGAACATCTGCAGATGTGAAAAGCAAGCAAGCATTAAACAAAACACTGAAAAACACTCAACGCTCAACTTTACGATCTGAGAAAAAGAGAAAGCTTGCTCAGCTACTCAGTTCTTTCGAATAAGTGCTTAACGGCAACTGAGTAGCACCAACCAAAAACTCAACAACTATCAATCAACTGAATTAAGAGTTCCAAGTTAGAAGGACTTGAAGAGTTCTAAGTGAACTGAGAAGAACCAAGTCTGCTGGACTTGAAGAGTTCAAGAGTGAACTAAGAAGTACCTAGATTGCTGATCTAGAAGGAATCTGTGAGATTCAGAAAGTTTAAAGATATCGTTAGTGGATTTACTACTCGAGGAGTAGAAGAGTGGACTAGGAGCTCTAAGTGCTCTAAACCACTTAAAACTGCTGTGTCTCTTACATTCTTGCTATAACTGCTATATCTGCTATAACTACCTCATTCTCATTAACTCACTATATCTAAAAGGGAAACAAACTAATCTTAATTCCGCTGTGTTTGAATCATTATCAAAACTAACAAAGTAAAACGAAAAGAATTTTAAATATCTATTCAACCCCCTTTCTAGATAACTATTGTGCCTCCGGGAACTAACAAATAATATTCAAATAAATATTAATATTTATGAAAAATATGTCAAATTATTAAAAGTTAATTTTTATAACTTAAATTAATTTTTGTAATTTTCAGAATTCATTTACTATTTTTAAATAATTTTTTTAGAAATTAAATTAATTAAAATTATTAAGTCTGTCGCTAAAGCCTTTGGCGACAGAAAGTGTCGCCTTAGGTGTTCTTGAGCACCAAGAACATGCTTAAGTAGTTATCGAGGGGTTATGTTTGACCATCAATTATTCAGTGTGTAATGTGTTTCTGGTCTGGTTAATGTTTAGATGTTATAGTAAGGATGTAATACTACACGATCTAACAACAAACATGGTCAAACAAATACACCAAATGAAGATCTAAGCTCAAGAACAAGCTGTCAGAGCTGTTCTTCACGTTTCTGTCTGGGCTGCCCAGAAAATAAGGTCATGGTCGGTCAACGCTTTTGATGGCCCTCTATCATGCAATCTGTTTATGGTAAATGTGTTCTAGACGCCGGGCTATGTAAAGTAACCAACAGATAACATTCTTCAATCAATGGTCAAGTCTAAACATAATTAATCAAAAAGATCTGAGTCTCCAAAGTTTTTGTCAAAAGGTTCCTGGGTTTTCTGGGTAACCCAGAAACCCAGGCAGTTTCGAGTGCCCAGTTTCTTGCTCGATTTCCTTAACTTTCAGATCATTAAATGGTCGATCTCATGGTTCATACATGTATTATTAATGTCATAGAACATATATATATATATCCACGGATCAGTCCAACAACATCAAAATCACTAGATTCTATATGGTCAAACATAGTCAGAAAGCTCGCTCATATGTTTTCTGGAAATTCCAGAAAACAGAAATCGTGATCGGGTGACCTACTTTGACCATCCACTACATTCGATCAATAGATGATTTGAGTGATATAAAGACACAGATCTAAAGTCCACATATCAGGCTATAACATAGATACAATAACATCATCAAAACACATAACTATTGACAGATCTCGAGCTAGAAAAAAACTTGTCAGACACTGAGATTGAGTTTCTAGGTTGCCCAAAAACTCTTGGTCATGCTCGGTCAACTGAGTTTGACCAAGAATATCTTGCAATCTGGATCTGATCTAAGCATGATTTCAAGTCCAGATCAAATTCCTTACAATATACTACTAATACAAACATTTATAACACAAAAACTATAAACATAATGAAATCTATGGGGTCTGACATTCGTTGTCAGACAAAAAAACAAAATTTTCCAGATTTTGTAAAACTTCAAATCTGAGCCTCTAGATGTTATGGATCTAACATCTAGCAACCCAGATCATCAATATATACTACATACAACATGTTTTAACATTAAAACACAACATCTAACATAAGATCAAAGGTCAGATTCTGTTTAGGGTTTTTACTTCACTATGAACAAACTCTTGATTCTTGGCTACTGATCTGTTATTGAAAGTCACGGGGCTTGATTTAAGGACTAATATGCCTTATATTTTTGGAGGTTTGGGAGAGAGAAAAGTTGTTTGAGAGTTAGATAGCCAAATGAGCAACTTTAGTAACTTTCTCTCTCTTAATCTTTATGTATAACTTGTATGTAATGCATGTGGCTGGTGGATTGGCTGAATTGTAGAGCTTGTAGGCACATGGCTATGCTTAGGGTGGTGACTTGCCAAGATTTGGCAAGATTTGCTAGCAATAATTCAAGAATGGGACGAAAAGGGTACTTTGGTCAATTGCCTTTTAATTTTAATGGTATTCTTGTCCATGATACTTGAATCTAGGGTTTAATCACTAGATTTTAAACCTTAAGGTTTTCCAAATAATTTCTAGGGTTTGAAAAATAAAGTTTAAAGTTTAATAAAATTTTAATTAAAATACACTAATTAAAATTAGGGTTTTTAATAGAAAATTAGGGTTTTCAAATAATAACTAGGATTTCCTCTAATTAACATTAAGTCTAATAATACACAACATAAATCATATAACACCATTACTACACAGTCTTGAACTCATAATTGAGTTTAACAAAAAGGGTTTAACAAATTAATATTAGGGTTATGACATTATACACCATAATTGACCATCTATTATTAATACACACATACAATATATATTTATAACACTGAAAAATAATATTATATTTAATATAATATTATTATTCTCATTCATTGATCAAAATCTAAAATTAGGGTTTGGATTCCATATCTGATTTATCTTTCATATATAACATTATTAATTAAGTTAAAATAATTAACTTAACAATCTGAACTAAAATTCATATAATAAAAATAGTAATTATAATAATTCCAATAATCATTTCATATATTATTTAAATAATATAAAAATCATATTTTCATAGAAAATAAATAATAAATACATTTCTACTATAAAATTAATTATTATAAGAATATACTTTATAATGATCAATAATTCTAAAATAAAATTATTTGAAAATATTCATGTAATAAATAAATTCTATTTATCACATATGTACATACACATTACTTGGCACATATTCTCACCTTTAAAATAACAATAAAAAAATTATATGCAAAATTTTTTATTTATTTATATAAAAAAATATCAGGTTATTACAGGACAAACATAAGAAATATACCGTTCAACACCGACAAAATCAGGAATTCGATGTCGGTAGTTTTGATTTCTTGAAAGTGTCTCCCTGGAAAGGGAAAATTCGGTTTGGCAAAAAGAGGAAACTATGCCCTAGGTTTATAGGACTTTTTGAAGTGCTGCGACGAGTTGGTGAAGTGGTATACGAGGTAGCTTTACCTCCGAAATTAGGACATATTCATAACATTTTCCATATTTCGGTATTAAGGCCATATAAGCTTGATTATATGTGACACCCCAAATTTTGGGTACTTCATTCCCACAAGACTTGGTGTTCACTTTCTATACATTTATACTAACTACCCAAATATAATAGAATTAAACCATAAATCCTCCTATTAAAAGGGTTACATCATTAAATCAAAAAGTCTCCCAAGTTATCTAACCTTTAACATAAATCAAGTGCGGAAATAAAAATAGTTACATCACATCTTTTAAATAAAGTCTATTAACATAAAAGACAATAAATTACAAGTCTTCATCACTTGTACATTTTCCTTTTCCTTTGTTTGTAGTAGGTTCATCGACCTTCTCAACCTTAGCTGTAATAATTATATTTATGCAAGAGTGAGCAAAAAAAATGCTCACTAGATATAGCAATAAACAACAAGAGAATAATAACTGCCAATGAATAGGCTCATCAAAACTGAATAATACTCTATCAATGATAACCAAAAACTAGAATCAAAATATGAAATATATCTGAGGGTCATAAGACCACGAACTATGTCCACGGTTACAAGTAATCTTTCAACTTTAACCAAAACAGTTATACTTTAAGGACTCCACGTACTTAGGAGAATCAACCCTTCGTACCATGTATTGTGCACAAACATCTAAACGCATCGCGTACCCCTATAATAGGGTTGTTCTTCTCAGTTTTAGTACAAGTCCGCACCAAAGAAAGTTTGGTTTGGATAAACTTCAAGGGTAATTTAGAGTTTCACGATCATCAACTAAAGGATTAGTTGAATCAACAAAGTTTGATAACACTACGGTTGATCGATAACAACATAATATAGAGCAATTGAGAATCATAGGTGAACCAACTATATATTAAAGTCATGTTTGGAAATAACTAAAAACATAAGTATTGAATGAAACACCAAACCTTGCTTGAACAATAATAAGTTAAGGCTATGATCTTATTAAATAAGAAATTAATTACCGAACTTACATTAACTGATAACAAGTTGGAAACAAAGCTTGCTGAACATGATAATAACTTGTGCAAAGTAATTTAAAATAAGACGGCTCAATATTAGAGACTAGAGTTCAAGAAGCATTCACTATAAAAGAATGAACTAAAGAAACTTGCTTAACTATAAACAAGTTAGAATAATTCAACAATGATTAGAATTCAAAACTTGCTCGAATGAAGTTAGGATTATAGCTTGCTCAAATAGAATTTAGGAACAAAGAACTTGCTTAATAAAAGTTCAGGGTAAGAAACTTGTCTCATGCGTAAGCTATAAATTTACAGCTCACATTTACCTACACATAGTATTAGAATCACAATATCTATTAGATATACTAACATCCACTTTCCAAAATAACACTCACTTCTAGTTAAACTTGTTATTTTAGTACAAGTCCTACTTTACCATACACATTTCAGAATCACAAGTGTTAATTTCGCAACACTTAATCATTATACATTAAGTTTCTTAAATCATAACATATCATTTTCACAACTTACTAATTTTACACTTTAGAATTACTAACCACATGATACAATACTATTTTAACCTCTTCATTACATGTTTCTCACATTAACATAACATTAGACCAAGTTAGAATGGGTGTCCAAAGTCTACAGAAGTAGTAGACTGCACTGGGTCTGATTGACTACTGGCACGGCCGCGCCATGGCTACCTTAGAGTCTGGCGCGCCCGCACGGCAGCGCGCCCGCGCTCGGCACTAATACCAGTTTTGCAGAACACGAGTTTCGACTCTGTTCTAAGCCAACTATCACGAATTTTATCCATAAAACAGTAAATTAAGCATACCCAATTGACATAGGACTCATACAAACATGATTTCTCACATATATACTAACTTAGAACAATTAAACAACAACTTCAACTAATTTAAATCCTTAAATTTTATGTTTTTGTACAAAAACTCCATTTTTGACATCCTTTACAAAAATCATCACTGTGATCACAATTCTTGTCTAAATTAACTCATTCAAACTATGTTCTCTTCGTTTCTTAATGAACTAACATATTCAAGGCTCAATTTACAGATTAGTATATAGATTAACCACAAAATTTGGTACTTTCACAATCCATATATAAAAACATACACTGTAAATACTTTTCTTCCTTCTTAAACATAATTAACATACAATTTCTTGTCTCAATACAAACTCTAACATCACAAACACATACAATCACAAGTAATCAGTTGTATAACAATAATTTTAAAAAAATTGAATTCACAGAACTTGAAATTCATGCCGTAGAATATACATACATATATATATATATATATATATATATATATATATATATATATATAATATTAAGGTTATGAAAAATACCTTTTCTTACTTTGAATAATCCTTGCTAACCACAGATAATTATTTTGGAATCACAGACTTTATCTCAAACTCTCTCTAATCCTCTGTAATTTTTTTCTTCTTTCTTCTTAGTATTAGTATAGGCCAACTATTACTATGCATAAGAATAAAACCGATAAGGCCATTATACGTATACTTAATATAACAGTTACAAAAATGTAAATGCTCATCAGTTATAAAATATATTTTATTTATTATTTTGATTTTTTTTATTTATTATAATTATAATACAAAATTCAAAAGTCATAAGGCTTTGTTTGGCAAAAACTCTTTAAAATACAGACTTAATATTTTAAGTCTTGTTTGGGTAAATCCATTTAATTTGTTTTAATAAATCATTATACTATAGTTTATAATCTCATATTATTTATTTGGATCCCATATCCAACATTAGTTAAATAAACTAATTACACATACTAAAGTTTAAATAAATTTTCCACTTAAACAAATATCACAAAATTATAATCTCATTATAATTTTATTTAATAATTTATCATACCATTTTAAATTATTAAATTAAAATAACAATATAACATCTCATGTTATCTTACAACTCTCGAAATATTAAATTAAATTAAATAAAATTAGAATGTTATCTAATAAAATAATTCACAAATATTTACTAACAACAACCACATCAATAAAATAACAATTACATCAATAAAATATAAATATTTACTAACAATAACCACATCAATAAAATAACAATTACATCAATAAAATATTTATTTAACTTAATAAATATTTTTAATTACAAATAAAATTTTGGAATTGTTACATCCTTCCCTCCTTACAAGGATTATGTCCCTAGAATCACAACTTAAATAATTTATTCGTCACATTATTCCCTCCTTACAAAGATTCTGTCCCCAGAATCGAAGACACATATTAAATAAATAACTCAGGGTAGTTCTTCATCATTTCATCTTTGAGTTCCCACGTAGCCTCTTCAACATTGTGGCTTCACCATATCACCTTCACAGAAGGTATCACCTTATTCTTGAGCACTTGTTCTTTTTTGTCGATTATCTGGATAGGAACCTCTTCATAAGACAAATTTTTACTGAACTGTAACGGCTCATACTCGATCACATGTTTGTAATCGGGTTTATACGATCGCAACACCGACACATGAAAAATATTGTGAACATATTCTAACTCTGGAGGTAAAGCTACCTTATAAGCCACTTCTCCCACTCTTTGCAGTATCTCGAAAGGTCCAATAAACCTTGGGCTTAGCTTTCCTTTCCTGCCAAAATGAATTTCTCCTTCCAAGGAGAAACTTTTAGGAAAACAAAATTTCTTACGTCAAATTTGCGATCTTGCCTGTGTTGATCAGCGTACTTCTTCTGTCTATCTTGAGCAGCTATCAGTCTTGCTTTGATGAGTTTGATAACTTCAGTGGTCTGTTGTACCAATTCTGGTCCTAACAGTTGACGTTCAACAACTTCATCCCAGTATAGTGGAGTTTTACATTTCTTACTGTATAATGCCTCATATGGCGACATGCCAATGCTTGCGTGGTAACTGTTGTTGTATGTAAATTTCACCAACGGTAGATGATCACCCCAGTTTCCTTTGAAATCCATGATGCATGCTCTAAGCATATCTTCTAACGTTTGGATTGTTCGTTCGCTTTGACCATCGGTTTGCGGATGGTGTGCCGTACTCATCTTCAGTTGTGTTCCCATACATTCTTGTAGTCTCTTCCAGAAGTTTGATGTGAATATCAGATCTCTGTTTGATACAATTGATATTACACCTCCATGTCTTGAGACGATCTCCTTGACGTACAGTTTTTCCGGCTGATCGAGATTAAATCTAATCTTTATCGATAAAAAGTGTGCTAATTTCGTTAATCTATCCACTATTATCCATATCGCATCGTATCCTTTCTGAGTCGTTGAGAAGACCTACCACAAAATCTATTGTAATATTCTCCTACTTCTATTCCAGTATTTCCAATGGTTAAAGTAATTCGCTTGGCCTCTGATGTTCTTCTTTTACTCTCTGACACGTCAAGCATTTCGCAACACATTCTGCAATGTCTCTGTTCATATTTGGCCACCATAAGTGTCTCAAATCTTGATACATTTTTGTATTTCCCGGATGAATCGAATATCTTGAGTTATGAGCCTCTGTCAAGATTTCTTCTTTAATATCCTGGTACTGTTGGAACCCAAATTCGTCCCTCGAATCTTAGCACTCCTTCGGTATCAACCTTGTACTTCATCTCACTACCATCAACCATACTTTTTTATTTTTCTGCATTCTTCATCTTGTAGTTGAACATACTTTACCTTATCCACCAAAGTTGGACTAGCTTCTATCTGGAATAGTCGTTCATCAGATTCTCTTAAAAATTTTATTTCCAGCTCTAGCCTTGTTATTGCTGAAATGAGCTCCTCCTGGTTGGTTAACAACATTAACTTCTCATGACCCTTCACACTCAAGGCATCTGCTACCACATTTGCTTTGCCCGAATGATAAAAGATCTCACAATCATATTCTTTTATTAATTCCATCCATCTCCTTTGACGCATGTTCAGGTCCTTCTGTGTGAAAATATACTTCAGACTATTATGGTCTGTGTAGATCTCATACTTCTTTTCGTAGAGATAATGTCTCCATATCTTCAGAGTAAATACAACTGCCGCCAACTCTAAATCATGAGTTGGATACCCTTTCAGTAGTCTTTTAATTGCCTTGATGCATACACAATGACTTTATCATTCTGCATAAGGACACAACCTAATCCTTTATGTGAGGCATCACTATACACCATAAAGTTTCCTGTATTATTTGGTAATGACACCACATATGCCACACTGAGCTTCTTCTTCAATTCCTTAAAACTCTTTTCGTACTTTTCCGTCCAAATAAATTTTACAGCTTTTCTCGTCAAATTTGTCAATGGAGTGGCAATCTTGGAAAAATCCTGAACAAACCGTCAGTAATAACCTGCCAATCTTAAGAAACTTCTTACTTCTGATGAGTAGTTCTTAGTGTTCCGAATTTATCACAACTTCAACTTTTGATGGATCCACTAAAATCCCATCTTTGTCAATTACATAGCCGAGAAATTGTACACGTTCCATCCAAAATTCACATTTAGAGAATTTCGCGTACAAATTTTCTTTTCTCAGTGTCTCCAACGTCAAACGTAAATGTTCCATGTGTTCTTCTTGAGATTTGGAGTACACCAAAATATCATCGATAAATACCACCACAAAACTTGTCTAAAAATGGTTTAAACACCTTGTTCATCAAATCCATGAATGCAGCATGGGCCGTTAGTCAAACCAAAAGATATCAC